>CM077211.1:7368362-7968362 GCA_039654625.1 Rhinogobio ventralis
CGTTACTTTACTAGTTACTTGGGAAAAGTAATCTGATTACGTAATGAGTAAGAGAGTAACAAGATACTTGTAATGCGTTACCCCCAACGCTGGTCACAATACTTATTTGCCCTGTTTTAAATGATACCCTAAACTTTTGCGGTCTTCCTACGAGTTTGCACTTTCGTGCCAACTATTGGGAAGAAGTCTGCTGCGGAGCTCACACCAGTGCCATCGAGTATGCATATTGACCGCAAAGGGGGCGCTCATGAGCACCCTTCTGAAATCTGAGCCCCTGTCCCAAATGGTACACTTTCATATGCACATATCCTTTAAGTCCATGAGACCGTGTGTCCCATTTAGTCATTTGAGTAGAAGATCATACACCCGGCACAATCCGATGCCAGGCCAAGTGTTTTTTGCTAGTTTCAGCTTGACGCAGTTATCATTTTCACGTCCAGCGCCACGTTGTTTAAATAGCAAATGCACTCGCGCCCATCTGTTCACCCATGGGCGTGCTGGTCTGAAAACGAGGTGTGTTCAGGCTCATTGTTGGCAGTGAAAACGACTGCGCCATTGACCAACAAAAACCTGGTATTTTTTGTGTTATTTAAAGGGCGTGTTAGTAGGCTAATATGTAAATAGCGAATCCGCCGTGGTGCAAGTGCAACTGCCTTTTAAATGGAATGAGAGATGAGACTCTGATTGGTTTATTGCACGTTATGCCCAAAACACACCCATTACTCATTGAGAGAATAGGTACAACCCTTTTGGACCATGCACCTGGCGCGCTGACCGTTTTTTCCGTCGTTAAACTAGCAAAAGTGGACAGGCCCTAACTGCTTCAGACCATGCGCTTAGATCATTAAATTAGGCCCCATTGTCTTCATCTTGAATATTGAATATTGTCTATATTGTATATTCTTTTGTGAAGACTATGTTAGTCAATACATCAAAATAAGTGTACCTCTTTAAAGCATGACAAGTTTATTAAAGACTTTTCATTTGACATTATTACAAAGAGACCTTTTTAAGAAACAGTAATGAAAGTGTTCTCTCTTTAAGTACACTAAAGTAGCATTTTATTTCAGTAATATTATTTGCAAGTACAGTTTTTAAAAATATGCTTTATTCAATAGAATTAAGCACATCACATTTTTTACAAGGGTTGCAAAACACACACATTCATACATTTTGTGTGTGACTTAATTGTCCGAATCCTTTTTTGGCACCAGTGTAATGTTTCTTGTCAAAAGTGAATGTTTATGGATTATCAATGGTAAATAAGAGAAACAACAATCTGATAGCATATTTTAATCTTTAAGTCAACTTCTGTATCTCTTGAGTGCATTAGTGTTTGTTGTCAATGGGAAACAAGTCATGAGTTACAGAACAAATTACGTTTACGACCCCATTGTGGCACAGGCATCTGTGATTTCACACGCTTTATGTAAAATTTACAGTTGCAGTATTGTATGACACGGAGGCGGGGGTAACGTGAGTCATGGTGCGGGCTAAGCGGCTGTCTTCAGTGAGCGCCGTGCATGCTTTTTTCCTCTCTCCGCGGCTTTACGGCCTCTCCCTGTGTGAAGAGGTGTGACCAGAACTGAATGCTAAGTGTTATAGACACAGATAAACGCTACAGTGCTAGGCTAGCACAAGGCTGATGGGAAAAACACATGGGGATGGAAGCTCACTTTCCCAGGGAGCTGAGTAGAAGATCTGTGGTCGGGGGTTTTGACGCTGGCCAGGGCTTAGTCTGAGCTTTGAGGCCCACTGAAGAGTGGGCACTAGAAATGCCATTATTATTTGTGGTTAACCTGATAACCATTTTTACAGTCAACTTTGTGTCTAAGATGATGTGCAGGATATTTTCTTCCTTTCTTCTTGGGAAAATGAGCCATTTGAAAGGCATCCTGAGTGGCAAACATTCATGTTGAGGGTTTGTGTGTGTTATTTTATTTTATTTATAAGTTTATTTCTTTTTAAAGACCAGTTTTTAACCCCGGCAGTAAATTTAAAGTGGTAGCTGACATGTGCTCTGGTATGACATACAATACTCCACTATAGCATTTACTTGTTCTTTTATAGTGATTGTTTTATGAGCTCAGATTAATTGAGATTAAATATTTTTTTCTTTTAAAAATGTATTTGTTACTATAGGACCATTTAAAAGTTTGAATGAAGGCAAAGATGTACTATGGTGAAAATGTCATATATACATGTATGGGCCATTCTACCGAATTTGTGTAAACTGCTGTCCCACAACCAAAAAACATATTTAAAAATCATTTAAGTTTTCAAATCTTAGATGTTTACTAAGATCCTTCTATTATCTATTGAAACCCACAATATCAGTAAGCTTAATATATATTTAAAATCATAATTTATTGGGTACTTTCAATTAGGAGGTGGATGTCCCAAACCCTAACCCCTACATTTCAACTTGTGAAAATGATATTGAAATAATTTTAGCAATTTTTTTTTTTTTTTAATTATAATTTTGATTTGTTTGTTTTTTTATTATAAAAAATTATAATTAGAAATTATATTTTCTTTGTAAACCATGAAACTTTATGTAAAAAAAGTGTCCCGCGTTTTCATGTCACGTTTTCATGTTTTGTTAGTGACAAAAGGGAGCACATAATCCTTTATTTGGGGGAAATAATATCCAATTTTTTACAGTTATGCAAATCATTAGGTTGATTGGGACACTTTTTGCCATTGCGATGACTGGGAAAAAGTGTCCCTTTCAACCTGAATTCACCCCTATGTTTTAGTGTTTTAGTATGTGAGTTAAAATTCTGGGTTACACTTTATTTTAAAGTGTCATTGTTAAAGTGTAATTATATATTTAAGTATGTATTTACTATAGGATTAGGATTTGGTTGAGGGTTATTTGCATGTAATTATGCATAATTTACTGTTATTACTATAGTAAGAACATGTAACATATGTAACAAGGACACTTGATTTCATTTACATGTAGCAACACAATATAAATAAATAATAACTACATTTGGCTACTGTGGTTCTGTTTCTTCTCTGCCCAAAAAAATGGTCCTGCATTTTGAAGGCTGATAAATAATAGTCAACTGTGGAAAAATATGCTTGGGTTGGGATTGTTAATGTGTTATTTGGTTTATATATTTTATACAGACCATTCAGACATGGCTTTGCTTTCACAGAGGACCTTTCAAATGTAGCAAGACAGAGAAAAGAAAGTCTGTTTTATATGGAACTTTACAGATTTTTCCAACATGGTAAAGGTTATGTCCATCTGTGATGAGAAGGACAGAGGTAAAAGAAAATCATAGAAAGGCAAAGAGACATTTTCCCGCATCCCCAATCCCCATGTGTCAGGGCTCCACCTGGGCATCAGTCCACTGTGTCCAGACTTTCTCTGGTAAAAAAAAAAAGACGTTGTTACTTGTTAGGCTACTTCTTCAGCATGCAATAAATGTGCAGTAAAGTTGGCACAGACCATATGCGCAGTGTGGGTATCGCTCCATATACTTTAATGATACACCAAACTAGGTCATATATTTTCAAATATTTCTCTCTTATGTGCACATATTCATATTTGAGGGTGGCTTTTTTCACAGCTGTGAATGTGACATCCCTGTGAAGAATGAGATGTAAATGTCCTATATGACATCCCTCAGTGGACTATAGAGATATGGGAGCCATATGGTGGCACAAGTCCACTGGATCTGCTTATGATGATCGTGGGAGAATTTACCACACAGATGGTAAATTCATCAAAACTTCATGACTAAAAGTGACTAAAAGTCAGTCAAATTAACAGGGGTACTGATATCTGATTGTAACGGTATGGATCCACTGGAGGCAAGCTTTAAGAACCCAAGTGCAGTTTATTTACAAAACAAAAACAAGGACTTGACTTGAACAGACTTGACTCAAACAGACACAGAACTCACCAACAGCGGTACAGGGAATAGACTAACCAAAATGAACCCAGCAGTTTGTAGACTCCTGCGCCTCTGTCAAGGCCAATGTCCTATAGAGGAATATGTGCCGGATTTCTGTGAACTTTATCATCTCGTTGGTTTTAATGATGTGGCACTAAAGGACATTTTTAGAAATGGGTTAAACGAGCCCTTGCGCTCTGGACTACCAGAGGGGAAAAATTCACTTTTCCCTGGCCCAATAAATCGACCATGCCCTTCTGTTGAGTGGTTCCTCATTTACCGTGGAAGCTGTGGAGGAGCCCCACAGTCCCACAGTGCCTGTCCACGTCCAGAGTCCAGTGACGTCTCCTGTCCACGTCCAGAATCCAGCGCCATCTCCTGTCCGTGTCCAGAGTCCAGCGGCGACTCTTGTCCACGTCCAGAGACCAGAGAGGGCTCCAGCCCGTGACCAGAGTCCAGAGAGAACTCCAGCCCCTGACCAGCATCCAGAGAGGGCTCCAGCCCATGACCAGAGTCTAGAGAGGGCTACAGCCCATGACCAGAGTCCAGAGAGGGCTCCAGCCCCTGACCAGAGAGGGCCAGCGTCCAGAGATGGCTCCAGCCCCTGATCAACATTCAAGATCCACTCCAGGCCAAGACCCCATAGCTCAGCACAAGAACATTTTTGGGGGGGGCAGTAGGTACCTGGCTAAGGCCACGGAGGCCGTGCCTCTCTGGCCCCTTGAACTTCCAGCATTACCATGGCTTCCTGAACTTCCTGCACCGCCATGGTCCCCTGAACTTCTTGCACCACCATGGCTTCCTGAACTTCCTGCACCGCCATGGTCCACTGAACTTCCTGCACCACCATGTCTTCCTGAACTTCCTGTTCCATAAAAAAAATCAACACCTAATCAAACAATTTTGTGTGTATTTACTAAATATCTGTTCTGTGTGTGTGCTGAAAACAATGTACAATTGTACATAGTCCTGGTTGTGCAAATGGGAGAAAAAACTAAGTGGATTGAACCAATCCGGAGAGTACCACAACACACTTGTAGCCAATCAGCAGTAGGGGGCGTGTCCACTCATGATGGGGGAGGAGAGTGAGTGAGCAAGAGGGACATGTGTAGAAAGACTGTAGAAAGAGAGAGGGCTGAGATATTTTGTAAATTTAGTAAATTTCCATGCAGCTCCGCATCCGAAGAGGCACACAGTTTGAACCGATTCTGGCCTAGCAGGCACGTCTCTCACAGGCACCCAGTTTGCGCTTGTCCAAATGAATTGCTTACATTCACAAAATAAGCCTACAATAGCAGCAATTAGCCTTTTTAATGAAAATAAAGATCCATGTTTAATAAAAATGTTCATGAAATTAAATAAAAATGTTTAGTGAAATAAAAAAATATTTAAGAGATTGTTGTTAAATTTAGCTTCATACATATGTACTCATATCCATATATTTTGTTCTAATGTCATGTAATGTCAAGTAATAATCCCAAGGTTTACTGGATTTTACACAATTCGTTGGTTCTTTTGTAGCGTTGGTCTGGTTAAGTATAATAAAATACAAACATTGTCACGTTTGTACCTTACTTCTTCTCACCGCTGCTTCCTGATGGTTTAGAGAACAATTACTCCAAGTCGCCCCCTGACGTTTCAAACAATAGTACAACGACAAGCGCGTCAAGTATAAACACCTCGTCTGTTTGGAGAGGAGCGCGCACAGTCAGTTGAGGCTCGCGGTGCAGAGCCAGGTGAAAATATAAACAAGGCTTAACACAGGGACTTGACAAGGGATCTGAAAGCTTTGCTGGTGTATTTGATAGTTTGGGAGGCAATGTAGCTGGTGGTGACATTTTCTGTGTCACAACAATCATATCAAACCCGTCAAACTTCAGAAACAATCATACTGTAGAAGCATAGATTTGGTTTGTCACACCAAATGCACAGATTTTGGTTTTCAGATTTCTTGTCTGCACATATACACTGATCAGCCACAATATTAAAACCAAGTGAATAATATTGATTATATTGTTGCAATGACACCTTTATGAGGGTGGAATATATTTTAGCCAGCAATTGAACAGTCAGTTCTTGAATTTCATGTGTTGGAAGCAGGAAAAATGGCTAGACCAAAACAGCAAGTCTTCCCAGTATGCAGTGGTTAGTACCTACCAAAAGTGGTGCATGTAAGGACAACTAGTGCACCAGGGTCATGGCTGGCCAAGGCTCATTGATGCTCATGAGGAGCGAAGGCTAGCCCTTTCTGGTCTGATCACAAAGAAGAGATACTCTACCTCAAACAGTTGAAAAAAGGTGTCCGAACACACAGTGCATTGCAGTTTGCTGTATGGGGCTGCGTAGCCGTAGACCAGCCAGAGTGCCCATGATGACCATTGTCCACTACCTAAAGCGCCTACAAAGGGCATGTAAATGTCTGAACAGAACCATGGAGCTATGGAAGAAGGTTGTCTCTTCGGATGAATCATGTTTTCTTTCAGATTTACTTGGAAACCTGGACTGTGGTAGGTCCAGTAACCTTCAATGGTAACCCTCAAAACTGAGACATAGCAGAATAACAAAATTAACAGTACATGAAACACTAACATATATCCCCCTATTATTGTGCAAAAACACATAATAGGGTACAACGAGGCTAAAGGCACACCTTAAGAAAAATGTGCTTTTCACTACTCCTATAGTGTATGATATACAGACAAATATATCTGTTTGTATTGAATATTTATGATTTTGTGTGAAAATAAATTATAAAAGTGGTTTATTTTAAAAATCTTAAAAATGTATGGTGTGTCAAGGGGGGCTTTTTACCCCACACATGGGGTAAAAGGCTCACCAGCATGGGGTGGACAACCAACTGGGGTGGATTAACCAATCTGAATCTAACCATGTCATGTCAACAAATGGAAAAGTCAGCCAGCTGTTTATTATCATGTTAAATATGGTGCCTTTTGCCCCAACAGCAGGGGTGCCTTTTACCCCAAATACCATACTTGTACATATTTTTCCGTTATTGAAAAACTGTTGCTTTAAATACCTTGAACAAAACTGACAAACATTAACAAGACCTTTGTTTCAAAATATATTAAATAATTTTAGCGATTCTTATTTGCTACTTAAATCTACAACATTTTTAAGAACATCAAATATTAGATCAAATGAGCGCAGAATCAACTTTGCGCTGCTGCCTGAGATCGCATCAAAGATCAGACAAACGTCTCGGTTACGACTGTACAGGCGGAGGACAAAAGGCCTGAAGTACTATAGGTCTCACAGGATTAGTGGGAACCTTAGGAACATAACCCGGTCTGGGGTGCAGAAAAGCTTTAGCCATTCCGGGAGCAAATTCCAGGCACGAGGGTGCCACAGAGAGGGCTTGTAAATCCCCTATTCTTCTCAAAGAAGATATAGCAAGAAGAAAGATAGTTTTAAGAGTGAGAAACTTCTCAGGAACTTCTTCAAGAGGCTCAAAGGGAGCTTCGGAAAGGCCTTGTAGGACAATGGCTAAGTCCCAGGCCGGCACCCTGGTGCGTACTGTAGGCCTCAGCCTCATATTACCACGGAGGAAACAAGTAATCAAAGGGTGTCGTCCCAGAGTAACACCACCCAAAGGAGTGTGGTAAGCTGCTAAGGCCGCCACATACACCTTTAATATGGAGGGAGCTAACCCAGCGGAGAACCTCTCCTGCAGGAATTCCAGCACCGTGCTCGCAGGGCAGTTAACTGGATCCCACAGGCAATCTCTGCACCATAAGGTGAAGAGTCTCCACTTTAGAGCATACAGTTTCCTCGTGGATGGAGCTCTAGAGTGTAGAATGGTCTCCACAACCTCGGTTGAGAAACCAGAGCTTATGAGCTGGGCCCCCTCAGAGGCCAAGCCCACAGATTCCACAGCTGTGGGCGAGGGTGCAGGATGGCACCGCCCGACTGAGATAGAAGGTCCCTCCTGAACGGAATCTCCAGGGGAGAGCCGCCGAGGAGCGACACAATGTCCGACAACCAAACTTGGGCTGGCCAGAACGGAGCTACTAGCAGCAGACGGGCCCCGTCCCATCGCACTCTCTCTAGAACTCCCGGAAGTAGAGCAATCGGGGGGAATGCGTACAGGGGCAGCCTCGGCCACTCCTGTACCATGGCGTCCAGTCCCAGAGGAGCTGGAGGCGTTAGGGAAAACCACAGTCGACAATGTGTGTTTTCGTGCGTGGCAAACAGGTCCACCTCGGCCCTGCCAAACTTCTCCCAAAGGAGCTCCACCACCTCGGTGTGGAGTCTCCACTCCCCGGGCCTCGGCCCCTGCCTCGACAGCACGTCTGCTTCCACATTCAGGCGCCCTGGGATGTAAACTGCCCTGACTGAGTGCAGTTTCCCTTGGGCCCACAGGAGGATCTGACGAGCCAACTTGTATAAAAGGCGAGACCTCAAACCCCCCTGACGGTTTATATAGGAGACCACCGATGTGCTGTCCGTGCGTATTAGCATATAATGGCCCCTGAGGTATGGCAGGAAGTGTTTCAGAGCCTGAAACACTGCCAGCATTTCTAGGCAATTTATGTGCCACGAACGATGACAGTCCTGCCATAAGCCCTGGGCCGAGTGACCACTCATGGTAGCCCCCCAACCCGTAAGGGAGGCATCCGTGGTCAGAGATACCCACTGACACGGTGCCCCAGTAACGGGCCTTGGGCCAGAAACCAAGGATCCTTCCACATGACCAAGGTGCAGAGACACCACCGCGTTGCCTTGATCACGCGAAAGGGGTTTCCCCTCGGGGAATATCCTTTGGTCTTGAGCCACCACTGCAACGGTCTCATGTACAACAGGCCACAAGGAATCACGTTGGACGCTGCTGCCATCAGACCTAACAGCCTCTGATACTGTTTGACAGTGAGTGACTGGTCTAGCTTCACCCCCTTTACTGCTGAGAGAACCGACCCTATGCGAGGCTCTGATAAGCGGGCCTGCATAGAGACCGAGTTCCAGCTCACGCCTAGATACGTTATTCTCTGAACTGGAGAAAGAGCCTGCTCGGGGCCCACCAGCGTGGGCAGAACTCCGTTGAAACTGGGTGGACGACACCTGAACTGGATGGCGTACCCTATTTTTACTATCTGCAGGACCCACTGAGATATATTTGGCAGATTCTCCCACTCGGGCAAAAAATCTACTAAGAGTACCAGCCTCTCGAGGCTGGTCTCTGATATACTCTGCACTGGGAGCACAGCGCCCTGAAGCGGCAGACCGGCAGGGAGCACAACCCCCTTTCGCGTGATCAAGGCAACGCGGCGGTGTCTCCGCACCTTGGTCATGTGGAAGGATCCTTGGTTTCTGGCCCAAGGCCCGTTAATGGGGGCACCGTGTAATGAGGTGAACACCGCCTGCCCCCGGAGGGGAAAACCCTCACTTCCCTGGGCCCACTGGCGTAAGGGCTTCTTAGATGCAGCCTTCCTCGAAATAATGACAGTCCGCAGATCTGTCTTACTCTTGGAGGGGTGCGCCTGAGGGCGCCGCCCACTGCCCCACCCTTTCTGAGGGGGAGTACGGGTGGCGACGCTCTGTTTTTGCTGCGCCCGGTGTGAGGAGCTCGTACCCGGGGTCTGCTGCTCCCGCACAGCAGCAGACGAGACCTGGGGCTTACAGGGAAGGAGCTGCTTGAGCGCCGCAGACTGTTTCTTTGCCTCCGGGAACCTTTTAGTGACAGTAGTGACGCGTCACCGAACAGGCCCCCAGGAGACAGCGGCGCATCAAGCAGGAAGCTCTTATCTTTCTCCTTAATGTCAGTAAGATTGAGCCACAAATGCCTCTCCGTGGCCACCAGAGCTGCCATAGAACGGCCTATGGATTTGGCCTTCTCCTTGGTGGCACGGAGAGCTAAATCTGCTGAGGATCGGAGCTCATTGATTACATCTGCTCCGACCTCGTGGCTTCCCCCCAGGTCTTTTAGCAGGTCAGCCTGGTATGCCTGCACGATAGCCATAGTGTGCAGGCATGCAGCGGCCTGACCCGCTGCCGAGTACGCTTTGCCCACCAATGCCGAAGTAGCTCTTAGTGGCTTGGTGGGCAATGTCGGGGGTTTAATGGCCGACGCCGACTCGAGAGAGAGATGGCTCGCAAACGTCTCTTCCACCCTTGGCATCGAACCATACCCATGCCTTTTCAGCCCCATGATGTTACTGTATACTGACGTTTGGGGACTGAAAACTCGGGATGACATGGGCCGTTTCCACCTTGTTGTGGAGATCCGCGAAAAACGGTAAGCTCCGACGTGGAGGCTGAGCAGAGCGGGCTGGCAGGAAGCGTTCATCGAGTCTGCTTTTTACTGAGACGCGCTCCTGATTTTCTTGTGTTTAATCTGGCCACAGCTCTGCTCAGAACCTCCACAAGCTCCTCACTAGCAGGAGATTGAAGTGGCAAGTCTTCAATTCCTGCATCGACACTACAGACATCCACCTCCTCGGAGCTGGACAACTGTAGCGCTGAGGCCACTTCCTGGGCGGGAGAAACTGCGGGGCGGGCTCCCGAACCCAGAGAAGCAGCACTGGACTTGCCAGGTGAGGGCAGAGAAAGGGCTGGGCCCGTCTCTAGCCCCTCTGACAGATCCATTTGCGAACCCCACGACATAAGCTGCCGCTGTGCCTCGGCAGCAGCGGGGCCTGTGCCGCGGTGGAACTCGAGCCGCGACGCTCTCCTCGAAGAGTGCCCGGCGGGATCGCAACACTCTCAGAGGCAAAGCCTCACAATGCTCGCAGCCGGCCCCCTCGAGAGCCGACTGAGCGTTCTGCTCTCCCAAACAAACAACGCACATCAAATGTGTATCCCCACTCGTGATGTAACGAGAGCAGGGAGGAACAAACTTTCTGAAACGCTGTTCGCTCGCCATAATGTCTCTCTTTTGTGTGTCAGTATGTGTTGCAAACTTGTTATATGAAAACAAAAAAGTCTGAACTCAGACACAAACACAGAGCTGACAAGGACAATGATACACAGAGCGCTTGCTGAAGACAACAGAAACTAGCGGCGTTTGTTTGCCGGTATGCTTTATACCTTCCGGGTCGACGACGTCACCCGCCTATGACGTTCCGTCTCTCCATTGGAATGATTTCACACGTGCTTCACGACGCAATCACGCAGAGGCATTCCCAAAGCGGTGACACAGCTCGAGTTCCCTTGAAAGGGAATTTCCACTTGCATCTTGAAAAGCCGTTGTTTTGGAAAGTGCTGAGGTAAGTTTTTGTGCCATCTAGTGGTTTAGAGGAAAATAAAATCAAAGGAGCCTTTTACCCCGTGGAGCCTTTAGCCCCGTTGTACCCTACATTTTAACATTTACTATCCTTACCGAGTCTGAAACGAGGCAACCCAGCTAACAAAAATATGTTCTTAGAATGTTTTGTTAATATTCCCTTTAGGTTATGAAAACGTTATTTCTGAATGTCTTTTAAATGTTCAAAATGTCCAGGTTTTTAATGTATTAAGAAAAAATGTTCTTAGTTTATGTGAACGTTATAGGAATATTCCATTCTATCCTTTTGAAAATATTATGAAAACGTTATTTCTAAATGTTCAGTTTTTTAAATGTCTTAAGAACGCTGTCTCTCAATGTTATGAGAACGTTCATCAAGTAAAAATAACATTGCAATGACATTTTATGAACATTGTTCTTACAACACTTCCTACATTATGAGAACTTTCATCAGGTACAAATTACATCGTAAGGACGTTCCATGAAAGTTCTCAGAACATTTTATGATAACATTATGAAAACATTCTGCAAATGTTAGTAGTTATAAGGATGTTCTGAGAATGTTATTCTAAGAACTTTTTCAACATTATGAACATATTCATCAAGTACAAATAATGTGGTATTATAAGGACGTTCCAAGAACATTTTCTCTCAACATTACGAGAACGTATATTAACTATTAATAACGTTATAAGAACATTCCATAAACATTACTTTAAGAACATTTTGTCCTAACATTTAAATAACTTTTAAAGAACGTTAGTGAAAGTTAAGGGAACGTTCCCTGTTAACTGGGATGCTGGAAGCCAGGAATCTGCTGTAACACATTCAGTTTTTCAGAGTTCAGAGTGTCAGAGTTCAGTTATTGAGTTCACATTACTTTTTTATATTAAGTGCAATGAACATTCAGCATTTGAGTGAATGAACTTATCACATTTAGTAAATCTGACTTTTAGGTTTCACAGTGCACACGTATCCACATACCGGAAACAATCACTTTCCTTTAAAACGGCCCATGTCCCTGAAAGAAAGAGAGAGAAAGAGATAGGGCTAGAGAAAGAGAAAGAGAAAGAGAAAGAGAAAAAGAAACTTCAGTGGAAAAGAGCCAGTGAGGAAACAAACCTGATTTATTATCAGCAAAAATCTGCAGCAGATGTCAGAGTATGACTGACCCTCTGCAGCCAATTAGAGAAATGCACGGAAAGATATGACGTTCTCGATCTGCTTGTCTTTCTCTCTTCATCTTCGGACCTTCACATGCAGACTCCTCTTCATCTTCCTCCTAACCTCACCTCAATTGCTCTATCATCAGCCTCACAAACAGACAAATACCCTGTATACAGGAACAAGCATTGCTGATCACCAGTGAAATACAATCACATTATACTTTATCACTTGAAGGAACGGAAATAATTCCTGAAGATGGTTAAGTTTTCTAGTGATGAGTTGAGAAAGGCTTTGGACTTTAGATAAGACAATATTTTCAAGCTTTTCACCCTACACACATTAGTCATTATGCTTTGAATGAAGCCACATGCAGTAAACAAGTACCAGAAGTGATGGCAAAGAAACGTAAACAGTCATGGATAAAATCTGTGAACTGATAAAGCAGCTGGCTCTGATTCATCTGCGCCTGAAACATGGAACACTTCTTGCAAAATCTTGTATGACGACATCATATGAAAAAATAAGTCCAAGCCTATTGCCCGCTGCACACGCTTCAGCCACTGTTTTGAGCTACATGCTTTTGGCAAGTAAATATTACCCATAAGCTGCTATTTCTCACCACAGAAGAGTATATTTAGGTTAGTGGGTTACAGATGTTTGACCAGCGTTCATAACACTAAGCAAACTGAAGCACAGGGCCAGACGCATAAGCAATGTTTTATATTTCCAGCTTCTCATGTGGCCTTGCCCAGTTTCAGAAAACAGCATCTGGCCTGCCAGTCTCAGAATTATGAAATGTAATGCAACCAATAGCGGAATAAACACAAACACAGCAGAGGATCAGTGGTCAGAGGTACTAGCAAAAGGTGATGGGTCTCCTCCTGTCTAAAGAATGGTTTGTAATGCCATATATCTTACAGTTTGTATAATATAAGGATCATTTTTGTGATCTCTTTAGTTGCTATCTGTAGTGGTTCCTTTCTTCTTGAACTCTAGACGAGGAGTTTTCTTTGCTATAAGCAATTTGAGATATCAGTCAAAAAATAACTTGACAGATATCAATTAAAGGCAGGGTAGGTTTTCAGAGAGGCTAGCAATAGCGAGCTAGCTTTGAAAGCATAAGATCCCACCCTCATTTCAAAGCATCTCCAAAGCCACGCCTCCTTTAAATCTGTCTGTGCGAGTAGGTGCGCGGAGGTATGAAAATACATAAGCTGACAGGCAGGTAGGACATCATATCATTGCATTCGGCCTGATTGGACGAACATTTTATGGTCCTACGCCTTCCACAGACAATATACACGATCAGGCATAACATTATGAGGTGAAGTGAATAACACAGATTATCCATCCCGATCTCATGGCAATTCGTACGTATTTTACGTACGAATACGTGGCTAATTCATACGAATGTGTACAAACTCACTCTTACAAACTCAGTTCGAACTCACTCGTACGAATTTGTATGTTTTTTGCTAAATTATACGTATTTGACAAGTTGCCCAATTCTTATGATTTCGTACAAATTATCTAACCTCAATCGTGGTCCGATCAAACAGACGAGCTACTGTAGCTCAGATTGCTCAAGAAGTTAATGCTGGTTCTGATAGAAAGGTGTCAGAATACACAGTGCATCGCAGTTTGTTGCGTATGGGGCTGCATAGCCGCAGACCAGTCAGAGTGCCTATGCTGAACCCTGTCCACCGCCGAAAGTGCCAACAGTGACCACCAGAACTGGACCATGTAGCAATGGAAGAAGGTGGCCTGGTTTGATAAATCACATTTTCTTTTACATCACGTGGATGGCCGGGTGCGTGTGTGACGCTTACCTGGGGAACACATGGCACCAGGATGCACTATGGGAAGAAGGCAAGCCGGCGGAGGCAGTGTGATGCTTTGGGCAATGTTCTGCTGGGAAACCTTGGGTCCTGCCATCCATGTGGATGTTACTTTGACACGTACCACCTACCTAAGCATTGTTGCAGACGATGTACACCCTTTCATGGAAACGGTATTCCCTGGTGGCTGTGGCCTCTTTCAGCAGGATAATGCGCCCTGCCACAAAGCAAAAATAGTTTGGGAATGGTTTGAGGAACACAACAACGAGTCTGTGGTGTTGACTTGGCCTCCAAATTCCCCAGATCTCAATCCAATCGAACATCTGTGGGATGTGCTGAACAAACAAGTCTGATCCATGGAGGCCCCACCTCGCAACTTACAGGACTTGCTGCTGACGGGTCAGGGCTGTTTTGGCAGCAAAAGAGGTACCAACACAATATTAGGTCATAATGTTATGCCTGATCGGTGTATATACATAAAAATACATTTAGACCACTTAACTTAAAGGGGTCATGAACTGCGTTTTTTCATTGTTTTATGTTTCCTGTGGTGCACTTATAATGTTAGAATGCTTTTTACATCCAAAATTTTCATAATTTATAAATAAAAGGCATTTTTCCTACCCTGATTTTAGCCTTCTGCTCTGAACGCTCTGTTTTAAGGGGCGTGTCCACTGGGAGACTTCAGTGTAAACACCCACTGCTGTGATTGGCTAACGTCTTTGCATTTGAAATAGTATTACTCCCTCTTTTAGCTCGTTTTTACTATTACAGCTCTCATGGTTAACTAATCGTGAAAAGTGTTGCATTACATTTAGATCTATGGCATTATATTAAGATTGTGGCATGAAAGGTTGCAGTGATGATCATTGTAGCCGATCACACACATGCTGAGCGCATGAAAGCAGCGATCTCGTCATTGCAACTCAGTTTCTGTACACTAACGAATGCTTTCATCTTCACTAACAGTGCAAACATGATACAGTTAAGAGATTCGTTGAATAAAACGGGAGTCACTGATAATCGCGTCAATGATAAACTCTCCTGTATGATTGACAGGTTCAGCACGTGCTGCTCAAACAATTGCAAAGGGAGCTTTCTTTGATCGCTTTCTTTATAGAATTGAATCACTGTTAAATAACAGATTATTTTCATCCTACTAAGAGAAACAACGCAAGTTGATGTTTAGTAACTGGTCTGATTTACTGACACAGACAAAGAACATCTGACTACATGAATCATCACATTTCAGGAACAAGGAAGTTTTCAGCTCTGAAACTTACAGGATATTCTTATATTACCATGGCCTTTTATATATCAAAAGCTCAAGGGAAAGTTGATTTTTCAATTCATCACCCCTTTAATGATGTGAAGAGACTTTCAACCAGCATAACAAAAAATGTTTCTGGAACAAATCGCCTTAGGTGTGCAGTCACTTTCAACCCTAGACATTAAAACAATGTCTATAATTATCTGCTCACATTTTGTTAACATCCCTCAGCTAATACTTTCTCAGAACTTTGGCTATTGTTCTGTCAAAGTTATGAACAAACATTCTTCTGGTAACATTAATAGAATGTTCGTTCAGTTATCTGGTATTTAGTAATGTTCTCAAAACATAATTTCATGGAAAGTATTTTTTTTCCTGAAACATTTTTTAAATGTTACTTCTTGTTTCAGAACGTTCAGCAAACATTCAAAAGTAACATTCCCATAATGTTTGCAAAAGAATAAAATGTAATATTCCTGTAACGTTTGCCATTTTTGTTATCTGGGCCTAGCATTTTCTTGGCACAGGACTTTATTTACCCATAATTTATTATGGGCACTCAGTTCTGCAGACAGGAATTTTGAACTAATCAACTGAACTGCACATGCCATGTGACTAATTAGTCTGGAGCAGCAGGATGATGACGTCAGGACAACAGTGATTGGAACCCAAACTGTGTTAAATCCTTCTCTAGGATTAAGCCGTGACGTGAAAAGCAAACACAAAATTATAAATCCATTTCCTGATGTTAAAAGTTAGGGTGTTTTTTTTTTCCTTTTCAGTGTAACACACATTTTAAAAAAAATACTGTCATTTTCTAGGTGGAACTCTTCATCAATAATTCAACTTAGTGGCTTTCACAGCCCTCATTTTGTTTGACAAACAAGCTGTCAATCTTCATTGCATGGCACATTCTTTTTTAACTAGATGATGCAAGTGAATGCAGTGCAACAATGCAGATTTCTGCTGTAATGTAATCAGTGGTTAAATGTTTGTTTTATGGTATTTAATGGTCCATGAGTGAAATAATAATTAAGCAAATGGCTTGTGGGATATTTAATGGTTAATGTATATGAGGCAACTTTAGTTTGCCATATCAGTGATCAATGTTGCTGCCATCTTATACAAACAAATGACAATGTTTTGGACCTGTGGGAGTAATAAACAGAATTGTTTTGATGACGGAATATAGTGGCTGATTTATTATTATAACAGTTTCTACTTTATCAAAAATGCTTTTCAAGTATTACGGCACCCCTAAAGGGACATGGTGATGAAAAAAAAGTGAGATGGGAGTAAAAATGCTATGTCAATGGTTTTGTGTTCTCTCGCAAAAGTTTTGCGTTCCCCCGAGAAACTTTGCGTTCTAACTCTTAAGTTTAGACGATGGATCCACACATGCTGCTGAAACAGTAAGGTTATTCAACAAATATTCTGCATTTTGAAAAATAAATGTTGCTATAACTGTGCTGAAGCCGCAGTGTATAGGATTAAATTCCCGCCAAATGTACTGCGGTCAAGGATCAAAAAATAACAAGCATGATTTCAAAATTATACATTATAAAATATATTGAACAAAATGAAAATAATAATGCAAATATTATTATGAGTGTGAATCAAAAAAATTAAAAGCGCATTTAAAAACATAACGAGCATGAATCAAAACTTTAAACACATTATTATTTAATAATCGAAATTATTTTTTGATCCGTGACCGCAGTACATTTGGCGGGAATTTAATCCCATAGCAGTGTATCCTTTCTATGCCACTCTCCTCTCTTCCATTGGTCGGCAAACACATTGCTCCACCCACTAACTCACAGCATCGACAAAGTTGGTTGAGATGCTCAGTTAATGTTTAAAAAGGGCACAACATGCACGCTTACACGGTTTTAAATGTAGAGAACTATTGTTTTTCAGTAACAAAGCAATATAATACATATATGAGGGTTTTTGTGTCATTGATTCAAGCGAATGTGAAACTTCTGTGTCCAGTATATGTTCCACAGTAACATTTATTTTCTTTCTCTAACACAGAGCTCTTAACAGGGGAAAAACTGTTCAGAAATACAGAGAGGTGTAAATAGGGGAAATAAATCCTTCTCAAATGAGCCTGGTTTAGTTTGGCAGGAGAATGAGGACGTTAAAAGTAAAGCAGAAACATATAAATCTCAACTCTACTCCCCCTGCTGACTCTCTTGTATAGTACAATTATGGAGTTTTGGGCTTACTTTAAACAGGAAGATTCTAAACCACCACCACAACCCCAGCATGCCCAAACCGAGCTACGAGTTAAGTCTTGCCATAAAAAAGCCAACCAATGGCACACAAACACCAAAGCAGAAAGGTTTAAAATTTGAACAATTTTAAAACAAAGAAACGTATTGGCGTAAAAAAAAAAAAAAAAAACTATTTAATGTTCTGCACTATTTATAAGTCACTAATCCAAGTAAGCAACTTACTTGCTTCTTTTGTAGTGTGCTTTTTTGGAACATTCTCAAACCATACTGGATAACATGAATCATCAGGTATTGAACAAACTTCAGCTTCTTTTTTAAAGCTAAAAAGGGACACACCAAATACTAAGACATTCTGAAATTCAACTTTTCACTACAAAAACAACATTTATTTATAAAGCACATTTAAACACAGCATGATCCAAAGTGCTGTAAATTGGGAAAAACAAGTCTTCACTGAAAAAACAACATTTGCACTGGCAATAATTTCACTCAATTCTATGTCAACTCTTCACCAACTATTATGCTTATAATTTGTAGAAAAAATAAAATGAATAAATTGAGGCGGGATATGAGTAACATTAGGAACAGGTTTGGTGGTATGATTAGATTTAAGGGTGGGTTAAAGGTAAGAGTAATAGATGTATACAGATGTAATTACAGAAATTAATTACAGGTGTAATTACATGCATGCATTTAAATTCAAGTAAAATGTAAAAAAACATGCATGTACACAAAAAGTGCATTGTATCAAATTATTAATTAAAAGGTACTTTATATAAAGTGGGTCCAAATATTTTTTCTATTAAATTAGTCTAGCAGAGAAACATTTTCACTAGTGGTGTCAGACCTTTTGACCGAACTGTATTTATAAATATTTGCAATATGTGCTTTGTTTTACAGTCCTGTTCCGCAACTTCCGCATGTACATGCTATATGTACTTATTATATCAATTACAATAACTGGGTAATTACTAGGTACTAACCCTAAACCTACCCTAAAACATAACCTTAACCCATGTAGTTACCTTATATTACCAGTACTTTCTTGACTAAGTACACATACTTTAAAATAAATTGTAACAGTGTAAAATATACATATTGTTTGGCAATGTAAATCTTTGTTTATCATGTAAATAACGCTTGTTAGAATCTTGAATCTAACACAAAGAGCAACATACCATTCATTTGAATGTCCATTATTTAAGTCATATATAAGATATAACTATAAATAAATAAATATAAAATTCTTATCTTTTTTATCCATTTATAATGGCAAAATCCAGCAATTAATTCTCATTGGCCATAATTTCAGATTTCTCTTTGACATCTGTTTGTAATGCTGTATACTCACTATTTGCGTATATGTAAGGTTGAGTGGACGTAAATTTCCATGGACAGGTCATGAGCAGGTCACAGTGGTTTCTCTGGTTGTAAGTTAGCTTTTTTTTTTTTTTTTTTCTCTGTATATCTGTTTGAATATGCTGTGTGTAGATTTCCTGGACTGAGCTACTTGGAAATTAAATGCAAATGTGCAGATCTATTAACTAACTTTGTGCCTTGTTTCTGAGGATCAAAGCTCAAAACTCATGTAGGCTTTGTAAGGTTTGCGTAAATAGACTGAGCGATTGAAGTGACGGAAACATAGAAAAGCCCCCAGCACTGCTACTGTTACACCGATCCAGAAAGGAAGATATTAGCACATTTGTTTTTTGTTTTCACGGAAGAAATACATTTGTTCCCAAGACAAGAACAAATCCTGAAACAGTGCAAACATTGTGGGAAACCTGTTTCAAACCCTAAAACTGTGCCAACCAGTGTGGAAAATCTCATTCTAATGGATGCATTAACATTGTTTGACTTCAGAAAACCCGGCAGCCCTTAGAAAACCCTATCCTTCACAATGTACGTCCTGCATCTCTGATAGTGATTTTGTCTATTATTGAGCTAATGCGTTGCGTGAATGTCACTTCATGAGTGTTAATGAGGTCTACACCACCCCTTAGGTACCATATGTCATCATGATACTGTTGATTTTGCAATCACAGTTTTCCTATTTTGAAAAGATTAGTGAACGAACATGTGTCCATTAAGATAATCCTAAAAGCTTTTTACACTTAATGCTGTGATGTGACCGCAAACGTCATTGCACATTGTGAAAGGTTCTGTTTTTCTAATTTTTAAAACAGCCACGAAGCTCAAAGATAAAGCAGATCTTCCAACTTCCAAGTGATACATTCAGTCAAATGGACAATTGTTTTGATTTTGTTAAAATTAGTGCTGGGCAATCGATTAATCGCGATTAATTGCATCCAAAATAAAAGTTTGTGTTTACATAATATATGTGTACTGTGTATACTTATTATGTATATATAAATACACACTTCTTCATGTATATATTTAAGAAATATTTGCATGTATATATATTTTTCTATAATTTATCTTATATATAAATATTTTATATATAAATATAACATATTTTTCATAAATATATACATGCATGTTACGTGTGTGTATTTATATATTTACATAATAATTATACACGCACATATATTATGCAGACAAGAACTTTTATTTTGGATGCGATTAATCGCGATTAATCGATTGCCCAGCACTAGTTAAAATGTGACAATTTTATCAAAGTCTATTAATGCTTAAAGGGATAGTTCACCCAAAAATAAAACTTTGATGTTTAGCCTATCTGCTTACCCCCAGGGCATCCAAGATATAGGTGACTTTGTTTCTTTAGTAGAACACAAATGAAGATTTTTAACTCCAACCGTTGCAGTCTGTCAGTTGTATAATGCATGTGAATGCTAACAAAATCTATGAGAGTAAAAAAACATGTACAGACAAATCCAAATTAAATCCTGCGGCTCGTGACGACACATTGATGTCTTAAGACACGAAACGATCGGTTTGTGCGAGAAACCGAACAGTATTTATATAATTTTTTACCTCTAATACACGCGATCCGGTGCATGAGGTCTGTACACCATTTGGCAAGGTAAACTACATGTAGGTGTGTACGCACTGGAAGTGATCGCGCGTTCAAGGCTGTTGGACATAGTGGTGTATTAGAGGTAAAAAATTATATAAATACTGTTCGGTTTCGTGTCTTAAGACATCATTGTGTCGTCACGAGCCGCAGGGTTTAATTTGGATTTGTCTGTGCATGATTTTGTTAGCATTCACATGCATCATACGACTGACAGACTGCAACGGTTGGAGTTAAAAATCTTAATTTGTGTTCTACTGAAGAAACAAAGTCACCTATATATTGGATGCCCTGGGGGTAAGCAGATAGGCTAAACATCAAATTTTCATTTTCAGGTGAACTATTCCTTTAATGCTTTCTAATTTGAATAGTCGCACTGTATATATACTCAATGTTTTCTCTAAAGAAACTGCTGTTTTAATTTAATTGAGTTGGCAGGATATGTTTTTCAAAATCCATGTCTGTGAATAAACTAGAACATTTGTAGTGGTTATGCGTAGACCAAGGAAATTGTTTGCAATGTGACAACATATGGTTATATTGCACATACGAGGACTGACAAGGGAAATCTCTGTTACTGGAAACACTTAAACTAGTGACATAGTCTTTCTGGGAAATGTCTGCACATAAAATGATTTAGCAAACGTTCATTGTTGCCCATCATGGGAGGGGAAAGAACAGTTTACTTTTCAGTGTCATATGTTACATATGGTGCACATATTACATATTATAGTAATTGATTGCAATAGCAACTGTAACACCAATACATTATTATATCTAGCTTCACAAACTGATTACATATTAATTACATGCAGTTCATGTGTATTACGTAGTAATACTTATGTAATTACACTGTAATGAATACTGTAGTTTGGCCACAAAGTAAATTGTTTTTGTAGCTGATTTATATTGTGTTGTCTTGTTGCATACAGCAGGATTTAGTGTTTAAGAGCTGCTGCATGAAGGCTTAACTGTTTCACTGCAATCAATTTTATTTTATTTATTTTTGTTTTAGAAGATCAGATTGGAGTATCCTTATGCTGTATAAGGAACAGCAGGTCTGGAAGGAATCAAAATAAGAGTGTGAGAACTGTGGTTTAGCGGTTAGCGCACTTGTTCCTCATGCGGGACTCGCTGGTCTGTTTCCATCAAGTATTATTCAAGGCAGAATCCTATCTGTGACTATAAGAGTAAATATAGGATTTAATTAGATCAATTATGAATTCAATTAATGACACATATGCGGGATATCATTTAACTCACCGAGGGTGAGAAAAAAAACCCCAGTCCTATATTTTGAAATGGCTCCTAAAGGACACAGACCCATGGGATTATGCATTTCATAGAGGGGCTACGCCTCCCCCGAGGCTTCATTAAGTCTCAGAAATACCCAGACACTGTTCACACTCTGTAAATCTGCGTGCCTCACGTCACAGACCCGCTGCAGCCGCTCACCTCCCAGACCTGCCCACTCACCTTTGACACGACAAGACGTTTTTATTGTGCTGCTGCTGAAAAATTGAGTCTTTGTTTTCATGTCAAATTTCATGAGCCTAAATCGGTAACTGTTTTACATCACAGTGCCCATTTTACACATATTACACGTAAATCTCATTAGTTACATTTACACTGAGACACTTACACATTTTAGAATATGAAATAATACAAACAGAAGTATGTTCAACTTAAAACTTTGAGCTTGCAAAAACAGTATCAGGTGCATTCTGGGATGCTATTTAACTTCAAATCAACTCAAATTTATTTGTATAGCGCTTTTCACAATACACATTGTTTTAAAGCAGCTTTACAGAAAATCATGATGTTAATGTTTATGTATCACAATATCTTGCATTTAGCAGTTTAAAGCTGGGCAATAATGTAGTTTACATTTTGTGACAATATGCATCTGGTTACTTGTTGACTGATTCCTTTACTATCTGCTCCAACTCACCCATTTGGTAATGCTTCCTTTTAGTGTTTGTGTCACACTTGCTAAACTACTCAAACGACTTACTATAGTATTAACAAGAACTGTGTAATTACAAGCAGCTTAAAAATACACTCCAGAATGTACATGTAGTTAATTAGAATTATTCTGTAATTATTTTAAAGTCCCCCTGTAGTCAATAATTTGATCCCTTAAAACTCATCTCATCTCAGACAACGGTAAATAATATGATTGGCCTTTTTCTTCACTACATTATCAAACAGATAATATTGTGTTGCTAATATTACACAAACAATGTTCCCATTCGCCATCTCAGTCTGCCTTCTAAAAATCAGTATCCTTAGAAACGCTTTGAACAACTTAGAACGTCAGTGGAGAAAGGCATATACACTCACCTAAAGGATTATTAGGAACACCTGTTCAATTTCTCATTGATGCAATTATCTAATCAACCAATCACATGGCAGTTGCTTCAATGCATTTAGGGGTGTGGTCCTGGTCAAGACAATCTCCTGAACTCCAAACTGAATGTCAGAATGGGAAAGAAAGGTGATTTAAGCAATTTTGAGCGTGGCATGGTTGTTGGTGCCAGACGGGCCGGTCTGAGTATTTCACAATCTGCTCAGTTACTGGGATTTTCACGCACAACCATTTCTAGAGTTTACAAAGAATGGTGTGAAAAGGGAAAAACATCCAGTATGCGGCAGTCCTGTGGGCGAAAATGCCTTGTTGATCCTAGAGGTCAGAGGAGAATGGGCCGACTGATTCAAGCTGATAGAAGAGCAACTTTGACTGAAATAACCACTCGTTACAACCGAGGTATGCAGCAAAGCATTTGTGAAGCCACAACACGCACAACCTTGAGGCGGATGGGCTACAACAGCAGAAGACCCCACCGGGTACCACTCATCTCCACTACAAATAGGAAAAAGAGGCTACAATTTGCACGAGCTCACCAAAATTGGACAGTTGAAGACTGGAAAAATGTTGCCTGGTCTGATGAGTCTCGATTTCTGTTGAGACATTCAGATGGTAGAGTCAGAATTTGGCGTAAACAGAATGAGAACATGGATCCATCATGCCTTGTTACCACTGTGCAGGCTGGTGGTGGTGGTGTAATGGTGTGGGGGATGTTTTCTTGGCACACTTTAGGCCCCTTAGTGCCAATTGGGCATCGTTTAAATGCCACGGCCTACCTGAGCATTGTTTCTGACCATGTCCATACCTTTATGACCACCATGTACCCATCCTCTGATGGCTACTTCCAGCAGGATAATGCACCATGTCACAAAGCTCGAATCTTTTCAAATTGGTTTCTTGAACATGACAATGAGTTGACTGTACTAAAATGGCCCCCACAGTCACCAGATCTCAACCCAATAGAGCATCTTTGGGATGTGGTGGATGTGCATCCCACAAATCTCCATCAACTGCAAGATGCTATCATATCAATATGGGCCAACATTTCTAAAGAATGCTTTCAGCACCTTGTTGAATCAATGCCACGTAGAATTAAGGCAGTTCTGAAGGCGAAAGTGGGTCAAACACAGTATTAGTATGGTGTTCCTAATAATCCTTTAGGTGAGTGTAGTTCATCATAACATCGTAATTTACATCATATACATAAGTCACCTGCTATATTGCTAATGAACCCGATTTTCCATATCAACAGAAAAAATATACTGGGATAACCTGACTTCTCTTGCTTCAACATAGTTAATGATATGCTAAAGCCCGCCCACACGTTGACGTGATTGGTTACAAGTCTATGACATACGAAACACCGGCAATTTCAAACCAAGTTTTTGAGAATGTCTTTGGTTCACTGCAGTTTTAACGAGAAAATGTTTAGCAATGGTGTTGACATGAATGTGCACATGTTTTGTCTTAAAGCATATTAAAAACACCACATAGACATTTAAACAACATTAAAAACTTGATTTTCACCACAGGTGGTCTTTAAATGTAATTATACATAAATACATGGTAACATGAACACCAACATGTGTGACCAAGCGTATGTAATTGCATGGTAACATGATATTTAATAATAAAAAAAGTGTGACCCTTAAAATCTCTTTCTGAGCCAAAAAATGGCACATAGCATTCCGAATGTATCACACTTCAGACAAGGTGATCATTCTTACATTACAGGGAGTGGAACTTTGGAAGAATGACTATAAGATATTCCTTATTTAATAATGCATGCATGTTTTCTTTCAGTATAGTGCACTGGAGGCGGTGTTATGATGAATTTGGGTTGTCCTGTGCTAAGTCTTGGGAAATCAACCCAGATACACAGGGGACAAGAGTTCTGGAGTAAGTGCTATTTTTCACATGGCTTTTGGAATCAAGGAGTGTTTAAAAAAAACAATAAAAGAGATGCTTCAATATGCAGAGAAAATAAAAACATTCAATAAACAAAGCTTTCAATGGTGACTAAATAGCAACAGAGTTCAAATAAGAACCTGTAAAAAACAATAAGCCAGCACACAGTCGCTGCATATGAAATCTAATATTTCCCTAATATAGTATTCGAAAAACTAATATAGTAGGCGAAAAGTCCATAGATGACTTATTTCTGATGAGATTCTGAAGTGTGCATTCGATGGAAACTTTACTATCCCATGAGGCCACAGGAGAGGATTTGTTAATGGCGGTGAAGCGACACAACTGACACTAGAAGGTCGCATGACAGTTAAAACATGGCAGATGTAGTATGTCCGAATTTTGTTCATACTACACACATTCATACTATATAGAACATGCTCTTTTCAAGTTTCAAACAAGTTTCAAACCAAATATAGTACCTAATAGAGTACAATTATGGACGCAGCAACATCATTTTCACCATAAAAACATTAGCAAGTGAGTTACTCAGTGATTACTCTGCATTTCTGCATTTCATAACATTGCTTTTCAATGTTGAATTTCTGAACTTCTTTTATGACTATTCATTGGTGCATTACTGTATGTAATTAATCATTTGCCCAGTAAATATAATATATCTAGTCTATTTTCATGAATATATTGTGAAAAGTCATCATTTTAAAAGGAAATAGCATTTTGACCTGATGGCATGACCTTTGTACTTCCCTTTAATATAATGTGGAACTTGAGGAGACAGGTGCTTTTGAGAGTCCTGTCCCACACCGAACCAAGGCAAAATCACAAAGAAAAGCTGTAAAAGACAGAATGAATGGTCAAGCAAGTAAGGCCTTTTAAAAGAATAGGAGAAGGTGAAAAAATGGGAAGAGAGCGAGAGAGGGAGAAAGAGGAAAAACCCCTCCCGCGGTACACAATGCTCATAGCTGGGGTTAAGTGCTAAGATTTCATCCAGTGGGACTCAGGGTCCACATTTAAGCTTTCCATGGTGCAGGGGCCACCCCAGTCATCTGACATAATCACAATGATGATATACAGGGACATTAGAACAGGGAGCCGCTGACATGCCGAACAATAGCTCCTCACAGCAGGACCGGCCTTTCTGGGCATCCAGGTGCAGTCCCAGGCCGGCAAATTCCTCCTCTCCCCCCCTTCGGCTCTTATTGTGTGGCCAGAGATGCTCTTTCAGGAGTGGGATGAAGGGGGGAGAAAGAAAGAGATCAGAGGTGGGAAGAGAGGAAGAAGGTAATAAGGTAAAAATAAAAGTTGTAAGGTAGAAGATTGTCAGCCGCTCCTCAGTAACAAGAATTTCTGTGTAGAAAAAAAAAAAAACAGAGTTTGGTTGCTGGAAACACATTAACTGATGCCAAAAAGTGAAAAGGAACAGAACAGAATAGGATCTTCTCCATCAGGTCAGCTTTTGAAATAGAGAGAGAAAGAGAAGGAGACTCTAAGAAGGGAGTCGAAGATTCATCTGTCAACAAGAGTTTAGAACTCTTAGGGGAAAAAAAGCATAGCCCCTGGTCTGGACGCACAGACGCTGCCCTGTGTCTGCTCACTCAAACGTGTGTCCAGCAGGGCTGACCGGGCACAGAGCTGCCCCTATTACCCACAATCCCGCGCTCCCGACAGCCTGGGCCAGGCTCAGATTTGAAAGCTTCAGTGAGCAAATCCTTGACATTGCACACATTAGAGTTTAGCCCTCTCCATGTGTGGTCCAGTTGTGGAGTCTTTCTTTTAAAAATGGGTTGGGTTAAGTAGTTACCTTGTCACCAGACACCTAAAATCCTGTTTTAAATTTGAACAATTTGAGGGAAAATGCTTTTCCAAAGTTAAGTAGTTGCTCTAAAAAAATACATGCACCTGTAGACACTTTTGCAAAAAAAAAAAAAAAGACCTTGCTTCTTTAACGTTTCATGGCAGTTTCAAAGTGAAATGTCTTGTAAGTGGCGCTAAAAAGCACTTGACTCTGCCAACATTTTATTACGTTGTTTAGCACGGATAGCAATAGTTCGGAAGTGAATTGGGGCGCTAAAAGGTTAATATTCTATCGCATTTGAAAATGCCGTACTTACACAAAACAACCGATAAGGTTAACGTCAGATCAAAATGTACTTGCTGAAGCGAAAACCCATTTTACCTTGTTTTGTCGAACTGTGTTTCACTGGATTTCAATGAATAGGATACTAGCCTACATTAGAAAAGCCATACGCATGGAGCTGGATATGTAATACAAACGTTAAAATGTATTTGTTTACAAATCATGCACTATGGCTTGAGGTAGTATTGTGCAAGAAACCTTAGAAAATTTGTCATCATTAATTGATAGGCCTAATCTGCCTCTGTAATCATAATTTGTGTGAAAAGGAAGGAAAGGTGTTGGTGTTATTCTGTCTCTAGTGTTCATTTCAGCTGAAAACTGTAGTGAATTGTATGTACAGGTACGTTTTTGGAGTTTTGCAAAAATGTAGGTAGATGTTTTTCCAAAGGTTTAGTTTTGAAAGGTGTTGTTTATTCAAGACTGAAGAGATTCACCCTTTTGGACAAATCTATCCCCTCGGAAAGAAGACGTGAATAAATTGTAGAGAAAAGTTGACAGGAATGTTGATTAATGGTCGTGGTGTCATTCGCACAGTCGAGTCTAAATAAAGGTCTGACAGGTTGGCATCATGGCCAGGGTCTGGCCCATCAACATGCCTCCATCTCGGAGAGAAATACATTTTAATTAAAGCAAAGCATAACTCGATCCTGGAAAAGTGGAGAAAAAAGTGGGCTATTTGCAGAAAGATTTATTCTTTGTTCACACTTCATTTTCCCCCTCACACTCTTTCACTTTTCCTTTTTGCTCTCTCCGTCCCTCCATCTCTCTCACACGCTGACTGCCGACCATCTGCGTTTAAGGTTTTTTTTTAAACATCAACGACTCTTTGTGTATGAGCGAAGGCTAGTGTACCTTTAAGGAAAACGTAACTGCACTGCCAACACTTGTCATATCTCCAGGCTGCATTTTTCACACAGAATAATCATAATAGCCAAGAGAGTAAGTTCTTAAAGCCGTAGTTATGAGTAAAGCGCTGGAGAGTTCACTGGCTATGTGGTAGGTACGACATGAATTGTGGAGTTTTAAGCCATCCAGGGCCACGGCGGCCTCGTTTTCACGTGTAGATACAACATTCCTCTACGGCTAGCCGATCTCCCCTCTGAGCCGAGGGCGAACGCCTGCTTAAACTCAGCCGGTGACAGAATGCAAGACATGCACGCAAATTAATTCATATTTTGCATGCCTTCCTTTGCTCAATTTGTACATTGCTACTTGAGAATGATGGAAAAAAGAGTGTAAGACACATGTTGTAACATAAACTACATTCTTAAAAATAAAGATTCCAAAAGGGGGTTTTCACAGTGATGCCATAGAAGAACCATTTTGGTTCCCCAAAGATTTTTTTTTTCTAGTGTGAAGAACATTTTAAATAATCTATAAAGAACCTTTTTCCACTATAAAGAATTTGGTAGCACTTTATTTTACAGTCCTGGTGTAGATACAATGCACTTATTATAGTTATTACAATAAACTAGGTACTAACCCTGAACCTACCCCTAAACCTTACCTTAACCTATGCAGTTAACTTATATTACCAGTACTTTCTTAGGTAAGTGCAAGTATTGTAAAATAAAGTGCAACCAAGAACTTTTGTGCAATGGAAAGGTTCCATGCATATTAAATATTCTTCATGGAACCCATAAAGAACCTTTATTTTTAAGAATGTACGTGCAATGTAATATATTCTTTTTCCCTATACTCCCTGTGATATAAACCTATACCCTGGTTTCACAGACAAGGCTTAAGCCTAGTCCCTATGCACTAAAATGCATGTTTGAGCTGTTTTAACTAAAAACAACTGATTATTAAAATATGTCAGTGTCATTGTTTTGTCTCAAGATGCACACCAGTAATGTTTTTTCTGCAAACCCCAATAAGTTGGCAAACCTCAAAAAAATTGAGGCAATCAGTTGCCCCACATTTTTTTAAAGTAAGTAAGCAGAACTTGCAGATTTTTATTTTGTAATCATACATTTTAATTGCTCTGAACTTGAAATATTTGAGTAAGCTAATTCATACATTTAACTTAAAATATCATGTAATCTCAGATTTTTAGTAGGGGAAACTTGACTAGGTTTAACTAGCTAATTCAATAAATGCCACCTTGCTAATTGGTTACACAATGCTTTGGTAGCATTAGCATAGCACTTGCTGAATGAGTACAGCATTATAATACATTTAACATATATCTGTTCTCAAACTAAGCTCATGCTCCACTTGTCACCATGATGGCAACAGTACAAAAAAAAAAAAAAAACATAACAGAAAGTCTTCTAAACTAGCATAACATAACATTAAACACTACTAAATCTCCCACTTAACGTTAATCTTGCATAAAAAATAAAAAAAAATGAAATTAAAAAACATAATATAACACTTAATTTAAGCATTTACTGTCCCTTTTGAGTGTCATGGCAAAGCATGCTGGGAAATAGATATTCCAGCCCAGTTTCAGTTAAACTAACTAGTTAGTCTAAATTAAGTTCATAAAACTCAAAACAATGTAACAATTCAGATGACTTAAAATGTGTTTTGAGAACTCAAATGAAAAAGAAAGTTCTAAATAATCATACAAGTTTTTTTTATTTTTTAACAAATTTATTTATTTTGAGTTGGCTCTACTAAAACCAATTAATTATTTTGAGCGTTAGGGTTTACAGTGTAATGCACGTTTATAAAAGCTACTTAAATGCCCTAATTGAACTAAGGCCTAATCCTGACTTAATCTAAACCCTGTCTGTGAAATCGGGCCTATATTTTTTTAATTCACACATTATGCATTGGCTTAGAATAAAATATCTTAGTCAGAAATAATATATTTTCCTGACACTTTTCTTTATCTGTATGTTTTTTTTAATCTATGTTTTAATTTTTAATCTATGATAAACCTCTTTGCACTTTATGCTGAGTTATAAGACTCATTTATACTGTTAATATATGAATAATATATGAATCAAATATATGTTCATAACTGAAATTAATTGGTTTCCATCTTTATTTCATTCTTAGAGAGGTGGGTATGAACTGAACTTGAATCTGACACATCTTTTGAGAATTATGAAAAGAAATGGTGAGGTAAAATGTGTCCTTATCCAGAATTCATCACCTCATATCAATAGTGGCAATGCTGATTCTGGATCAATGTCGAATGTTCTTCGTGAGTAAGGATTATTGAGGTAGGATGACATTTGAAACAATGTAATACACAGCGTACAGTGGTCTGGGATGCCAGGGGTGTAGCCCACATGGGAATGATGGGAGAAGAGAAGGAATGTGAAATTGGTAGAGTTGTTGGTGGGACAAACTGAATCACTTTGTATGAGGAACACAGGAGGGCAGTCTTTAGACACCAATAGCAGTCTCACATGAGGAACTACACAGTGCAGCACCTATTTAATTAAAACACCTCAAAATATAAGTATTTGAACATTTAAAAGCCCATTGAAAATGCACAATTGTCACTGCATTAAATAACAAAATATCAAAGAAATGCATCTAGCTTCAATGGCTTTTAATCAACTGGTGTGTCAGTGACTTTTAGTGTCCCAGGCGAGTAACCACAAGTGTAGTTCATCACATGAACTATGATCATGTTTGACAACCAGAAAGAGTCCAAATACTTTTTGTCTTCTTTTTGATCTTTATATCTATTGCTGTATCAATTTGAAACCAAACAACTGTCTTTTTGTGATGTTTTGTTTGCTTTCACTAAAATAAATGTGACTTGGTTTGATATTTTGTTATCTAATGCCGTGATATTCAGACATGTTTACAGTACGTATGGTGCGCAGTATCCAAACACAGCTTCAAAGAATTGTTTCACATTGTAGCAAATCAAAGCAATACAATACAAAAGCTGATATTAGGCAAAAAATGTTGAATGTTCCTGGAAACGGACAAACGTAATGTGCATGAAATGTCTGTGCTCTTTGCTGTTGTATTCTGAAGATGAATTTGTAATGTGAGAGATTCAAGCTTCGTCACACAGAGTGGAATCAAAACTCCCACTCAGTACATTCCAGTTCATTATGTATTGGGAAATGAATTATGATTGCTGAACTGACTCTTTAGTGCATTTAATTTCTTTACAGTTAGTGGGGAAACTCGTTGCTTTCAAAGAATATTTCAAAGACTGAAATTGTGCATTACAAATTTCTTTTCTAATGTTCTTAAAGGGAGAGTTCACTCAAAAATTAACATTTTGTCATCAATAACTCACCCTTATGTTGGTCAAAACCCCATAAGACTTTCATAACACAAATGAGGATATTTTTAATCATCTGAGCGTTTTTCTGTCCCTCTATTGACAGCTACTCAACTACCACTTTGACGCTCCAAAAAGTTCAAAAAGAGATTGTAAAACTAATCCATATAAATTGAGCGGTATAGTCCAAATTTTCTGAAGAGACTTGATCACTTTATATATGACGAACAGATTAAATTTAGGCTTTTATTTACATATAAACATTGATCAGCGAATATAAACAGAAGCTCAACCAAACCTGCTTGACATGTGAGAACAAAAGAATGAAAGAAACAAAATTCTTAACACAAGAATGAACCTCATTGGTTCCTGTAGAAGCTCAAACGTGCTGCTTAACACGAGAATAAATCTTATTGGTTCTTGCTGAAGCTCAAACGTGCTGTGTAACACGAGAATGAACCGCATTGGTTCCTGCAGAAGCTCAAACATGCTGCTTAACACAAGAATGAACCTCACTGGTTCTTGCAGAAGCTCAAACATGCTGCGTAACACAAGAATGAACCTCACTGGTTCTTGCAGAAGCTCAAACATGCTGCTTAACACGAGAATGAACCTCATTGGTTCTTGCAGAAGCTTAAACATGCTGCTTAACACGAGAATGAACCTCATTGGTTCTTGCAGAAGCTCAAACGTGCTGCGTAACATGAGAATGACCTCATTGGTTCTTGCTGAAGCTCAAACGTGCTGCGTAACACAAGAATGAACCTCATTGGTTCCTGCAGAAGCTCAAACGTGTTGCGTAACACAAGAGTCGACCTCATTGGTTATTGCAGAAGCTCAAATGTGCTGCGTAACACGAGAATGGTCCTCATTGGTTCTTGCAGAAGCTCAAACGTGCTGCGTAACACAAGAATGGACCTCATTGGTTCTTGCAGAAGCTCAAACGTGCTGCGTAACATGAGAATGAACCTCATTGGTTCTTGCAGAAGCTCAAACGTGCTGCGTAACATGAGAATGAACATCATTGGTTCTTGCTGAAGCTCAAACGTGCTGCGTAACACAAGAATGGACCTCATTGGTTAGTGCAGAAGCTCAAACGTGCTGCGTAACACAAGAATGGACCTCATTGGTTCTTGCAGAAGCTCAAACGTGCTGCGTAACACGAGAATGAACCTCATTGGTTCTTGCAGAAGCTCAAACGTGCTGCGTAACATGAGAATGAACCTCATTGGTTCTTGCTGAAGCTCAAACGTGCTACGTAACACGAGAATGAACCTCATTGGTTATTGCAGAAGCTCAAACGTGCTGCGTAACATGAGAATGAACCTCATTGGTTCTTGCTGAAGCTCAAACGTGCTACGTAACACGAGAATGGACCTCATTGGTTATTGCAGAAGCTCAAACGTGCTGCGTAACACCAGAATTAACCTCATTGGTTCTCGCACGTCAAGTGAACATGCTTGAGCTTCCGTTTAACACAACTGATGTGTGCGTTGATGAATGTTTATATGTGAATAAAAGCCTAAATTCAATCTGTTCATCATATAAAGCGATTGTGTTACTTCAGAAAAATTCATATGGATTAGTTTTATGATCGCTTTATGAACTTTTTGAAGCGTCAAAGTGGTAGTTGCGTAGCTGTCAATGGAGGGACAGAAATCGCTCAGATTTCATAAAAAAAAAAAAAAAATGAATTTGTGTTCCGAAGATGAATGAAAGACTTACGGGTTTGGAACGACATGAGGGTAGTAATGAATGACAGAATTTTAATTTTTGGGTGAACTATCCCTTTAATAAGTGCATAACATTTTAAAGCAAACAAAATTTGAGTAAACTGGTTATCTCTGGTTTGTGGAAACTTCATAAATATCCTGTCTTCAGGAAGAGGTTGCATTCTCCTCAAAGCAGTAGAAATCTATCTATCTCTGCTTGTTAGAGGAAATGAGCGCCAGAGAGTGAGGTGTTTGCATGTGTGTTGTGATGTGTAGTTTGGCCGGAGCAGCAGGCTGATTAATCTTGCTGTCACACGCACACTGCCTCAGATCGACTGCCTAATAAAACTCATAAACAGGTAAATAAGCAGCCCAGCTCGAGTCTTAATCCCAGCAGCGCATAAGCAACGAGAGGCAGTCTTCAGTTTAAATGAGGGACAATAAGAGTGATTTACCACTGCGAGAGTGTATGTTTGTGTCTGTGTGTGTTGGTGTCTTTGTGCGAGTGTGTTTGAGGGCACGTCTCACTAGTATTTGCATTGGTTTGGTATTCTTTGTGTTCGTTACATATTTGTCAACTGTCATGACGTTCCCTCACAAGCACATGCAGTGCATGTTGTGAATGCTCTTTAACGACTGCACACTGCTTTTGTCTTTTTTCCTCAAAACAGAATATGAGAAATAAAGAAAATGTAAGTTCTGCCTACCTAAATAACCACAATGCCTTCTTCATCAGTGCACAAAAAAAATTATACCACACCTTCACATGCTTGACCTAATGATATTTTGGCTCCTGTCATGACTCCAGGGCCTCCATGTATGCAAAAACACAAATGTGTTGATTTTGCTGGGACGTCTGGTGAGGAGATGGTCCTAATCAAAAGGAAACTATGCACAGTCACTCCAGGAAGGGCTGATGAGAAAGAGGAGGGGAACACTGAGAGGTCTTTCACTGAAACCTGCTCTCTTCCATTTATGAGCCACTCAGGCAGTCCCATCTGCAAGTCAAAGTCAACACTCAGCCCGAGCAATGAATTCATTAGGGGGACTTTGATTTTTGGTTAGTGTTTAAATTAATTAATGTTGCCATTCATACTTCAGACATTTAAACAACCCCCTCTGCCAAGACTTGTTATGTTATAGATAGCCTATAATGTGTGTAGTTTAGTGTGTGTGTGTGTGTCTATAAATAAAAATGATGCATTGTTCTTTAAGGGGTTGGAAGGGTTTCAAGAACATTAATTACTGAGTAGTTTAATTAAACCCGCTGTGCACAAAAAGCCAGCAATTTTACCTCATGAAAAGTAAACTTTTTGTTATGCTATTACATACATACATCACCTTCAAGACTTTATTCATAGCTCAAATTGCGTAGATGTATTTCGTATCTTCTGCTAGAGTGGCACATCTGACTTGAAATCGCCGATTCATGCCAAAATGTGTTTAATCGATCAAGCTATGCGAGTTGCGTGAGTGCGCTTAGGTTTTCAAACATCATGTGTCCCGTGACCCGTCACGCACCATTGACAGGCTCAGTTTATTCCCTCAATGCGGATCCGGGACAAATGCTGATGCCCTTCAGCCATTTACCCCGTGTGTACTATTGAGCAAAAAACAAAATGTTATTGAACACACAGCTCTTAAATGTAATAAATGATTAATTAACCTTTTCATTTAGCCCTGGTCATCAGAATAACACAGGGCATATTGAAATGTGTCGCTTGACACAATCGCTGTGGCTCTCGTGGACATGTTTATTTTTTAAATAAAGATATAGATATCATACAACAATATATTAAGTGCGTCTTTAAATGATTCATGTTTATATGATGATTAAAAAATAATGCCTAAACAAAGACCATTATATTAAGAATACTAGCATAGCCAGTTATTTAAATCGCATCAATGTGTTTTCATTTTAAACATGTTGAATTCGATTCTTAGGATTCTTAGAAAGTGCAGCGAATTCATAATTTGAATATGTTGAATACATTTGACTTCAGGCTGAAGAGTAAATTAAAACATTTAACTGATAGGTATATTATTATTTTATTGATCTATTTTCAAATATTTATATTAATTTAAGTGTATTTAATTTTTTAATAGTAATAATTGATATATTAAAATACATATTATTATTGAAATAAATATGTATTTTTTGTTTATTGTTGCTGTTGTAAAAATCACATATAAATTCCCATTTGTGTCATTACAATGTCTGCACACCTGACCCTAGCTATAGCATATTAAACGATCCGAAATCAGATCGTTTGATCATCTTTCTGTTTGCCGATATATGAGCACATATTTGAGATGTAAAGAGACTGTGGTATTCCCGCAGACAGAGTGATTGATCACATCATATTAGGGGTCGTTTCTGCACCGGGTAATTTTCTTTGCTTGCCTCGGGCGATCCTCACATGTGCGTTTCCATGAAGTCTCCAGACTCCGTCTCTTTTCATCTGCGGGGATGACAACAATAACAACGACAACATCGAAATTTACCTTTCCGAGACGGGATTTTGACAGGAAAAGCACTTAACGCAATTTCCTCCAGCGCAATTAATCACAAGCGGTTATGAAGATGCGTAATGAAAGCGGGCGACTCATTGCGGTGTAATTAATGTAACATGCCATATGCCGCTTATTCAAGACTTGTGACTTATGTATCATATGCATGGGGTTATGCTCCATTTTAAAGCTGTTACACTTAAAGCACTGATATGCAACCAAAATCATTGTCCCCTATTATTTCATTTTACTCTATAAAACACCACGGCTGAAAAGCTGATTTTGATAATTGTTGTGCGGAATGAAATTTCTCTAAGCGCTTATACATTTTTACAACATGTCAGTTTTGAAAAACATTTTTTTTAAACTCACAATAAATTAGTGCATTAGGTTATGTATTTGTATGAGATGTGTACATTTCTGTATGTGTAGAAAATGTGTTTGTAGGTCAAATGTGGTTGTGTTTGTATATGACGATGTTTGTATAGGTTAGGTATGAACTGTTTGTATTGTATACGCACATAATGTGTTGGGATGTTGAGATAATTAGTTTGAAAGTTATGTATGGATTAGGTTTATATTGCATGTTTAGATCCTGTATGTAGGTTGTGTGTGCATTAAGTAGCCCATGGCGCACGTAGTCCTTCGCTTTGAACGAGGGACAACGAAGGAAAAAAGTCTGTCTAGGATTAGTGGTCAGATTTCCTATTTCCCATACACTCCCAAGGTCTTGAACCCAATTAATGGCTAATAATTACCCAGGGAACTTAACTGTAGTTGCTCTCGCGGTTTCATTAGCTGTGGAGCGCCTTACGTTATAAGGGCACAGGCGTGTCACCAATCCAAATGCGCGCGATGGAATATATATATATATATATATATATATATATATATATATATATATATAATAGTCACTTGCAATCTGTAAAACAGCTTTTGTAAGTGTTCGACATGCGCATATTTGTTTTCAATTACTCTGCCTCACCTCTCCATTCTCAAAGTGTTTACGGCAACCACCACTATTGCCTTTGATAATGTTTTGTTACTACTGCCATTGAGTACCTTTGCCAATTTTCTGATTTCCGTCTTTCCCCCTCACACACACACACACACACACACACTGTTCGTGTGCACTGGAGAGAGAGGGATCTTGCCTGAAGCCCCGTCATCATGAAGTTGTGTTTACTTTGCCATTACATTCACTGTATTAGCATGTAAAGATCAGAGCGCAGCCGTAGTTGTCGCAACAAGTGGGGTTTTTTCCCCATGTATTCCGACTGTGGCCACTGCTGGGTGGATATCATTTCACATATTGAGTGTGGTGAGATCCTATCAGTGCGTAACACATAAGCCGAGCCCTTTCCTACCATGAATAAAGATTTGGTTTCATTTGCTTTGGACGAACGTATAGCAATAACAACAGACTTATCTAATTCTAATCAGTTTTTTTTATAACGGTTAAAAATAATATTATTATTATTAATATTATTATTATTATTATTAGTAGTAGTAGTAATAGTATTGAATATTTTTTTATATCTGTTTTTACTTGTTGTTATTTACACTATTGTTTTTATGATTAGCTAGCTATTAGTAGTTATAATTTTTGCTCAAATTATTGAATGGTAAAATTAAACAATCTGTGCCGATTAATGACGGTATCAATTGTTGCAGTCTGTTGTACTCAAGTAACCACATAAATAAAATTAAGAATAAAAAATAAAATTCCTTTTTGTAAGATTAACCCAAAATATTGTATTAAAACACTTTACACTTTTATTCTTATTATAATTCATTGGACCGAACACAGTGAGGAGACAATGGTGCCTGTATACATTTTATTTGACTTAGTGAAGTTAATAAAAAAACACTTACAACTGTATTCCTGTGTGTGTGTGTGTGTGTGTATGTATATATATATATATATATATATATATATATATATATATATATATATATATATATATATATATAGTTACAAGGAGGTATTTAGGCTAGTTGACAACCCTCTTGAATTCTGTCCATAATTAATTAGGATGACAAAAGCTCTGTCACTGACATCAGTTCAGTGTGGATGTGATGTTACTAAGGCCTGGTTTGCAGAACACCTCTCTTCCGGGGACTGGGCCAGCATCCCTCCCTTCCTGTGCTAAACCACAGGAAAATGGCAACAATCTGGAAAGAAAATAGTCCAAATGCGTGGTTACATAGCCATCACGTTTCCAGGAGCTTGTAAAAAGGCAGACGTTTAAATGACGCAGAAAACTATTCCCCAATGAGCCAGTGATGAGGAGCAACACTTTTCTTTACAAGTGTAATTACAGTTAAATGCCTTTACAAAGGTGTTGCTCCGTATATGAATAAAAAGCCCAGCCCAATGCGTGAGAGATTTTCATTTGAATTGTTGTGTAAGGAATGGACAAAAACGGCAAGCTTTTACTAAGAAACAAATTGGTACATTGTTATATATAGATATGTGTATCAAGTCATATGTGCTCGCTCTAAAATAAAACACCAGCTGAATTATATAGGCTAGCTAGATGATATCAAGATTAATAATTCAACAACGTCACATTTTTAATAGCCTACCAACACCTGTACATCATGGACAAATATAATTTGTGTGTAATTGAGAAAAAGCATTCCTCAAAGAAATCAACTCAGAATGTTTGTATCTATACCACATATCCATTATAATGGCAATACGTGTTTCGTGTTGTATCATATGTCTTGACAAGAGAATGTTTTACCGATAAAACGTTTAATATGGAGTCAATCAAAAAGCCAATAAATGTCATTCGTCAGTGGGGACTTAGTAACAAGATCACTTCTTCCTTCAGAGCAGAAAACGGCAGGTTTAGTATATGTAAAAGTGTTTAAAGCATTTTGCCTTGTTAATCAAACTAAACCTCTTTAAGCAGATGAGCTAAACAAACTGCAAAATTATTATTTTATTTATGAATGAAATGGCTCTGGAGTGCACAAAATCAAAAGGCAGCAATCCACTGGTAATTACGCATAAACGTTACGTGCTTCATTCGGCCTAATACATTTATTTGAGGACACACATCATTGTTTCACAATATGTTTATGTGCTCATGTTTACAATCATATTTATTGGTTTCAATGCGCCAGCAGCGCGGACCTCTATATCCAATATCCTTACATTCATAAAAGCATAAAAGATGCCTATAGGTCGGGAATGATATCAACGGAAAAAGACTGACAGTTAGTGGACATGCATTACCGTTAATGGCTGCTTTAAATATGTTGAAAGACACCTGCAGGAGCCCACGAGCTCCCACGGGATCTGATGACAAAGTGAGACCCGTTTTATTGCAGAATGGCCTTCTAATTACAAAGAGAAATAATAAATAAAAAATGTCAGGTTATATCCTTCATCTTAATATTGTACTGTGAATTCCAAAACAATTGAGAAATAATAGGCTAATAATAATGATAATAATATAGAATTACATTAGATTGTGGCAAAAAAAGTAAAAAGCAAAAGCAGCCTGGATTATATCGTTTTTAATAACGCAAAACGCAAAATAATGTTTGAAACGTTCCCGCACTCCTATCTTTTGATGTGTCTAACAGGATCTATATTACGTGCCAATTGCAGAAAATAACTGCGGATGTTGAGCCTGCTATTGCACTGAGGCTTGATTCTGACAGCACGCCTACAGCCTTACAATGACCATTAAAATGCAATGATTGCGCGCATGCAAACACGACGGCAGCTTTAGTCTATATATACTTTGGTATACGTACAACAAATAATTCAACAGAATCATACTTACATGAGTGAATCAGTTGCCTTGTCGTTCCCTGCTAGCTTTACCTGCACATGAACTGCCCCGAATTTGTATATACCATAAACCTAATCTAGATCTAAAACCCAAACAAGACGCAGAGTGCATTGTTTCAAGAGAGAGTGTATATGCATACCTTCTCAGTGCGGATCCCACGCATGCACTCATACATACAGTATTTCTACTCTTTTCACATTACACACATTCACACACACACACACACACACACACACACACACACACTCTCTCGCTCTCTCTCTTTCGCTCTCTCATAAACACACACATGCACGCACACACGCGGGAGCTCCTGGCCGTCTGGAGTCTAGCGCGTGGAGACTCGGGTGGCTCTCAATAGCAACATTGAAACTGAACACACCTTTTACCTATTTATAGAACGCACCTAAATTAATAATGTTAATAGTTTTTTTTTTTTTTTTTTTTTTTTTTTTTTAAATTTAAATATGAGGCACTCACCAATGTTCTTACATCAGGTACAAAGACTTTCAATAAATGAGTATTTCAAAATGAGTAATATGCCCGTATCATTTAATTTTCAGAACAACATGAATGCTACTACTACTACTACTAATAATAATAATAATTTATTTTATGAAGGAATATGCTTCATATAATTACATAATTTGGAACAATATTTAAAATCTTTCGGGTGCATGAAATGTTGTTCGTGATCACCTTGCGTACGAGGACTGCGACCTTGACCCCATCCAGGATTCAATGTCCAGTGTCGTACCGAATTCCGCAGGTCCCTGAAAAATAGCACTTATTCCTCTTCGGGAGCTCAAGAAGGGGAGGTGGGGGGGCGATCCGAGATGTTGCGGAGCGAGTGGAGGAGGAGGGAAAGAGATAAGTGATCTAAAGGAGACACGATAGGACAAAAAGTGATGATGATGAATACATTGGAAAGTTTTTGGCCCTGACGAGGGTGTCAGATTGAATGGCCTGTGCGCATGTGCGAAGGTGTCCAAACTGACAATGCTCGTGAGATGAAGATAGCGCTGCTGCTGCTTCTGAGCTCAAGGAGGACGCGAGGAATCTACAAGCCGACAAGATGAGATCCAAGGCGAGGGCGAGAAAACTGGCCAAAAGTAGGTCCTTATTGCGCTTCTTTCGCTCCTGAGCGGCCGCACGGTACTTTGAACCCTTGCGCACATCACCAAAGTGTCATTTTCATTGATCAGTTCCTGCTGAGAGCGCGTCTTTGTCCGGTGCGTTTGTTTTTCAGCTCTCAATTGCATTGAAATCGCTCAAACTCTCCGTGATCCGCGCGTCCACCCTTTATGCCAGATGCTTGTTCAGAAGTTTCGTTTGTGATGGTGCTTTGGCTGAAAAAATCAGGAGAGCGTTTGCACGCCGTGTTGTTTCACTCTCTTGTTTTAGCGAAGTCGAGAAACCGTAGAGAATTGTTACACGAAAGTTAGCGGAGAGTTGTCGAAAGGGATAGTAACTTTTTTTATTGAGTGGTTCCAGGTCTTGTGAAATCATATTCCTGCTTGTTGAAATAGTGGGCGCTCTAGCACTGCTCATGGACCCCAGGACGCACAGACTGAGTGTGGAGATCTCCAGAGCCAGGTCCACTGGATGCAATAGAAGAAGGAATATGAAACAAAACGGACAATTCTTCCGATAATCTAAAATTAGGAGGTTGCATTTAGGAAGCCTTGTCCTCTGGGGTCTGTTGCGGCTCGGAATGCTTCATCTGCGAATGGCAAATCAATAATGCATATATAGGCTATGTCGTACTGAAGGAAAAAAAGAGTCAGCTATTTTCTGGACTCGTTCTAAGGCGAGGAAAAGTGTGTAAATCTCCTCTGGACTCTGCACGGTGTCTTTGCTTATTGTTTGTTTGGCTTTCATTTGTATTCCGACTTGTTTGTAATAGGTAGGATTTCACACTCAAACTATTTTCTTACATTGAGTGCCCGTAAAACTGTGAGAACTTTTGCATGCGAATATAGCAATTCATTAGAAAAGGCTTCATTGCAGCATCAAACTGCTACATGATAAAAAGTGCATTGACAGTTGTAACGAGCCTACAATGATAAGCTAAATAAAAATACTTTATTTTTAACTGAAGAACTAGTAGTATGAAACCGTTTTGAAAATGTTCACCTTATATGTTTCAACGATATTTATTAAAATATTAAGATATTTTAGTATATGAACTTTAAAGCCCGCGTGGGCCTGATGACCTGTTGAATCAAATAGCCCGGAGAACAGTCAGTTTGTTTTGGGACAGAAATGTGGGCCTCGATATAGACTTCATAACGCACGAGACGTGCTTTGCGATGAACAGGTCAGACTGTCGTTTTTCGTGTTTTGTTGTTGGTCATTCAAGATGAATACGGTTTTATGTTGGAGGTCAGTATAGTGACGCGACAACTCTCCTGAGTGCTCAATCCATATATATCAGACCTTCTTTTATTTACAGTTCAAGGTATTAATTGTGTAGATATTATAGTTTCGTGTTTGTGTTGAAGAGTGTTGCAGGGCCTGATCTCAATTTCTAAAACACAAGCGCTCATTAAAAACTCCTGATATGGCGCATTCTGTACTTTCCTTACTTCGTCTATAACTTATTTCATTTCGTTGCTTTGAACAGCTAATCAGTGTTCTGCTCTTCCAGATTCATATTAGACAGATTTACTTTATGACTGCATTCAATCTGTGTGTGCGATATCGAGTTCAAATGTTTATTATAGTCTACGGGTTCAGTTGCTCACGAATGCATGAAGATATAATAGGCCTACTTAAAAAAGAATAATAATTTAACAGAGGATATAGCAACGTGTATTATTATTATTATTTAAGCATAATGCATTATTATTCTTTAAATGTACTACATTGTTTTTATATATTCTCTGTAAAATATATGTCCAAACTATTTTAAAAACGCAAATGATGTAATATCAGTACATTACAAAATGATTATTATTATTTTTTAGTTATTATATCTCAACAGTTTGCCGTCTCGTCATTACAAAAAGAAATTGCAGGTAGCCTATTGCCGAGAAGCTTCTTAAATATACGTTTTTATAAGACACCGACGGTCATTGCTTTTGATTATTTCTCATACCTCAGTGCAATTAAATATCACAGCCATAATTGTGTTTAATTAAACGATATTATAACAGGTTCATGTGGAATCTTGAGTAAGGCACAAACCACCATCTGGCGGCTGGATCATCTGCTATTAGTGAACGAATCAAGTGGCCATAAAGTGCTTGATTCATAATGTTAGGCCATTCATTCATTTTTCGACGAGGGTTTAATGCTTTCTGATTTAACATTAATATTCTGTGGTTTTATTTACACCCACTTAGTCACTTTGTTCAAGCTTTGCCTTTGATATATCGATAGTTTAAGTTGAGTTTCACAGAGAAATCTTTTTTCTTTCTTTCTGGCGCCCAGGTATATTCGCCCTGTCTCTCTCGCTCTCTCTCTCTGAGCATTAGTAACCGTTTTGTAATGGTAAAATCATATTTTAATTGAAATGAAAGTGTAATTCTAGGGGGAAAAGAGGCTGTAATTTGTATAATATATTTATAATATTATTGCAAACAAATATTAATTATTTTTAAACCATCTACAGTTGGAGTTGCGTTTCTAATCAATAATGAACTCAAAGGAGGCCTGCCTCTGTCACGAAAAACAATGTTGAAAATATTTCTGGTTTTGAGCAACAATATATATGCATTAACTCATTACTTAACCATTTCAGTTGTATCCGACTCTTGGTGATTCTATGGGCCATGAATTTTTCCGGGGTAGGTCATATATGCATACAGTAGGCTAAATGACGTCACTGATTTTTTTGTTTGTTTGTCGAAACATAATTAGTAATTAAAATATACAGTGAAGTGACGTGACAAAGATATATTGTAACAATCTGCATATTTATACGATACACTATTTATTTATCACATTTAAAACATATTTCATTTTGTAATATTACTTATTATTTATACTTTGTTTTAATCTTAGAACATATGTTTTCATTAGAGGGCAAAACTGTTTTCTCTCTCTTTCACTTAAATGTGGTCTTTTTTGCTGTCTTTGAAGAGAACAAGTTGCACATAGAAATCAAATTGCAATGGATAACAAATCAAAAAGTTCTTGTGCAGCCTATGTTGTTTTGACAAGACATAATAAAATCAAGCCATAACACTGTAAAGCAACAATGGAAGCTGTGTGTGATGTCTTGCTAGAAGACACAGCCTGTCAGCACTCAAAACTGGGCTTTTACAGGCAAAATGGCTGACATTTAGTTTCAAGCTAGCTGAATGTGTTATGTGCACAATATTCACACATAAGAGCTGGTGAACAGACTAATGGTGCATGATCCATTAGAGATGTATAACTCCTTGCATGTAAGTTTGTGTTTGATAAGAAGTTCTTGTTAAAAGCCACAAAGTGCCAGACTGGACGAATTGTGAGAAAATCATTAAATGTCTCTTGTGCCATGCATAAGTGTGTGAGTTAATAAAACAACCACACACACACACACACACACACACACACACACACAGGTGAGCATGTCTTTGTTCCAACGCTGACTTAGTGACTGACTTTAACCATAATGAAACCAGTTTGAATTCACGTTTGATAATGTTGCAGTCATCTTGGCATGTGATACTGCACATAGAGTGCATGCATACACATATCCGTCCTCAATGGGAACCTGTAGGGCAGCTTTTGACCAGACGGCCTGCTTAGTTAACCCCAATCTTGAGCGAGAGGAAAGGTTGATGGGTGGCTTATGGAACGCAGGCAGAGCTGGCACTGTTTCCCGTCGAGAGCGCCTGCCCACCTGAGCTCAGCTCACTGCGTGAATCGCCCTGTGCTTCCCAAAGGTGAGGCAGCTCGATCTCAACCTTGCTCACATTTGTCACACGTCATTCATTCTACTTAGTTTTTTTTCTTTTTCCTTTTTACTGTACTGCGCTGTTGTTGTTCGCTTGTGGCACCTCTTTATGACATCATAGTGACTCGTTCATGGGAGGGCCTTTTACGCGTGTGTCTAAACACTGTTTCAGCTGTTCTCTGCCGCACTGGAACTGCACACCCTTTTTTTCTTTTTCCTTTTTCGTTCACCCAATTGTAGGAAAAGTCTAAGCCTATCACTTGACTGTGTTTTGGCAGTCGTGTGCATACCTTAAAGATGACTTTAGTATCTTGCTGTGTTTCCTCCCAGCATAATGCATTTAATTTTTTTTTCTTAAGCCTTGTTTTTTAAGAAAAAAAAAGATATTTAAGAACAGGCCCCCATGCTGTGTGGAGCAGAGTAGGGTGCAGCGTGCAGTAGGGGAAAGACAGCCATTACAGAACTGTTAAAGCCATGTCTGCGAGAGAGACGTGCTTATCATGTTACAGCACAGGCTGTCTGCAACTCCTTGGCCGTAGAAGCGGACGCACTGGTGTTTTGAGTGAACTGTAGCTCATTATTCTTTCTTGCTATGCATGCTGTCTTGTATTTGCCATTGAACTATATAAGACAGACAATTTCATTGACTTATATATTACTGTATTATTATTTTATTTGAGCAACTTTTGCTTAAATTTAATACAGTAAATGTAAAAAAAAAACAGGGCTGGTCAAACTTGAAGGTTATATATATATATATAGTCAAACCAAAAATTATTCAGACACCAGATATTATTTTTTGCTAGTGGGTGCAGGACACTATAGTTCATTTATATAGGTGAGGATAGCAAAATAAAGTAAACTGTGACATATTATACCCAAAAATTCTTCATACAGTGGACTACCAGTAAAATAGATCAAATAAATGTGGGACCAAAATTATTCAGACACTTTGACCTGACCATGTTTTGCTGAAGTGTTTTTTCTTTAATTGCTAATGCGAACTTTTACACCACAGACTGAACAAAATCAAGCATTGCTTGGTCATTGGTTGACCTAAATTGGTATTATCTAATTGTGTACTTAAATTTAACAGCTGACAGCTGATTGGTTGATGTAATCCATATACCTTTCCATCAGTTTTCTGACATTATCAAGATGAATTTGTTCTGACACAGTTTAAATCTGAGTTCTTGTCTTATTTTATTACCATTTTCTAAACTATAGCGAATAAACTGTGGTAAACTGTGAAAATGTTGAAGGTGTCTGAATACATTTTTATTTTGACTGTGTAAACTGTATTTATATACTGTATTTATGACAACAATTTTTTTTCAATGGCAAGACTTTGATAATCACAAAGTACTCAAGTTTTTAAAAAAGGTTTTAGGAAATGCAAGGGCAACAAGAGCAGCCTCAAGGAACTGGCATCTGTGGGAAGAAAACAGTTTTTGCATGTGCAATGAACAACATGAATATATATAATAATAAGGCATTCTCAGAATATCCTTTTCGGAAGTAAGCATTAAGTAAACGCTGCTCTTGTGTAATGCAAACAAACACTGGTCTCAGCTCTACAGCAGGAGGGCACTTCTGGCTAAAAAACCCTACACAATGAAACGACTTCTATATTGTGTGACCTCCGAAAGCTCCGTTGCTGGAGTTGGTCGATACTGTACAAGGAAAAAGTAGCTTTGCACACCCACCGGGAAGGACTGTGAGAAATAATTAACCCTGCATCATGTGTTCAGGGTTGCTAATTTTAGGCCGTAAAACGTCTTGGTGTCGTAACTCCTGCCCAGAAAGTGCCAGGAAAGTTTCCATTCAACATTTCGAGGCATCCAGTTGTTCTGCGTCTTAATGGGGAGCCAAATTAATATTGTTGTGGATGGTCAACACCACAAGCTGCACAAAAGCTGGGCTCAAAGAATTTCTCACAACTGTGTTTTTTATAATATGTGACCATAAAACCAGTCATAAGTCGCACGGGTATATTTGAGGCAATAGCCAACAATACATTGTATGGGTCAAAATGATCCATTTTTCTTTTATGCCAAAAATAATTAAGATCATGTTCCATGAAGATATTTAGTAAATTTCATACCGTAAATATATCAAAAATGTATTATTATTAGTAATATGCCTTGCTAAGGACTTAATTTGGACAACTTTAAAGGCGATTTTCTCAATATTTAGATTTTTTTGCACCCTCAGATTCCAGATTTTCAAATAGTTGCATCTCGGCCAAATATTGTCCTATCCTATTTTAAAAAATGGACCCTTATGACTGGTTTTGTGGTCCAGGGTCACATATTTTAGGAGTAAGTGCACTGAAATGAAACCTACTCAGGAATTTGTTTCCAATATTTGGAGGGAAATTCCTCTCTAAAAACGACAAATTTTTCCTTGGAAGTGAGCACGCTTCCTATGCGAAGCAGGCTAGGCTGGTGGTTTTGGCAACTTTCAGGATGTTTAGAGCGGTAGTTCACCCCTGCAGTGCGCACACACACACACGTTTTCCGTAATTCCCCGCTGAGGTTCCCATGCTTCCGTATACAGCTACCGTGGGCTGTTTGGTCAGACCTTGATGTTGCATCCTTTGGCGATAAGAGAGTGGATGTCATTCCCCAGTGGGCCACTCGAGCTGAGCATTACCGGTCGCCGCTCACTTTCAACTTTACTAGAGGGCACATTATCAAAGGGCCTGGCCTCCACGTTTATCTTTTGAACTCATCTTCTGCCCTCCATCTTTTGTCATTACGGGGGAAGATGGGCAGCTCTGTCTTATCAAGATGGTATGACGTGCCGTAATGGCGGTGGTAGAGTCGTTTTGTACTTTAGAGATAGAGTGCTTAGATTTGCTTTGATAAAGATGTCTTTCATGTTCCCCAAGACCTCTGTCAGCCCATCATCATTTTTCATAATTGGACAGTGCGGTATGCTGGGATCCACTGTAATTGAACCATCATTATCCAGTGACTTTCTCAGGGTGAGGCAGCCTATATTTGCTTAATGCTTAACTTTTCTTTGTACGCATGAGCGGGGGTGGGATCGTGCGCTGTGTACCAGATGAATGCTCTTGCTTACTGCCCCTTCAACTATTTTTGTCCATGAAAATTGGCTTAATTACGTGAATGGTTGTTTCTCTTTGCTCTGCGTCGCAACACAATTAGTCCATCTCCCTGGCTGCAATTTGTTTTCATAAAAAATGAGAGTGTTGGCACGCTGATTATGAAGCTCTTGCTCTCGAGGGAGAGGCGGCACTATTGGTGTGTTAAATTTCATTAACTACAGTGCGGCTTACTGGAAAAATATATAAAACCTCAAGCTGCCGCCATTTTCTTTAACCACTTTAAGGCCGACATCCTAAACAAATCATTACTGGCACACACACTAAACCCTGGCCACTTGCACTTTCTGCTTCTTCTTTTTTTCTTTTTTTTTTTTTACAGGTGAACACTTAAACTTCATATAAGCCTCAGGCTCATTAATCTTCATTCAAAAAATGATCCTAAAATAAATGTTCTTTTAAAAACCTTTACACAGTAAAAACGTATATATTTATGAAAACTATGTATTTTTTAAGTAGTCAAATATGCAAAATGTGGTTTATTTGTTATGCATTTTATGTATTTTCAGAGGGCATTTGCATAATGTGGTCTTTACTGTCACCTCTCAGTTGAGTACTAGATCTAAAGCGTGTGGCATATGGGTGTTTTCACTTCGGTCAAAAGAAGAAGAAAAAAAAAACGAAAGCCCTCGTCAGATTGTTAGTGAAATGCTGAGAAGGGGTTTTTAGGGAGTCAGCAAAACATTTCAAGATGGGCTATTAACTTCAATCTCGAACTGCGATTTGCCTGTCCGTGAAAGCGCAGGCTCTCTCCAGCGAGGCTCCGGTTCCAGCGTAATGATGAGGCTGTGTGTGAAAATATTGAATTGCAAAAACATCCAGTGTGTGAGCTTGTGTGAATGTGCCTTTCAGCGCAGCGCCGGCGCTAAACTCGCAGTGTCTGAGTGATGGACAACAAATGGCATTTTGTGCTGGGCAGACGCCCCATCTCTGGCAGTCAAGCTGAGGGGCCGTTATCAGCCGTGCATCTGACCCCTGGATATTTCACCGCCTCCGTCAGCCATCTGACACTGGAGTCTGACGCGTCCTAACGAATGAAATGGAAACCTGAATATGGCTTTTTGTCAGTCAGAGGCAAGAATGACTTCAGTACATCAAGTTATGCTTTTTCTGAAAGTTTTTGCTCAGAGCTTTGAGCTGTGAACTATGAGTTGAGGAAACTATTTTATGAAGATACATGCTACTTTTGAAGCCTTAAATACCAATTCAACAACAATGTACATTAAAAACCACAAATAAAACTGGAAAACTGCTGAGCTACTGTCAGGCTACTGGAAACTGTTAGTCAAATTGCTGTTGTAGTTAGTTTACTCCTCAAAACTGTGCTACAAATAAAAATGCCTAAGTTTTTATAGTTGGAACAAATGTAGTATCAACGGCATAACACAGTTTGTTGTGGTTTGGAAAAAAAATCTTGTCATATCCTCATGTTTGTTAGCATGTAGGACTTCACTTGACACGCCAAGAACTTTAAAGATAACTATAACGATAACTATATAACCTATACCAGGTGATAACTTTGTTTATTATAAAAGCCTGTGGATTCTGATTGGCTGTCAAAGCTTTTAACGTTCATCAGCTGGAAAAAATAGTTGTAAAAATGATTTTAACAATATCGTTCTTCTTCGGTGTTATCATTATAGCTGTGGTGTGGAGGACGTCACTAAAGATTATTAAAATCTAAAAGAATTAAATGGATGTTCACAAAATGGACTATAACTATAATGGTAGCACTTTATTTTACAGTCCTGTTCTGCATGTACATACTATGTACTTATTATAGCAATTACAATACCTGGGTTAAAACTAAGTACTAACCCTGAACCTATCCCTAAACACAAGCTTAACCCATGTAGTTACCTTATATTACCAGTACTTTCTTTGGTAACTACAGTGTAAGTACACGTACTGTAAAATCATAAATATAACTAATATTAACGGTCCTTTAAGATTAGCCCTAAAACATTTGTTAAGGATAACTTAATAAAATATGTAAGTGTAATATAAAGAACAGTTAAAGCAATAGTAATGCATAATATCTTTGCCACAAACCCAGGTCGTTTCAGTTTTTAATCTATGTGTGTTTTTATAGTGTATATATTAGGCAGCGTTTAAAGTCTTGTCTCTAGCGGGTGCATACCTCTAGTTTAGGTCCGTTTAGAGGCTTGTTGCTGGTTTTGGGCCCTGTGCAATGATGATAATGAGAGAAGCTGTTGAATTCTGGGAGGGTGTACAAGTTGGCCGCATGTCAGGCCCCCCTCGCCCCCACACCCTCTCGGCTACTTCCCCCGGCCCTTTTCTCTCTGTGAACCGCATGTTGGCACCGGTGCCCCTTTTCCGACTGCTGTCCACTTCTTCAGCTCCTACCGCCTTCTCTCTCTCTTGTGTTTTTCTTCTTCTTTATTTCACTCGCTCTTCCTCTGCTCTGGAAGCTCCAGCGCAGGCCTTTGAAAAGATGCGGCGCTTTGTCTCGGCGATAAAAGATGCCATAGTTTCCCTTTTCCTCTCCTTTCTCCCCGTCCCTCAGCGGCTCTTGTAAAAGTGCAAATTGTCCCCTCCGAGGGGTTGTCCTCCTGGCTTCAGAAGGCCCCGATTCCAGCCTGTTAATTACGCTGAAGATTCCATCTCTGCAAAAAGAGCCGAGATTCCCACAACCACCTGGCCTTCTTTTCTTGTCGGCTTTGATGGCAGGCATCCCACCCCTCTCCTCCTCCTCTTCGTACCACACTTTTCTCTCTCTCACTCATTAATAGAGGTTTTGAATTGCTTTCTGACCCTGACAAACTGCTCTTGCTGAAAAGGAGATGAGAGCAGGAACAGGAATGAGCACTGGTGGGGGCAATGGTGTTGATGGGATTGAAGAGAGTTGGTGCAAGTATGTAACAAGTCCGCTGCTGGAGACTGTAAAGGTAGGGGTTGCACAAAATAGTCAGTTAGCACTGCCACCTAATGCACTGGATCTGTTTTGATTAGTCATAAATCTATGCATTCTTGTAGCTCAAACAGTAGAGCATGGCATTAGCAACACCAAGATCATGGGTTATATTCCCAAGGTATAATGTATACCAAGCTAAAATGTACACCTTGAATGCAATCTAAGGCCCTTTGGGTAAAAGCGTCTGCCAAATGCATAAATGTAAATGTGTGGCGACAGCAGCAGGAAATTTTAAATCAACAATAAATTAAAAAAAAAAAAATGCAGATGAAGACAAGAACACTTCATCTTCACAGTGACTAAATTATTGCTGGATGGATTGTTTATGTTCAGTTGAAGTAAAGCAGTATATGTATATGGATATATGTATATATATATATATATATATATATATATATATATATATGTATATGTAAAGCAGTATATGGATATATCAATATATTGACGTTTTAAAGAGATTTTTTGTCTATTCATTGATTTACTAGTCTGCCACAATAATTTAATATCTTAAAAGAATGTTATTTGGGGGCTTTTCTTAATTTAATTATTAATGAATAGTATTGAGGAAATGAATAATAAGAATATATATATGCTAATTAACCAAATTACAAAATAGCTCTTTTAAACAGCTGTTACATTTTGACAACCCTAATATACACAACCCTATATATATATATATATATATATATATAGATAGATAGATATAGATATAATTTTACAGTGAGAGAGAGAGAGAGAGAGAGAGAGAGAGAGAAATAGAATGTTACATTTTAGATATAATTAGATCAAATTTTTATAGATTTTATAGATATATTTTTTATTGATATATATTTTTAGAGTAATACTTTAAATCACACTTAAATTCATACATGTTTGAAACCACATGAGGCTGAGTGAATGATGAAATAATTCCCATTTTGGGCTGAACTATTCCCTTAAGTGAATCTCAGTTTGGACGTTTTAGGTCAACAACAGAGTGACAATCCCGAAACAAATTTGTTTTCCATTGAGTTTAATTTGCAGTGCTCTATTGAATCCCAAGCACCGATCAATATGTTCTCATCCCACTCCAGCAGTGCAGAGCTCCACGTGAAAGAGCAAGAGAGATAGAGAAAGGCAGGATTGAGAGAGATCAAGGCTTTGGAAGGTAAACAAATTGCTCTATTATACCCTCTGTGTCTATGACATTATCATGGGATGGTCTCAGGGGAGAGGCTTTCACCAGATTAGAAGCGTCTACAAAGGGAAGAGGGACGTTCCTGCACTGTACTGGCAGTGCGCCACAGTCTTCGTCCACCCGGGAGATAATCATTAACTCCCCCACACAAAGACACATGGAAGTTTGCTCACTAGCTTGCTTCTGTTTGGCCTGCTCGGACATTCTGCAGAGGGCAGGCCAGAGTCGTCCACATAGAGGTGTAGCACACGTGCTTGAGGAGGAAGTACGCTTGCCTTTTCAAACTAATATTTAGGCAACTTTTGACCCTCTCGGCCTGACCAAGTTCCCTTTGAAACTATACAAACAATTCCGTTAAATCCACAAATTCTCCACAAATAACAATAAATTAAACCAATAAACCAAAATTGTTAAGCAATGTTTGAGTAGTGAGTTGAGTATTCATTCCCTTATAAAATAATTAATCTTTTAAAAATACATTTTGTGAGCGGTCAAGGCTCATAATTTGCAATTGCAAATGAGGATAAAACCATACGTTCTTTTTCATCAATGAGACCTTTTCTCTGGGCATCTCAGTGGATTTGTGTGATTTAGAGCGTTTGGAGGGTTGCAGAGGGCAGCGTTTAACTCACACAAGTCTACTTTGTGACTTCTGATATTTGCTTTTTCTCTCTCTCTCACTCTTTTTCTCCCCGTCGACTCAACCCACATCCTTCAGCTCGCATAAAGTGAAGATCCGGTTTCGGAGTAGTGTTTTATGAGCGGTTAGAATACCAGCCTGTGTGGTTTTTTTGTCCTCTCCTAAGCTGACCATTCACAAATGTCTCTGAGGTTTTTGAAGATGTCAATTAAAGTTTTAATTGGAAATAAGTTATTCGAAACAAATGCCTTTTCTTCCCGAGGACAGCCTGTCAGTCAAATTGAAGTTCCTGATGTTGCCATTATTGAAATTATTTTCAGGCTTTTGAGGTTTTTGGGGAGTTCCACAGTCTCACAGCACATTTTGTTGTTGTGACAACTTTGGCAACTGTTACGGCTTTGCAGAGAGAATGGTGTAAACAGGCAATATAGCTATGACTATGGGTTCGGATTTCAAGCCAATAATGCGTGAGAAAATAATTGTATATATATACACACAATGTACACTTATACACTTATATACACAATACCAGGCTGTATCTTATACAAAGCACTCCAGTTTCAATGTGTCTGGTGTTGCCCATGTGCAGCAGCAGTCAGATGATCTCCGGACAGGCCTACAAATGTTTTCTGTTACGTCTCCTGAGAAACAAAGACTTTTGATCACACTCACTGACTTTTGCTTTTCTAGCCAATTACATGATTCATTTCCTCAGCTATTGTGAAATTCAGTGCAACGTCATCATAATAGAAGTCAGAGGTGCGGGAATTTTAAAATGCTGTTGACAGCTGCAAATATTTATTTATTAACTGTAACTGGTTTGTAATCTGTGTTGCTCTGTCCTCTTACTGCACCTATATGGCACTTGGGGTCCATTACCCACGTTTTGTTTATTATTCTTTGGCGTTTGAATGGCATATTTGGAATGTCAGGAGGTTAAAGGTCATCAGTTTAGGTTGTTTTAGAGCACACCGGTTGCCCTTGCTACTTGCTACAGTTACGGCATGTGGATCAAGTTCAACCATGTGTGTGACAGAAGATCTGGCTAATTTTCCTGGTACAGAGTTAGTTAGACAGAAAATCATTCAAAAAATGTAAACCAGGTTTTGGTCTGGTTTTTGATGGATCATATTTTTTGATAATTGCATTTTAGACAGCCGTGAGCGCACGTCCTGATTTTGCCGAGTTAGGCGCGTTCCTGGGTCAACATATTTTGTTGATCCTGGAACAACATTCCTATTTGAAAATTTAGTTCTTACCATATCCCTGCCCCTAAACCTAACCCTACCCATAAGTTATCCCTAAAATCAGAGGGAAATGATAGGTGAATAGCACTCATGTAGAAGCACCTAACCCTGGTTGTAAGCCTAAACATGACATAAAATGTAAATTTGTCCCTCAAATCTGATTGGTTGATTGAAATGTTGTACTTGTGAGCGCTGTGAACAGATTTTATGTTATCACATACCACAGTATGTTAAGAGCTGTAGTCTTCCCTTGACATTTGCAAATGTATTCAAATTCCTGGAGCATTATCATTTATACACATGTGCATTATTGCGGTATATGAGATCTCAATACAATATAGTTTTTGGTTTGAATAGACACATAGAGCATCATTCACTATGTACAGACACCAAGATAACCTTTACCCCAAACCAAGACACACTCCGTAATACATAATATTATACCACTAATACATTTTCTATTGTATTTCTTGATAAATAGAATATAATTTGCTATATGTGACCCTGGACCACAAAACCAGTCATAAGTCGCACGGGTATATTTGTGGCAATAACCAACAATACATTGTATGGGTCAAAATGATCAATTTTTCTTTTATGCCAAAAATCATTAGGATATTAAGTAAAGATCATGTTCCATGAAGATATTTTGTAAATTTCCTACCGTAAATTTATTATTTTAGTAATATGCGTTGCTAAGGACTTCATTTGGACAAATTTAAAGGCGATTTTCTCAATATTTAGATTTTTTTGCTCCCTCAGTTCCAGATTTTCAAATAGTATCTCGGCCAAATATTGTCCTATCCTAACAAAGCATACATCAATGGATCAATCGGTCATTGTTCTCTTGGTTTCAGAGGTCATATATTTTTGTTCTTGTCTTGCACCTAATTGAAATGACATATAAATGTTAGTTCAGAACCCCTAAAGTGTTGCCTATAATCGGGGAAAAGCACACACGCACATAAACGTGCTGAAAATGTAACAGTTGCGAATCCGATCATCCCTCCCTCTGTGCATGTCAGCACTCTCTCTTTTAATTAAAACTAGGTGTGGGACTCCTGCCTGTTCTTTTGACACCTCCCTATTTATCTACCGGACACAGTTCAGGGCGAGACCTGTGCAGAAGGGAAGATTTTTGTTTTAAGAGACTTTTCTTTGATGCCAAGTTCTTCCTGAAAAAAAAGAGCCGCCACATCTGACTCGAGTTTGCTGAAATAACAGCAAATGTTTGTCTTGTATTGTATGGCACGCCGTTTGAAAAGCAATAAAGCCCCTCTTCCAGCGCCTAAAGCACCTCTTAATAAAATAGTCAAGAATAACTGCTTTACCCTAATCTCTGCCATAGATTACATAGCTTGGGGCGGGAAATTAGCAGCAGACCCCCATGGCTCTCTCCGTGGCTAGCAGCAATGGCCGGTGAACTTTACATGGCTGCTTTATGTCTATGAGGGCAGCGTCCTTTTTATTGAAATGATATTAGAAGCAACATGTGGCTAATGTGATCAAATTTTCCATGGCCTGGTCCTGATCAGGGGTGAAGAGGCTATGGCTACAAACACACTCATTGACAAATAAGAGCCCTGCTGCTAAAGGTCAAGGGTGTATGTGTGTTCATGTGTATGTATGTGTGTGTCTTTAAGGAGTGAGTATGTACTGTAAGCATGCGTGTTTGTCAGTAAAATAGCTAGCAATATAGAGAGATGTTAACCAAGTTTTTAAGGATAGCTCCAACTCTTAATTCTGATTGAATGCCCTTGGCAGTACACTCTATATTAGGCAGCAAGCATGTTGTTTGGCAACCATACAGACAATAATTATTAGGATAACAAACAGTATTACTTGGTGAAATAATTGTGGTTCAATTCTCACTATTAACTAACGACTTTTGCCTAAAAAAAAGTCATAATTACTACTTATTAAAGGAATGGTTCACCCAAAAAATTAAAATTCTGCCATTGACAGCTACACAACTACCACTTCAACGCTTCAAAAAGTTCATAAAGAGATCAATCTAATCCATATGAATTGAGTGGTTTAGTCCAAATTTTCTGAAGAGACTGGATCACTTTATATGATGAGCAGATTGAATTTATCATTGGTTCTTGTTGAAGCTCAAACATGCTGTGTAACATGAAAATGAACCTCATTGGTTCTTGCTGAAGCTCAAACGTGCTGCATAACACACAAGAATGGACCTCATTGGTTCTTGTGGAAGCTCAAACGTGCTGCATATCATAAGAATGGACCTCATTGGTTGTTGCAGAAGCTGAAACGTGCTGCGTATCATGAGAATGAACCTCATTGGTTCTTGCTGAAGCTCAAACATGCTGCATATCATGAGAATGGACCTCATTGGTTGTTGCAGAAGCTCAAACGTGTTGCATAACACGAGAATGAACCTCATTGGTTCTTGTGGAAGCTCAAACATGCTGCGTAACATGAGAATGAACATCACTGGTTCTAGCAGAAGCTCAAACGTGCTGTGTAACACGAGAATGAACCTCATTGGTTCTTGTAGAAGCTCAAACGTGCTGCGTAACACGAGAATGAACCTCATTGGTTCTCACACTTCAAGCGAACACGATTGAGCTTCCGTTTACCACAACTGATCTGTGCATTGATGTTTATTATGTCAATAAAAGCCTAAATCAGTGTATAAAGTGTATGTCTCATGTCTGAAAATTTGGACTAAACCTTTAATAGTTAGTAAGATAGTTATATATATAGGTATTTGATAGGATTAAGTGATGTAGAATATGGTCATGCAGAATAAGGCATTAAAATGTGCTAATAAACAGCCAATATCCTAGTAATATGCATCCTAAAAAGCAACTAGTTAATAGTGAGAACTGGACCATAAATGAAAGTTTTATAGCATTGTACATGCTACAGTAAAAAAAAAAAGAAAAAGAAAAAAAGCCAAAGGGCACAAAATGAGCGAATGAATAAATGAATAACAAACAAACAAACACTAGGACATTTCTCATAATGTCTTGTTTTCAATAGAAAAAAGAAAGTTTCATTTTTGTTTGAGCTATCCCTTTAAGACAGGGATGGGCAACTTCGGTCCGGGAGGGTCTCTGTCCTGCAGAGTTTAGCTCCAATCCTGATAAAAACTCACCTGCCTGTGGCTTTCTAGTAATCCTGTAGACATTTATTAGCTTGTTCAGGTGTGTTTGATTTGGTTTGGAGCTAAACTCTGCAGGACAGTGGCCCTCCAGGACTGAAGTTGCCCATCTCTGCTTTAGGAACTAGGAGACAATTACAGTGAGTGCAAGTAAAATACGGATTTTCAAAATGTTGTGAAATACCTGATTTCAAAGTTTCCAGGAATTTGATGTGAACTTTTTTAAGTTAAGTTTTAAGTGTAGTGAATGTGGATTAGAGGTACTGACAGTTCTATCCACATAAAATTGGGAAATTAAGTTATAAGAAAGGCAGTGAAGAACTTTTACAGATGCATGAAATTGGTTGCGCTCCCTGGTATTAACATGTAGATAAAGAGACAAAGAAGGATAAATAGGACAAAAAGAGAGAGAATAAAGAAATAAACAGGGAAAGGGAACAGTGATAAAAAAAACAATACAAGAATAGACATACTGTAACAAAACGAAAAATCTTCACGTCAGAAAAAAAAGTCAAATGTGTTTAAAATTAAGATGGTTGGTATCTTTTCAAATATTTTGTTTGAAGTGCAGGTCCAACCAAATAATCTGTTTGGAATCAAAAATGAAAGTTCTGGATAAAACATTTCAAATGTTAATAAAAGAGATACTCTGGAACATGTTTTTATGGCTGAGGGTATAAAACCAAAATTTTAAATATTATTTTACTGAGCACCTGGGCTTTATACGGCCCCTCCTTTCCCTCCACGGGTTTGTATGCAGTAGTGGGGTTTATTTTCCCAAGCGCCTCTCGGGTATGATAGAATTTGAGTGCTCACACATATGAGCTCATCGCTCTACTGGTGGGCCACAACTGCAAAATGTTAACTGTCATCAGGATAATTTAAGTATTTGTAAGTTGTTTCCTTTGCACCAAACTGAGAGATATCTCACATTACCTTTTAGCCCCATCACAAACTTTTGTCCGGAAAGAAGCCTCCCTGCCATCCATTGTCTGCTAGATTGACCATCAGCGTCAATGATTCCTTCTTGAAGTATTAATAATGAGATTTATGCCAAACATCTTTTCCTTCCCCTAAATGTTTTGTGGCGTCCGCAAAGCTTGATTCAATTACAAAGCTGGGTTGTTCTCAGATCTCAAGTCCGTTTTCAATTGAAGGAGGTCATGCTTCGTGTTTCTCATTGTCTTGACAGACTTTTTGAACTAATCAGATCTGGGGGGTCACAACTGGTTTTGTTTCAGGTCTTCAATTGTACGCATGTTCCCCTACCTTGCCTTAAATTGGATTTTCAACCAGGTCGGTGTCCGATAGCGTCCAGTGTCCGCTTTGAAGTGGAGGAACTTTCTCTGTCCCCCTCAAGCCAGAGCTCCTTATCTGTTGCAATGAAGGACTATTGTTTCAATCAGCCAGACATTGTTGATTACCCTTTTCATTGGAGTGAAGAGGCAGGTAAAGACAAATCCAATTTTACCACGCTTGCATTTGACCTGGGACACAACCCCCAGGCCAGTGGTCTTGAATTACATGACCTCTGGAAAGTTCCCTGACTTTCAACAAACTGCTGGCCTGATCTTTATTAGAAAAAGAGTGTGAATACAGGCAAAAAGACACATTTTAAAGGGTTAAAAGTGCTTTCAAAGACAAAAAAGAATGGTTGAGAAAGGATTGAATGGGCAGGTTGAGGATGTTTCTTCTGGAGTTAGAGGAGTAAAAGTGGTGCGAACAGGACAGGGAGTCAGTCTGAAAGGGGCTATTCTTCCTCCCGTGAGCACATCAGCTTGTACAGCTGTTGAAGCAACGCGAGCAATTATCACCCGTTTACCACTGTTGATTTGTGAGGGCTTTCTCTGGGGCTCTGTGGAATGCCCTTTTTTCCAGGGTTTGTTTTTGGGGGGTTTCTCAGCTCACAGACAGCTTTCAGAGGAGGATTTGCCTAATTGTTTGATAGCATCTGTCTTTCTGTGGCTGAGGAGGAAACAGATAGCTTTATGCTAACATATTTGGAGAAACAGGACTGCATTTAATCCAAATTCTATGTCAGTTTCCACAATGCTGCAATAAATGAAGAATATGAACATTCATAAAGGCAAAGTGTAAAGTGGTAGTAAATTCAGTAGTAGCTAACACACAGAATCTATTTCATCTGTGCTGTGGATTGGCATTATTTTGACATTGTCCTTTAAGAGAGGGTTTGTTGTTTGTTGTTGTGGGGTCACTTTAGTTCTTTTTTTTTTTTTTTTTTTGGCTTGAGGTGATAAGACGGGCTTTAGGGACATTAGGGACGGGGTACAGAGGTAATGGGCCTTACTAAAGGTGCTGGAAGGCAACTGAAGGGCAGCGAGATATTTCCCTAGTGAGTGAGAGTGTGTTTCTGACCTAGCTATACATTAGGGACAAAAACTGCTGCAAAATGTCCCCAGAAGTAAGCCAAATCTGACAAAACCTCTTTCGGAGAACGTCCTCAAAGGGAAAATGTGGTCATAAATACTATAAATAATTCTACAAATGTTATTTTCCCAGTATGCAATAAAAAATAAATAACCATTAATAATCATTAATAAAATAACCTATATTTATGGTAACACAAATATAGAAAAATCACCAAAATTAGATAAATCTGAAAAAAATATTATTTTAAGATATTAGTGTGAGAAAAAAAAAACCCAGATGGAAGTGAAAAGTTCTGCGCATGATCTACTGATGCGAATTAGACGCAGCCGAATCATTTTCCATAATGACACAGTCCACCAAGAGCAGCGCAAATTAGCATCTGCATTAATGCTTTTTTTGGGAAGTAAATAATGGCGCAAATACCAGTAAACTGACTTTCGCAAACCTTAGTAAATCACCTTGCGTGATTTATTTAAATACTCTCCTCCCATAAATTTTGCGTCTGAAAGGGTCACTCCTACAAATGCATATGCAATAAGATCAGCCGCAAAAATAAACCTGTCCACGCCAATCCACCAAAAGACGGTTGGTAAATCTGGCCCATAATGTTTAATGTCATGTTTGTTTTATAGTTGCTTGTATTTATTATTGGGTTTGCAGTTAGTCTGTAGTAAATATTAATAAATATAGTTAAAAACATTAGAAGTCTATGATAATGTGTGTTAGAAAACGTGAGAGTGTGTATGTGTGTGCAACTAGTGCTTGAGTCTTTCTTCACGCTCAACTCTCACCCAAATTAAAGCTCAGCAGGTATCTGGCCAGCTCTTAAACCCACATCTCACCCTCCTTATATCTGTTTCTCCAAGTGCTTTGTTTCCCCTTAGCCTGACTTTTCAGGGAAAATCCTCATATTTTTGTGGTTTGTGTTGGCAGCACGCTGGTGCTGAAATGTAGATTTTGAGTGTGACCCTGACCTCGTTCGACACAGCATTGTTTTTTCACGTCTTCTGAACTTTTTGTTTGTTCCAAACTTCTCATCCAGTAGAATGGACAGACTCAGCCTAAATATGCCCCACCACCCCATCTGTCACTTGCTTTTTTCAGGCATTTTTTTAATGAGCCGCTAGATCGTTTTCACGTCGACATCCACATGAGAGATTATGGCTCATTTGAGCTCTGTAGACGCAAACGAAGAATAAACAAATCGATACCATCCAGTCACAATACCTTTCTGGAGCATGCAAAACTCATTTCCAGCTTGCCCAAATATCCCCACTTTTCTGTCCGCAGGACGCCCAGAATAGAGATGCTATCTGATCTGAGTTCAGAAATGAAACATGTCATAGCAAATTATGAGCATGTTTTTTGAATTACTTACTCTTGGGCTGGCCTGAAATCACGGTGTTTCAAGGCGGGAGACAGAGAGGAGTGAGACGGAGAGAGAGAGAGAGAGAGAGAGTAAAACGGACAGACTAAGGGAGAGAAAGACAGAGTGTGTGTTTGCTCTGGAACAAATAATATCACTAGGGCTGACTCATGCACTGCACAAATGAGAAATGATGAGAAGAAGCCCGAGTCATTCCTTTTTGGCTAAGTTTGGAGCATCATTTACTGAAACTGGCCTGGACCTCTGTGCAGTAATAACCACATCCTCCAAGCATCTTCAGCAAGGCCTGTTTTTATAGCTGGCAACGATGGGCACGGGCTTGTTAAGACCTAGACTGGTGCGGATGGAGCGCGCCAAAGGGGAGCAGTGCCACAGAAAGAGTCATTCTGATAAAAATGTGCTTTGCGCACCAGAGAGATGACTAGTGCAGCTAAAAGAGACACATCTCGTATATATATGTAGAAAAAGTATTGTTGTCAAGCACGGTGGAAATAGAGAGACAGAGAGAAGTGCAGGAAAAACAAGGAAATCAGCAATGGCCACATACACGAATATGTGGTTTACGGGGACTATAGGCGTAATGGTTTTAGTCTGTGCAAATTGTATATTATATCCCCTTATACTAACCCTACCCCTAAATCTACCCATCAGCTGTTGTAATACCCATGGCATTAAACACATTTGTGTCTTCATAAACCAACAACAACAACAACAACACACACACACACACACACCTACACACCCCTACACACACACACACACACACACACACAGGTTACCATGTTTCATGGGGACTTTCCATAGACATAATGAATGTTATACTGTACAAACTGTATATTCTATCCCCTTACACTAACCCTAACCCTACCCATCACAAAAAACTTTCTGCATTTTGACATTTTCAAAAAACATTTTATGAGCTGTTTATAAACTATAAGCTGTTTTTCCTCATAATTCCCCATAAGGTAAAACAATACTAGTATTACTATCCTTGTGATTGGTCCCCATAATGTGGGGAATACCAGGTACACACACACACTGTCTAATAATTGCTTAATTGTCATGAAATAATGCTCCAATGCAAACAATTGTAAGTTACCTGATTGAAATTCTGTGCAATGGAAAGGTCCCATGGATTGTAAAGGTTCTTCATGGAACCATACATTCCAATCCAGTCTTTATTTTTAAGATGCATAATACTGAATATCATTGGCATTGGAATTTAATTTATTAATACATTTTGTCTTTACAAAGAATGAAATATTTTATATTTTGCACATTTTTAAATCTTATGACAAAAATGGATGGCTGGAATGAGGGGTATAGACAGCACAAGGGCAGATGGAGGAAGTGGGGTCTTAGCATGGCTGGGGGTCATTGTTATCAAAGCTGGTGTTTAATGGGTTCCTGACCCTTTCTCATAGAATACATTTTGTCAGTTGGGCAGCTGAATAGATCTGAAAGGTACGAGCAGGTATGAATGCAGGAGGGGATTTGCCACAGGAACAATGACCCATCATTTCCTCTTCAAAACGTGCAGCTGGACAAAACTCCACTGTAGTGTATCGCGAAACATCAGCATGCACTAAGAAAATCTGTACTAATGTGAATATCATGACACCCATGGCTCTATTCCAACCTTGCTGCCTTGCGGTCTGCTGGCAACTACCTTTTAAGGGAAAAACCTAAATGAAATTGAACTTAATGAAATAAATGAAATAAAAACACTCTACATAGACAGTAACTTATGTGTGGCATAAAAGTCGTGCTGCTTATGTGAAGCTCGCAATTTAAATCAATAGGTTAGTGTTAACAGGTTAGGTTAGTGTTTTCTCTTAGGTCCTGTTTACACCTGGTATTAATGGATGGATCACAAGTAGATGAGGGAAACACATATCCGTTTACACCTTGTGTTTTAATCCATCTCTTTTGTCCACTTTAAAACACTTCTGTCCTGATTTCTTCAAGGGGAGGGTCTATGGGTGGGTAAATGTATGTGTTTAGATCTTTCGATCTAATGAACAAAATAAGCTCACAAAATTTACATATGAACACGCCCGGAGACGATGGAAAAACATACGGAGAGCAACAGCTTTCGTTTCTGCTCTATGAAGATCAGTGTGTTCTATCAAGAAGGTGTGTTAGAAATTAGAAATGGCGTTTTTTTGTCTTCAAACCAAACAATCGACAAAGTTTAAATCCCGTCTGACTAGCGCTCTTCCCATAATGTTTACGCGTTAGGTCAGTAGGCGGAGAGTAGGCGGTCTTTTGTGGTTGTTCGAACCCCCTCCTGACCACATGAGCGTCTACACTAGCAATCCGGTTGAATGCGTTTTCGACTGCCTCTGGAAGTGGTCAAAAGTGAACAAGCTCAAAACGTTTTTATACCCCGTTTACACTTGCATTTAGCGTCACTTGTGATCCGATCGACCAAAACGCATTTTAAAGGTGCACTGTGTACATTTTAGCGGCATCTAGTGGTGAGGTTGCAAATTGCAACTGCCCACCGCTAACCCCTCCCTTTTGAAGCACATAGAGAAGCTACGGTGGCCGACACAGGACAAAGATGTCGTTGTCGTCTGAGAGTAGTTAGCGGTCTGTAGAGCAGTTTGTCCGTTTAGGGCTACTGTAGAAACATGACGCCGCAAAATGCAGACTTCACTGTAAGGGGACCCACGGTGTATGTAGATAGAAATGGTAATAAAAACATAACTGTTCATTATGTAAGGTCTTTATACATCACTGAAAAAATAGTTATGTATATTATATTGCATTTCTGTCAATAGATCCTCATAAATATTACACACTGCACTTTTAATACCAGGTGTAAGCAGGGCCTTAGTGTTGCTAAGCTAATGATACGGTACTCTAAAAGTATAAAAATACATTAACTATTTGTCAGTGTAATATTTAATAAATTAAGTATATTTATTATAAAATGTATTAGATGAAGAATTATGCATTCTCGGATTGTCTTTTCTGTAAAGAATCCACATGATTTTGCCTTTGAATTTGGCCAAAAGAAGGTGTTTTAGGCCTTTTCGTGCCTTCTCATCATCAGCTCGGTAGGTTTTCAAATTGAATAAAGTGATCTGCATCTCAAATGTTTGAAAACAAATGTCTTTAGAATAGAAAACCTACTCGACCAGCGTCACAAATCCAAATGTACAATGCAGCTTTCTCTGAACAATTTTGAATGGGAAAAGACCCAACAGAGATACAGCTGCCAAGTGCCGAGGCAAATATTTATTTTACCAAATTACATGAAGTCGCCTTTTTTTCTAGAACGTGCCTCACAATAGCATCTCAACATACACAAAGTGCCCATGATGCTCGAGAGCAGCAGACCTCTTCGCAGGCACGCGGTTGGGAGGCATACTCCACTCCGACTGAGATATCCATCTGGGGTTTGTCATGTTAGACATCTGCCTACGTCTTTTTCTCTTCTGTAATTATAGGAATATTTATTTTCCTTCAATCCACTCTGGGAAGACGGCACATCATGTGGCTTGGGTTTTGTGGACGTTGTGAAGGACCAGGAAATGGCCTGTCCAAGAAGTGAAGATTTGTGAGTGTAATTTTTTGGAATTGACAAACAAAAAAGAGAAATAAAAGAGGAGAGGTTTATTGTGATTTGATGCAACGAGAATTTGCAGTTCTGTTGTGTGTGGATGTATTCGCCTGAGAAGTTGAAAGAAACAGGAAGAGCATTTCTGTATCTCATCACATTTGCTTGTTTTCAGTTGATCACTTGGTGTATAAATCTAAACACTTCATCCCTTTGAGGTAAAGATAAATAGCAAAATCTATACATTCACTTATTCATAATCTATACCTTCACTTATTCAGCTGGTCTCTGATCAATATCAGTCAATGGCTGAGATCAGGCTTTTTCCATATTGATCATGCATATATTCCATCAGATCGCTGATGCATTTAATGTTGAGTTATTATGTGAAGAGTAATGATATATATTCTCGCCAAGGCCCAGGCCAAGATAAATCATAACATAAATAGAACAGTTTAATTTCCTTTGGTGGGTTTGGTTAACCTTGACATGCTTATTTGCATTGATGGTGCTGCCCACCAAACGGCATAAGAGAGACATTACTTACAAAAAACTCAATGTAAACCAATACATATCTATTATGCCTCTGTTTTCCTGGAGGACCCTCCAGAATCATTACTCCACTAGAATAATTTCTAATGCATTTAACCTAAAGATACACTATGTAACTTTTGACACTCTAGTGGTTAACAAACAAAACTGCATGCGTCTTGAGCTACTTCTCTGTTTATGTATATGACGAGTCACGCAGGTACTGGGCTACTCTGCAGTGGTTGTCGTCCCGTTTAGTTTAAAATAGTCCGAATTAGGGCTGCAACTAACGATTATTTTGATAATCGATTATTTTAGCCAATTATTTCTTCGATTAATCGGATAAAAAGCCCTTTTTTATTGACAAAACTATTCCGCATCCTGCCCAATGCTGACCTTTAAACAAACATAATGTGTAGACACGACTAATCGATAATGACATTCGTTGTTGATGATTTAAGAATTGTTACAGAGTTATAAAGTCAGAATTGCGTGATATAAAGTCGCAACTGTGAGTTATAAAGTCAGAATTGCGTAATATAAAGTCGCAATTGAAAGTTTATATCTTGCAATTCAGATTTTTTTTCTCAGAACTGCGAGATATAACACGCAATTGCGAGATATAAAGTCAGAATTGAGAGATATAAACTCGCAATTCTGAGAAAAAATCTGTCTTTTCCCCCTTCAGAACTGGACTTTATAACGCAATTGCGAGAAAAAAAGTCAGAATTGGGAGTTTATATCAATATAACAAGCAATTCTGACTTTATAACAAGCAATTGCGAGTTATAAAAAGTCGCATTTATCTTTTAAAATGTTTTATTTTGTGGCGGAACAAGCTTCCATACTACAGTACGGATATAAGTGGGGCTGCAACAACTAATCGATAAAATCGATAATAATCTATTTTATCATTTAGTCGTGTCTGTCCACCGTGCACAAACTTCCGCCAGTCGAGTCAAATTACAGCACCATTTCTAGGACAAAATGCATCTAAAAATAATGGAGAAAGCAGAGTGAGCTGCTACTGGAAAGGTACGTAAGCTGCCCAAAACATGACAATTATTTATTTTAAGCTTGAAGCTAATGCATTAGTGTGATGTTTAACATGGCTTACCCTGTCAGATGCGTGTGCTGTTTAATGTGTGATATGTTTCCTCAGCACAAAACTTTCATTTTACGGTTATATCTTTATCTGTAAGTGTTACAAATTCACGCGAGTATTTCCATTTTGCATGAAGGCTCATCCTGACAATCTGCATTAAACTTCAGACTTTACTGAATCAGCGCCGGTGCGCGCATGCGCGTCAAAAAGACGGGACGCATTAGAGAGGGAGACGATTAATATTCAGCGCAAAAATATTCATTTTGCTGAATTACCTGTTCTTAGACATTAAATTTAGGTTTAAAAGTCAACATGTAATACAAGTATTTTATTTGAGTGGTAACTGTAAAGGGATAAAAGCGTGTAATTGAATATACATGTAAAGACGTTTCTTACATTTACAGAATAAATAATTTTTTACTTTATTATCTTTATTATTATCTTCATTTGTAATGTAGTGTAATGTGCTTTATAGCTCTTTTGCATATAGCATAGATATAGATATATTTACTATATGTTTTCATAGCATTTATTTGGCACATTTGTTTGAAGAACAGCATTGGGCAGGATGTGGAATAGTGTGTTTTGTCAATAACGTAACATAAAAAAAAAAGTGGTAAAAAAAGAAATAGTGATTAATAATTAGATTAATCGATTAATTAAAAAATGGTTGACCAACTAATCGACTATCAAAATAATCGTTAGTTGCAGCCCCAATATCTATGACTTTGGAAAATGACCAATGTAGAAATAAAATAGCAATGCTAGATTTGCACTTATTTGGTTGCTAATGGATCGCAGGTGATAAATGATGATATGCAGTGGCAGCATTTGTTCTGCAGGTGCACGATTATCAATAGAGAGGATCATTTACTGCGGTTTACACACCTGCCTCTGCAAACGTCTGTGAAACAGGTTTCATTATCGAAGAACTTTAGTTGTGTCCCAAACTTATGCACTATGTACCCAACCATGTAGTATATGAATTTAAGGTTATTTTGTCATTCATCATCTGAGTCTGATGCTCTTCCTCCTCTCCTACATAATCAAAGCTGCGACAGTTTAGTGCATGAAGTGTCCAAAACGTTTTTTTTCTTTTCTTCTTCGGTTAATTAAGTGCATCATCTGGGTATTTAAAGTGCACTTTTTCTTTTAGGAATTTTCAGTATGAAGTTGTGAACACTACAAAACGTCATAGATTAGTGCATAAGTACGTGAACTTGGACCCACCTTTTCACTCACTGATGCATTAAAAGTGAATGTTTAACATTAATTGTGTACATAGCCCTGGACGCCACCATATTCATGTGACCATATGGTGCATGGTGCATATATCCTCTGACATAATCATATATTGTTATTATAATTATTTAAAGTTTTTGCTTTAGTTTGGTACTTTGATATGACTCGATAGTGTCTTGTACAAGCCCATCTAATGTTCTGAATTCTCTGTTCTTATCGTCGGTCACCCTTCTCTTTGCTCTGTCATTACCCTTTCTCCAGCCTTACAGTTTACTCGCTTCTCTTCACTTGCCTTCCTTCGTTTGGGGCTATGATAGTGTCTCCTGACGCGCTCCGGCATACAAACGTCTTGGGCAGTGAATGAACTTGGCACATAAAACTTTTTTTCTTCTCTCCTCTCATCCTCTCTCTTTCTCTCTCATTTGCTTGTTCTCTCTCTTTTTTTCTATCCTCGCCTCCATTTCCATTCTCCTCACAAATGCAGACGATTCACAGAAAACAAGAGATAATGGCCAGTGTCCAATCGGCCAGAGCTAATCAGCGCGCATCGTGGGAAAAGCCCAGGATGAGGGGCGAAAAACAGCCCATTGTCTGGAGGAGATTAAAGTCCCGAAAAGACGGCATTGTCTGACGAGGGGATAAATCTTCCTGCTGTCACTCAAACCTGAATTAAATTCTCCTTCGCCTCTAAAAGAGGCTTATCTCTACTCAATAGCTTGTTGCGCTACAAGCCCAAAGGAATGTATTTGGTGAACTTGTGTTGCTGACACCTTATGAAGAAAAAAAATAAATAAGGAGCAATGGGCAAAGAGCAAATCAGGGTGTTGTGGAGCTCAGGGACTTGAAAGAGGATGTGCATTTGGGCAGACCGGGATCACGATAGCCTCTGGAGGGGGTGCAACGCTAAGGGCGGTTGATTGACTGTCCCTGGGCCTTTGAAAGCGAGCAATATTCATTCCTTCCTTCAATTCCCCTGAACCTCTCCCTCTCCGATGCCAAGCAGCATTTGGAAGCACGTCACACGCCGGAAAAGAGAACCGTCTATGGCACCGTTGGCTTGCAAAGCGGTGGCAACATATGAAAAGCCCATGGCCGCATCACTTTATCTGTCCTCCAGCAAACGCCCTCGCCAAATTCTGCTCCTTCTCACCGGTCCTTTATCTGCTCTCCAGCAGGCTGCCCTGCCAAAAACGGATCCCTCACACCGGGGCCCTGGAAGGATCTTCATGTTCTGCGTGCATTTAAAACAGACCTTGTAAAAGAAAGAAAGTGAAAGAGAAAGAGACAAGGAAAAAGGAACTTCTGTGGACACTGCCCCTCTCTGAAAAGAGAAAGTGGGTGTCCCATTTTTCAGCAAGTCCTTTCTATGTACTGAAGGAGGAGAGTAAGGATAGATATTGATGATTCATACAGGAACAAAACAAGAAAGCACACGGAGCAGAGAGAGAGTCTATTCTTTACCACCCGCTGTCTGCTCCCTAAACAGGATTTTCCGCTTGCCGTTTTTGCAACTCTCTGTTGTTGTTTATGCCCTCTTTTAATTCCCTCCTTTCACAATCCTGGAGCTGTGCTCTTGCCATCTCTGGCCCGTCTGGACTTGGCTCCTTAACAAGCAAGGCTTACACCTGCTTACAGGATTAAATTAATTAGCACGAAACAGAGATGGTGGGGGGATAGAGGGAAGAATTATCACAATGAGGCAACTAGGCCATTGTTGCCCAGTCATGGCATCCTCTAGAGCGGATGCTGGCTCCGTTGTTTTGTGGCGAGCGGAAGTTACACCAGGAGGATACAAAAGGAGCAGGCTGATTTGTTTGGGTGTTTGGGTGTTGGGGCCTGAGGGTAGAAGGATCTGTCAAGATGATGTTTGACTGGCCTTATTCAGTGATGACCGGGGCTCGACGAAGAGTTTGTGTTCAAAAGCCATGGAAACGCATTCACTATTCATTGGGTCTCTCTTTAAAATAAAGGTTCTTCAATGGTTCTACGCAGCACCTTGGGTTCGGCAGAACCCTATTCTTATCAAAAACTACATATGGTTCTTGGGTTGACTATATAGCATGGTTCTTTGGAGACAAAAATGTTATTGATGTGAAATGTAGGTTCTTCAGATCGATCAATGTATCGGTTCTAGTTATTATTCACCAATAGAGGAGTTTCTTTAAGGCAACATGGAACCTAAAAGATGGCATCATACTCATGTTGTTCCAAATATTTATGACTTTCTTCTGTAGAACACTGTAACCATGGACTCTCAAACACTAAAATATCTCAATTTACTGACTACAACATCTCTGTGGGTGGTGTATGTTTAGCTTGTTGCTCCAAATGTCACCTGATAGCAACAAGATGTCTTTTTTGATGTGGGTGGTTTAATCCAGATATTCGAGGTTACTCCTTATTTGGTGAGCTGACTTTTATTTAACAGGATTATTTCTAAGTCAGGACAGGTAACCCCAGCTTCGTCAGAGGAAATTCCTCCTCCATGAGGTATTGAAGCCCCTTTGGCAAGTGTCTGCCCCCATCTGTCTCTCTTTCCCAAGGATGTCAGAGGAGCAGTAGAGGAACACAGGACAGAATACCCAAATCCATCTCACTAAATGCTTGCAGATGTGTGAACTGTGTCCTTGCCATGTTTTTAGGCGCTACCTCAACACTCTTTCGGCTTTCGCTGACCACTGCGACAGGGAGGGGAAAAAAAACAAGAATATTTTGAGTTAAAGTTCTCAACCCAGTTTGGCATATTAATTATGTCCTAGTCATAAACTAGGTTTTGAGATGATATTTGCTAAAATATCAAGAATCTTCACTCATTCTTGATTTTTTTTTTTTAGGTGGAGAGGTTAGGTGTTTTAGATAGTTGAGGTCATACCCTCTGTTTTCACATGATTTTTTAGGGTCATTTGATTCTTAAGAGGGCTGATCCTTCCTAAAAACACATCTTCTTGGATGTCGCGCAGGAAAAAAAGAGTGTGTCTTAAACAGATTGTTCAAAAGGACCCTGAAACAGAACCACTTGACCTGCCACCCAGGCCATATTATTACTGAATAGATAAAGACACCCATACTTTCAAAAGCAAGATCTATTTTGGTTTTGACTACTTCCAGATCAGCATTCAGGAGTTAATTTGAGAGTTATCTGAATGGTTTAGCCTGACATCAGACAAGTTCACCATACAATTGAGCTTTGAACCAAATGGCTAACAAAAACAGATTCTTAGCGCTGCTTCTAAATTTTGACATTTAGTTAGGCTTCATTAAAGAGCTTTGCTTATAAATAGCCTGAAAGAATCAGATTTTTCTAAATATGGTTTTGCTCTGATTTTGTGGAGAAAGAGGTAAAATATTTTTAAGAAGAGTACTACACTTTTACTGCTGTAAAAGCATTATCAAACAAAGGAACATGGAAAGGACAGTGATTTGTAGAAGTTTCTGAATGGAATGGCGTTCCAATTTCAGATCATTCTCCATGTGGTTTTGCTTATAACCTGATACTACTATTCTTTTGCTATTGAATATGAAATATTTATGACATTTTGGATAGAATTCAGAATATTTAAGTGCCTTCACAGCATTACGGAACTACTATTTCTCATTTTCTTCAAGTAGAACCCCCAAACACGTCACACCTTGTTAATAGGCCTAGCTCCATTTTTTTTTTAAAGATCATCCTCAGAGTATTATGGGTTGAGTACACATATAGTGGTCTCTGGCAAGTGGCAGGAGCACTCTGGTGCAATCCCTTCCTTATGACAGTGATTAGAGCCACGCAGATAATGAGCGGTCTGAGCCCGAGATTCCAACGCTAACCTTCTAGCTTAGCAGAGAAGTCTCAGTGAAGCTTAGCACATTCTTAACCTGCCTTTAAAACGCACGCTTAGTACGAGTAACTAAATGAAATACACATTGTGTGTATTTGTGAGATATAGGCCTATATATATAGATTCATGATTTTGTTTGGTACATTATACTTCGTGATATGTAGAACATTACTGCCAGGGTGTGTGTGAACGCTAGCAGCTGTGAGTCACTTTGGCCTTCAACAACATTACAACTGTCAACTGTCCTGATGATACAAGGGGGATCGGTTTACACACTCACTCACCCTTACTGCACACACACACACACACAATGTGATATGATATAAAGTAACTACCTCCAATGTTTTCTGATTCTATAGTTGTAATGCACTGTACAACATGTCCTACGCCTCACCGGCTGAATCAACCTGCCGTGTGATATCCCTACTCAAAACGGAGGAAGTGTTAACTCAACTGGAACGGTTTTGTCCTGTTAAGATGAGAAGAAAAAGGGGGAAAAAGTGGGAGAATGTGGATAACAGGACTAGTCACAGCAACCCTGATCCCGTCAGGTATTCACGCTATTGTCAGCACGTATAACGGCTGTCCGTCCGTCATCCCCGCGGTCAGACGCCTAATCTGTCCTTTCAGTGTGCTCTGAAAAGCCCCCAGCACCACGGCCCCGGCGACACGTCGATTCACCATTCACCCTCCCCTGCCGAATGCAATCACCGGACAACCCCGCAATAATGCACTCCCTTTGAAAAACAAAATAAAGGTGGTCGCCTCGTTGCGGTTAGTCCCGGCGAGATAAATCATGCACTCCAAATTAACTTCCATTCAAAGTGCTGGAAAAGAATAGGCGTCCGCAGACGGACGGGCTGCTCTTAGAGCATGATGATTCGACTTGATAAATGTCAAGGCGGATAATTTGAGGGCTCTGATTAAGATCTTATCGGCCCGGGAAGTTAATAGAAAAGAGTTAATCAAAAAAGCCGCACAGGGTTCTGCCGAGTATCTGCGGGAGAGATCCCGTTTAAATTGGCTTCACTCGGGTCCTCTCAATTCTTGTCCTCACAAAGAGGTTGACATGTCCAAAGGTTAGTTATCCAACCAGGTTCGCTAATGCTCAAAAAACAAAACCGCTTTTAAAGATTGCCTGGAAGACACGATTAGAAACCAAGCAGGTGATCTCCTCAACATTTATTGCTTCATTCAAGAACTTAAAAAAAAATAAAAAACATTTTTTTGTAAACATTTTTAAAATTTCGAAAATGGACACATTACCTGAACATATTGTTCATGAATACACTAAATAGGCTCCATTTATCAGTTCTCCAATATTGATAGTTTATGCCACATTTAATTTGACGCAAACGAAACAAGGATGTAAGGACAGATTATCTATTCAATTTGTCACCCTGTTGTATACCTGGGTGTTGTCTAAGTCCCTTAATGACAAGTCAATTTATCTTGGTGGCAATCTTGGTAACACAGACAGTTACTTTTTAAACAGGTATAAGCATAAAGCTACAAATTCTACTGGAATATTTTGCCATATTCAAGATAATTTATCCCATTCATTTTCTAATGAGCTGTCCATCTCCACCGTTTGCTTTAAAAATGTCCATTGTGGATATAAAAGAGTTTTAAAACATGATCCATTGACCTTAAAAACTATAACATATTAAAAGGACTGTGTTTCCATCTATTGAGCCTTATGTTGAGTTAAATATGGCCTCTAGCCTGACAAAGGTCTGTTTGGCCTCTTATGTCTATATATTCATGCATTAATTTAATTGATACACAAGCCGTGAAGGTGATTTTCACATCTATCTGTTGGTTAAAAATAAACAAACCTGCCTTTGTCAATCTTTGATCAGATGTGGGGTAAAGTCACATGTGTCTTTTGCTGGGAAAAGCTGACAGATAAGCAAAAGGTGCATCTCATTTTAGCGACTCAAGGACACACATTATCCACTCAAAGCAAAATTAGTTCCCCCAAAACACCTCTCACATTGAGCTGACCTTTGCCTTCAAAAAACAAAGAGCGTAGAGCGTTTGTGTGCAACAGTAATTGGAACAGAAGTAGATTCTTAATTTTCATTTGTAGATTTAGAGTGTCTGCTGACATGCCGACACCTGTTAGGGTGGCCTACCTTCTAAAACTCAGGGTGGGGAGATGTGTGGTGATCATGGAGATGATCTTTTGTCATGTTTGCTCCCAGTTTGGTGGTAGTAAGCACAGGTAGAGCAAATAACAGCTAAACAAACAGAAGAAGACAGTGGTGTGTGATAAATGATGAGACCTGTGTGAACACAAATAACTCAAACAAGATCAAAAGATTTTGTCGTCTTCATGTAGAAGAAGAGTTCATACCAGTGTTGCAGAATTATGAGTAGCTTGTAATTTGTCAAGCTAAAGTTTTAAAGTAGATAAACCACAGTCTGGTTTTTGAATATGTGTTTTTTAGTAATTACAGTTTACTTTTTTGGCACAAAAACGAATACGTTTATATATAATTGTAAATATAATTGAAAAACTTGAATGCATCCTAAGTTTAGTTATAGTAGGAAACGTCAGCATCCAGATTAATGTTCCGCTTTAAAAACAAAAACCTAAAATACTGCACAAGTCCATGACTCGTTTGGAGTTGCTTCTGACCCTGATCTTTTGCTTCCCAATTCAGAGAACAGAAACTTTATGAGTAATCCACAAGACATTTATACAGCTTTGGTACATGATCCATAAAGATCCATATGAGAATGTCAGTAAAAGTGAGGCTTGTGTCTGTCTACAATTTGGGTTTCCAGCCTAATGTTCTTACAGCTGCAGCAGTAAAAATTCAAGTGAAGGGCAATATGAATCTCATTTCATCTCTGTGAGTGAATGAACTTTCATCTCCGCTTAAAGAAATTCACTCTGTGCTCTCTATGCTGAAAAGTTGCACACTTGCAATACAGACAGCTTGTATGACTTCTGTTGCATTGCTCACTTTAAATATAGACAGATGAGATTATATTATTTCAGACTTTTAGAAGCTTTGAATTGTCATTTGTGATTGCTAAGGCAATCATCATTATTACTGTTGCTCATATGTAGGGCGAATGCTTTGGACTAAGCATTTGCAAGTTAGCATGGCCATGTTGTTGTAATTACACCATTCAACTGCAAACAGAATCTGTTTTCCCTGATGACCAATGCTGTATTGTCAGTACCCAATCCTGGTTTTCAAAATGAACTCAGAATTGTACCCAGAACACCATAGAAACGGCATAGCAACACACTAACACACTAAAACACTCAGAATACCAAAAAACTGCACAGCAACGCCCTGCTAACCACCTTGCATGTGCTATCACACTAATTTAAACAGTAAACAATGCCGATAATAAAACAAAAATGGCAAAAATCATGTGATATATTTTGGTAACCTAACCTTAACTATAGAATTATATTTTTAGAAGAACTTTAAATTAAATTATATATGGTAGCGGAACCATATAAAGATATGAAGTGTAGCCTACTATAGGTTATTTTTTGTCCCACTTGGCCAAGTGCGTGTTTTCAATTGACAATCTCCTTTGTAAAGTGTGTGCGTGTGTTGTGAGTACAGTGATAGAGCTTGGATGCAGAGTGTTTGACAGAAGTGAATTAATTGGGCCCCCTCAGATCATTTGTCTTTATTGCGAAGGCTAATTGGAATAGAAGCAGGTGTTAATGGCACCAGCACAGTGACTGAAGACTGAATCTCCAATGCAGGCCTGTAATGGAACTCTGTGAGTGAACTTAACCATGTTTTAATTAGATTTCATTCTGAAACTAAACCTCACGTTTCTCCTGTTTGCCCTCTAAAGTGAGCTGAATAGACTCAAGTGTGTGAAGTGATTTCTGTGTTAAAGGCTTTTAAAACATTTGGGACTGTTTTAAGTCAAGTCACGTCAATTTTTTTTTACACATTGTTTCAAAGCAGTTTTACAGAAAACATCATGATGCTAATGTGTATTATCTTAAAGGGTTAGTTCACCCAAAAATTTAAAATCTGTCATTAATTACATCTTCAGAACACAAATGAAGATCTTTTTGATTAAATCTTTCTGTCCCTCCACTGACAGCCTACGCAACTACCAAGTGAGTAATTCATGACAGAATTTTTATTTTTGGGTGAACTCTCCCTTTAATATCTCATACCTTATAATTGCATTTAAATGATTAGAGCTGGGTGGTAATATGGTTTACATTTTGTGATGATACAAGCAATCAAGCAGTTGAGATTTGCTATATTATGGAATATATAGCCCTATTAACCCAACAGCTGGGCAATGATATAGTTAAATTTTGTAATGAAATATAAATAAAAATCAGGCAGGTGACATTTTCTATATAGTATATCACTTTATGTGCATGAACTGTATTTTATAGTAGCTGTATAATGTTTTACACACACATTATTGCAAACAATATGTGCAAAACTTAGTCAACATGAACTTAGCTATCAGAATTGACCCTAATCACTTCCTGTTCTTATTTTCCGTAATTCAGTGGATATGGGTTTAAGAGTTAGATTAGGGAATTACGATTTAAGAATAAGGAAAACATAATCTATACTGTACAGTGTATAGAGTAACAATTTCAGAATCTGTTAACACTTTGTCAGTTGTTCTTTGTTTATATGACATTTGGATTTAGTTTACATTGCTCTGATAAGGCGTCTCATTGTTCGGAGAGAGGCCGAAGTGAGGCGTTTGTGTGTCTGATCCACTATAGCCTTGTTAGCATTCGGAAGCTTGGTTCATCACAATGTGATGTCAGCAAGTTTTAATGGCCAACACGTTTTACCAATTATACCACATAGGGATGAGAGTGGAAAGTCACTGGGGTTTTGATGTGGTGTTTACTTGTAGGAGGGCTGTGTTAGCATAGACATGTTGGTGTGTGGTCTGTGTACTGCTCGCCTCAGTGCAGAAGCTCACCTGAGGCATTCAGGTGTCTGTGTGTGAGTGTGTGATACATTGTAAACCAAAAGGAGTAATGCTGGTTGAATTGCACAATGTGCCTTTGTTTCTTGTGTGTCCTGTGAGGCTTAACGGGCTGCATATTTTAGCTAAAATGTTGCTTCATGTTTGTATAAAAAGTCAGCTGACCTAGCTTAGTCATATGACTCTGGGAGCTCACATAGTTATATTTTTTTCTTTTTAGCCTTTTACTGTTGGTTAGCTGTGTTTGCTAAGGCAACATTGCTGTTACTATTGCTCATATTTGAACTAATGTTATGAAGCATCCTGCTTTTTCACCATGGACGAATAATGAATATATGAATTATATACACACACAACCAAAGACTGCCAATACGTTTTAAAGGAAAACAAAGGTTTTCTAGTGCTAATAACCCCCCTAACGCCCCCACCAAAAAAAAAATCAATTACAAAGCAATTATTTCTAACAGAATTATTAAACGGTTGGTTGATTATGATTTCACTTTTTTAAACTTTAGTTAGTGTGTAATGTTGCTGTTTGAGCATAAACAACATCTGCAAAGTTACGATGCTCAAAGTTCAAAGCAAAGGGAGATATTTACTTTTAAAGAAATTGCTTTTTAAGGACTACAACTAATGGCTGGTAGGGACTACATAAACCCCACACTTGAACATGCAACAAAGGAGGTCATGTTGAGAAGAGGAAGAGTTGTTATTGTAGAGCACATTTGAGAGTCTGCTCAAGCTGTCACATCCGCTTTTTTACATTTATTGCAATACAGTACGTAACACAAATGCAATAACGTCATAAAAGCAAGATGACAACATAAGTTATAACCGTAATTAAACTAAACTATACATATTCTATCTCCATGCAGTATATATTCTCTGGCTCTGAAGGCATCTTACAACAGTTCCCACACGAGCGATTTATAGATTATCATGACAAAATATGCTAATCAATGACTTGAAGATAGTTAACTCCACATCAGCTACATAAATTCATCAACTAACCATTCAGAAACGTCCTGTTGCATTTTACATGTTGTCACTTCTTCTTGAGTCTCCAACTACGGTTTGAACATAAAAGGCTAAACAGTTTCGGACATTTTCAGTGTGTGTCTGCGTGAGGTAATCGGAGCTGCTAACACAAGCTCTTGAAGCTCCACCCTCTTCTAGAAAAGGGGGCTGGGAGTAGCAGCTAATTTGCATTTAAAGGGACACACACAAAGACGGCGTGTTTTTGCTCATCGAAAAGTGACAATTTTAACATGCTATAAAAAATTATCTGTGGGGTATTTTGAGCTAAAATTTCACATACACACTCTGGGGACATCAGAGACTTATTTTACATCTTGTAAAAAGGACTGTTATAGGACCCCTTAAAAGGGATAGTTGAACACAAAGGAAGATATTGGAAAAATGTTTGTAACCAAGCAGATCTCAGCAGCCATTGACTACCATATAATTTTTCCCCCCACTATGGTAGTCAATGGCTGCCGAGATCTGCTTGGATATTCTTTCAAATATCTTCCTTTGTGTTCAGCAGAAGAAAGAAATTCATACAGGTTTAGAACAACTTGAGGGTGAGTAAATAATGACAGAATTTTGGGTGAACTATCCCTTTAATAACCTTAGATTTTAAATAAATTGTATTGACAGAATATCATTTAGTGGAAAAATATTGATTCTTTCCTGCTAGTAGTTTTAAATAAAATATCTATCCGATTGGCATACAGCCACAAAAGTTTGAATATTTAAACACAACACGAAGCTCAAAACGAACCCGAAAATTCCCCATATGCATATGGTCGGAATTCCACACAGCTCCCGTACTACTCTCTGTTGAAAATTAATAACTTGCAGTCTAACTTCCTTGTCCGAGATTGTGAAAAGGTGTCTTTATTCTTACAGCTCTAACTACACAATTGTAGTCTACACAAACCGCAGTCAGTTGTTACCACAGAATACTTGTGTATTGGCTGTAATACACTCGTGAAGAAAACTTATACAGGTATACAAACATGGATCAACACAATAAAATGCCTTTCTGAAAAAAAAATCTTAAACCGGGTGGTTTGCTGATCTTAGCTACCCATCAGTCTGGTTAGCTGGTGTACTTTGTTGGTTTTATAGGGATTTGGGGTATTTCTCAGCTGGTTGTACCATCCGGTTTAATAGCAAAACCAGCTAAACATCAGCTTGGCCCAGCTAAACTAGCTAAGACCGGCAAACACCAAGCCAGGAGCAAAAAAAAAAATTGCTAATGGACTTCTGTTTTTATATTGTATGAAGTAAATCAGCATTTAACAGTGTGAATTTGAGGTGAAAACAATCTGTGCTATTGTGATCACAGTTTCTGAGGCATGCGTTTTTGGGAGTTGAGTGCTGATAGATGTAATGTTTTGAAATTATGCTCCTCATTGTTCCCCGTTAAATCAATGCTTTAGCCCGAAGCAACGTCCAAACAAATTACTTTCTACAGACTGTCATCACATCCTCAGCAGTCCAACTGTCATCCACCGGGATAGAGGAGTGTGTGAACACCATGCCCCCATGGACCTCTTGACACAGGGTCCAAACACCACACACACACAGGCAGGTCTCGGGCCGTCTCAGAAGCATTACCGAGGGTCTTGCGCTAATGGTTGCCATGTGCAGGTTTACCAGCATTTAAGGGGCCGCCCGTCTCTACCTCTCTGCTATCATACACTTCCAAAAACATTACCACATAATACCTTAATGCCTTTTGTGTCTGTGCAGGGTTTGAGGGAAAGGTAAAACAGGAGGTACTGTAAATAAGGATCCATGTTTGTTCAGGCTGCACAGGAAAAGTGCCTTATTGTTTTCAAGCCATTTTCCATCACACTTTTTCACCCCCTTATCCACCCTCATTCACCCAACACCCTTCTTTCTCCTCCTTTTTGCAGGCTGTTAAAAGTGGTGAGGCCTGTTGGCTGCCCCGCTGCTCAGACTTGGAGCACAGTCAGCCTGCGCGGAGGAGAAAACAGCAAATTAGACTTTAACACGAAAAGGATTCAGAGATTTCGTATTTTGTTTGGATAACACTTAAGCGCTGATATCTTCCGTCCAGTTGGCTAGCCTCCGCAACTCTGATAAATGAGAGATTCATGCTCTTTTTAAAGGCATTGAAACTCATTGAAACGCCACGCAAAAATGTTTGTAATATAAAAGCCTAGCAACATTCGCGTTATAAAATGGATAGTTCCGACTATCTGATTGGATCATTTAAAGCTGTTGTAAAATGCAGATAAATATGCAATTGCTACCGTATATTCTATATTCATGCAAATTTATACAGATTATATATTATTTTATTTATAAAGTTGTTACAATGCTTGGCAACCATGATTATCCTAAAGTAGGGCTGCACAGTGTTGAAGAAAATGCAATAACTTGTTAATGCGATATGCGATACGGTTTATTTAAAATATATATTTAAAAACTGAAAATGATATAACCAACATACATGTTTCTCGTTCTTATGGCAATAAATCATCTGTGTTTTGCATACGTTATTCTCTAGTCTATTCTCTGCTATCTGTTGACCTAAAATTTGGACTCTACATTTGTGATATTTCAATAATTTTCTATATATCGTGCAGCCCTAGCCTACAATCATTTTTTATATTTAGATAAATAAAATAAATTTAACTGTTATCACTGATTTTACCATGGGTAAGATCTTGTTTTTAGGCACAGTGTCATATGGAGATGTATTTTAATTTGTACTCCAGTGCATAAATAAATGCGAGCCAGTGTTACATTTGAAATGAAATCCAAAAGCCATGTGCAGCTTTGCAACTAAATGTTTAAAACATGCAGCTACCACACTGTTATGAAAGTATAAGGATGACACTTAAACATTACACGTGTTAGCAAACCACTGAATCGATTAACAACCCTGTCCGCATAAGGACCCTCCCTCCACCTAAAAAAGTAGTCCCACTTCAAAAGGACAGTTTACGCTACTTCACCTATTCAGTTAAGGCGGCTTCGAAATATGTTTCATCATGTTTCACTGATGAAATCATATGTAGTGATGCACTGATATATCGGCCACTGATATTTATTGGTCGATTTTTGATCAATTTAAAACCATTGGCATATCGGCTATAGCATGAAAAAGGCAGATATAACAAACTGATGGTTTATTAATTAACTCAGTGAAGAAACTGAGTTGTATAATGTCTGTTGCATAATCCAATGTTTTTTTTCTCTTGGTAAAACAATTAAAAACTTGCTAAAACAAAATTAAATCTGTACAAAATACAGCAGGGCTTGACAATACAGACTGCCCAGTATGAACGACGCTCGGGACAATTGACAACCTGTCACTATCCCGATCAGGCTAGTGCTGCATCGTCACGAAAGTTTATTCTTTGCACATGTTTTTAAGCCTCATGAATTTAAACATTCAAGCGCAAGAAGACACAAAAAAGAGAACTCAATTTTACTCAGTTACTAAGTTTTGTGTGCGCACACATCCAAAGCGAATGCCCGGAAAGCTGTGTTTTAGAAAGCGCGAAAGTACTGAATTGAGTTCTCTTTCACTTCTTCTAATTCACACAAAATTCTTTCAAAATGCCTTGGGGAGTATCCTTGTAAACATAGTCAGTTATATCTTAAATGAACGTAAACAGTTTGTGTACTAGTATATTGGACCTGTGCAGCTCTTAAAGTGACAGCAGCCTAATATTCCTGCTGCTGTATGTGTTCAAACAAAAGACAAAAAAAATCACTCTCTACTCTTGACTAAATAACTTTTGTAACTTTAATAAGGATTAACGTACAGTATATTTAATTTATACAATGAAGAATATATTTTATATTTGATTACTTTTATTTCTGTACATGAAAACTGTTAGACCTACCTGAAAAGCACTGTTTAATTCATATGCATCTTTGTTCTGTTGTATTTATGTAGGCCTTTTGAATGTTAAATGGATCCAATCCATGTTCAATAGAAATTATTTGATGATGTAGCAACAAACTAGCTATAGTATACCTTAATGCATGAATTTTTTTAACTTTAATTCAAATCATTTAAAACATGATCAAAACACTAATCTATTATAATGACAAAAGTTTAAATAAGAGAGCAAGTGACGAATATCTGTATCGGAATCAGCCAATCGATATCGCAAAAAATGTTTTTATCGGTGCATCCTAATATGTACTGTAGGTGCTTTAAATACCTCTTACAAACGTAATGAGAAGTCAGAATTATTCTCCGTGGACGTCGACACAATACCATAGATGCATTCGCCAGAAGTTAAATGAACCAATAACCTTCATTTAATTCTGCAGTTGACCAGCATGTAAACTCATACTAATACAGGAGATGCATTAGTGTGTCTCTGTCTGTTTGCACACTCAACTGTTTTTTTCAGGCTCTTTTCTCTGTTAGCTGATGACTTTGCTCAAATCAACAGAAGTCAGATGTTCTAGAAAATAACATGTTATTAGAGCGTTTTATAAATGCAAACAGCAGTGATCTTATGTAAAAGAAAAGAGAGAAAAAATGGTACAATACAGGTATTTACTCAGGCCAAGACACACCATGAGGGAGATTTTAAAGGAAGTTCACTGCCAACAGTGCACCTTCAGATACTGCCGTCAGATGGAATCAATGGAAAGGAAACAGTCTCTTATGAAAAGCGGGCGAGATCTTCCTCTCGGCTCTGTGAGGCGGCCTTGTTCTGGATCGAGGCACTGCGCTGTTAAAACACTCACTGCCTTCTAATCTCTGTTTTACAACAGTTGATCTGTGGAAAATATGAAAGATGGAAGTGATATTGCAGAAGAATGACAGAAGTCTTGTTCTTTAATATTAAGATCAGCCACCACACCACTTTTGAAAGTGCCTGAACTGTTTTTCTAAAATGGAAATTGGCAGCTTCTGTTTTCTTTTTCCCATTAATAATTCCATTTTTTTTGCATATTCTGAAGAAAACCTGACGGTTGTTCACTCATAAATGCTAAGTTCTGTCATGAAACTAGATGGCACAGGCTGATAGGTCCTTAACTCAATCTGCTTGCAATCACATCATTCTCTATAGGGCACAGCTGATTGGTTCCTGCTGTATCAGTAGCCAATGAGCTCGCTGCTCAACCTTCATATACTGGTCAGCATTTGCAGTGCACTTTCGGAAACCCTTCACCTTCCCCAGCTCCACCCGTATAGATCTGCTATGGGTAATTCATGTATGCTATATTGTGCAGCAGCATGTCTTATTTGCTCACAGCAGCGTGTCATATATTGGCAGCAATAACAGCAGCAGTGTTGCAGAACTATTCCGCCAAGACCAAACATATCAGAACTGTCATATCTATTACCATACTGAAAAGAGTTGTCATGACAGAACTATGATGCAGTTGCTAAGGTGTTACTTGCTGTTGTTAAGACATTTTCAGGTGGTTGCTTGGTGTTTTGCTTGTTAAAACAGTCTCTATGATATGCTCGGATCCGTCTTTCATTGAAAGTCTATGGGATTTTTCTTATTTCATTACTGTTTAATTAATTGCACATTTCGAAGTAGGCTGCTGCAGCCAAACCACGTTATTGTGCATTTAATCACAGAACGAATGGGAAGCTATGGACTAGCTATCGAGGCCCGTTGGATTTAGTCTTTATTGTGTTTGCTTTAAGTGGGAGCCAGAAAAGACAAACTTTCCCTGAGCCACTGACAGAGGATATTTATATCGTTTAGTAGGCCCCTTGAATGTGCTACAGCGAGGGCGGTAATTGTGTAGGCCGGTTAGAGTTGATTACTAATTTGGAAACCGACAATAGAGTGCCGATTACCCGGCACTTAAACACAATTAGTGAGAGCCGATAGGAGTCAATACCAATACCAAAGCCCTGAAGAGTTAGTCAATAACTGACCCTTGCTTTGTAGCATGCCGTGTGGGTTGGTATGCACTTACCCTTCCCGGCTTTTAAATATACCACAGTTTGTTTTAATACTAATTAAACATTCCTAGAATATGTATATGTGAGTTGATGTGACATTTTTTTTTATTAATTTATTCAAAAAATACATAATTTGTTTGATTTCTTTAAAAATGCATTGAAGTTTTGTTTCAAAATATTATTTAATATATTGTTTAAAATATTATAAGCCCTTATACCAACTTAGACCTTCATGACAATGTGTTGAGTTTAGTATGTCTCATTGAAATTGTTATAATTAATAAGTTATAATTTGTATGAATTGGTGTAATATACCATATACGTTGTTATATATATGTATATATTAAATATAAGGTAACACTTTACAATACGGTTACAATTGTTAGCATAAATTAACTATGAAAAATACTTCTAAAGCATTTAAAATCCTAGTTAATGTTAATTTAAACATTTACTAATACATTATTCAAAAGTTCATAGTCAAAATTTATATATGTTAATATTATTTATTGGACTTCAGCTTACGTGAACTAACAATAAACAGTTGTATTTTTGTTAACCAACATTAACAAAGATTAATAAATACTGTAAAAAATATATTGCTCATTGTTAGTTAATATTAACATTAACTGGGCCTTACTGTAGTGTCACCAATTATGATAAAAAAATTATATTTTTTAAACATTTCAGCTGTGCTCATGAATTATTTCTGTAAGCACCGGTTGGCTCAGACTCAAAAGTGTACTCAGGGGTAAGTTTCTCTCTCTCTCTCCCTAAACAAACAGAATGGAAGAGAAAAAGAGTGTGAAATAAAACAAGTACATGTTTGTTCTAAATGCAGTAAACATTTTCATGGATGTCAGCGCTCTTGGTTGTGTTTAGAGTTGGAGAATAATGTGTGGATGTATGGCAATTGGCTTTTGTGGCAATTAACAGGCCTTAATTACGGCTGAATGGAAAGTGGAGAGCTTGATCGCGCTTTCAGGCCTTCAAAAGGCTCGTCTGCTGTTTGATTGGACATTGATCTTTGTGCAGTGTCTGTAATTTAGCGCACAGACAAGTGCCGATCTCAAATTGTTTGTTGTTCTCTTGACAAGCAGAAGTCGCCAATTAACCCCTAGTCATTAGGCTTGTTTATCAGCATTGGTAATTAGGATGCTAAACAGTGTTTGCAAGACACTACCATCTTCATTTTCTGCATTGTTGAGGAGAGCAAGAGAGGGTAAAATAGCAGAGGGATGGGGGCAATTGTCGATTTTCTTGGCATTGCTGGCAGGATTTTGATACATAAGAATGGCGCAAGTGAGTTTAAAATAGCCAGAATACTTTTTATGTTGCATCACTAAAGTGGCAGAATGTTTTTTTTCCTAGTCCAAACCATGAGGCAGAAGAAAGAGAATGTCTGGGAATGCGTGCCAAATTCCCAAGTCAAGAAATTTGGCTGCTATTAATAGAATAGCGAGTGATTATTTTTGAAGCAGAGCGGAATGATATCATTGCTTCATTTGGATCATTATTTAAGGAGCTTGTGTTGTCCTATCACATTTCCCGAATTACTCTAAACATTATTATCACCTCTTTATTAGATAATTGTTATTTATTGTTTTGACTTAACCTTTATACAGTCACTCAATTAACAACAACATCCACGGATTGTAAATGTAAACCACTGCAGGAATTATTCTACGAAATCACAGATTATGTTTAAATTTCATGACCAAATGTTTTGGGTCTTTTATAACCATGTAATTACATTGAAATAATTGCAGTACAGTGTTACTACAATGTAATAACAAACTTTAGAGAAGGTTTTATCATTTCAACCTTTTGAATGATTGAATAAGCAAATAGATGTCAAAATAGACAATTTATAACAATGAAGCATTGCCTACATATCACGTGTTATGATAACACATTTGTGGGCACTATACCTCTAAAGCTTCTGACATTCTCCAAATGCTACTCCGTTTCTCCAAAGTGCACCTATCCCACCGCTGTTCTCACCTCTACATTCACCTTCTCTCCTCCACCTCTGATGGAAATCAGCCTCTCTGCCCAGCGTGAGGCTCAGATGGATGCAGAGGGTCTGGATCAATACCAAAGGTCATTCTGCTAAAAGGCCTTTGGCTCCACAAGTCTGAAATGTCAGTGGTGAAATATGTGTCGTTGCCCCGAACCGGACAGCTCTACTGTGTCGCTTAGTTGTTTTGTTCTGTCGTCCACATTAAGGTTGACGGAGCAGTAAACGGGCAGGTATCTAAAACACATTGGCTTGTTTTCCATTACGGAAGAAAAATAACAGGAGTGAAATGATGGGAGGATTTTTGTAGATATTAGGAATCGGACGTGTATTAGTAGGTTAAGACCATGCCAATGAGAGGGATCCTAATTCTTTGAATGCCCTTGTGTATAGCGGTGTTCTAAGCCAAGGCTCAGAGTGTGTGTAGCTGATTTGTTAAGCACAGATCTCGTGAGTGTGTGTGTGTGTTTCCAAGGTAAAGCTGGCCAGAAGATGGACGCCTGTTGCGTGTGGCTTTTGATGGAGAGAGGCAGCTGGGTGTGTGAAGAAGTGTAGAGAGTGGAGGCGGTCCAGGCCGCTGCTGTCCCCTATTCACTGGCTCTCGTTAAAGGTCCTCACCCGCTGCTTCCAATCAGACGCTCTTTGTAGCTCTCGCTCTGTGCCAACGCACCCGGCTTACAACTCACCAACTCTGGCACATCTGTGTCCGCAGGGAAGGAGAGAGAGATGGGGACGAGGGGTGGTGGGCGGCAGAACGGTGTGGATGGATGGATGCGGTATGAGGAGTTTGTAAGAACCCATAAGAAGGAACAAGCAGAAATGAGATCTCTTTAATGTTGGTTGTGTCTCCAAGAACGGAACAAGATGGAAAGCACATGGAGACTTTCTAAGATATTTTCAACATTGGACGACATGCCCCTCTACCTACATTTTCAGTATCGTATCTATAAATACAACTCACTGCAGTTTTCAGTTCAATCGATTAGGTTTAGGTGTAGGTGGTGCATTGTTTTCAAATTCGATAGAGCTTTAACCATTTAGCACTTACTGGACATTTAGTTTCCAAAATGCTGCAATATGTACAACAATCAAATGTAATAAAATGTAGTCAGTTTCACGCTCATCTGTTTCCGATAAAATTAAACACACTTTAACTCCACTCACTAGACATTACACTTTGACAGTCCTCAGTTTTGACAGTTTGAAACGTGCAAGAAGCAACGTAATATAATTTTGCAGAAATGTCACCACAGGAAGGTTTTCCCAATGAGTTGGATATTCTTTTTCCTAAGGAAAAGACACCAATACTCTCACATATGTCTCAAATTGTGCTTAGATTTGCCAGAATCTGAAATGGTCAGAGATTTCAATATAAACGCAAACATCTGCTTTTTTATTCACAGTAATTTGATAACTCTATAGTCTTACCATAACAACATACAGTACTCTAATTTTCTAATCTTATTTGTTTCTAGTTTTAAGAAAACTAGAAGCATCTGAGACAAAAGTCAATTTATGACAGCAGCATTTAATGACAAAAGAATGTCCATTTACCTCAAGTCAAGAATCTTATGAAGGATTCTTGATAAGAAGAGATTTTTTGGTTGAACCTTTTAAATAACCTCTATTTTTAAGATTGTGGCAAATAGAGAATCTTGGCACATGTCAAATGGAATCAAATGTGGATGTGATCTTTTGATTTTGGTGTTGTGACATAAAAGGTGTGGTCACATTCATTTTGTGGGGAATAAAAGGTCCATTGTCCATTACTAGTGTAGCAATATATGAAGCACAGCTCACACAGAAGACACTTGATTATTGACAGTAGTAAACGCAGCAATAAATTCAATTGTTTTTCAATTTCAATTCATTTATTAACATGAACAGCTTGATTCTTGGACAAACAAGTCTTGTTCTTGGTTTGGGACTCAAGGGTTCTATAGTTTTGGTTGACGTCTGTATCTTGCAATGCATGACCCTGCTTTTGCTTAATTTGGATCATTATTTCTTCATGTATATGTTTAAATATGTTTAAATTTCATGACCAAATGTGTTGGGTCTTTTATAACCATGTAATTACATTGTAATAATTGCAGTACATTATTACTACAATGTAATAACAAACTTTAGAGAAGTTTTTTTTTTTTTTTTTTTCATTTCTAACTTTTTGAATGATTGAATAAGCAAATAGATGCCAACATTCTGTGTTTGGGCCTCAAGGGGTCTATAGTTTTGGTTTAGGTCTGGATCTTGCAATGCATTACCCTGCTCAGTCATTTTGATCCTCAAAACATCTTTAGTTTATTCAAATAAAACCTTTCCTTTATTTACTTGCCCACAGTTTGTTGACTTTCAGAATAGTTTGAATTGTTAAACACTTGTGTTCATGACGTTAGTGTCAATGTGTGGCATGAAGAAGATTAGCGTGTAATTCTATAAATCTTTGCTTGTGACTTTTTTATGAACTCTCTCATGGATTTATGCGACTGATGAGGTGCCTTTGCCAGAGGAGCTCTTTAAGCTCGCCATATATTTTATTAGACAGGCTTGTCAAAACAGACACCACATTGGGCAAACAGTGGCAGCTCAAAGCACAACTCTGACAAGGCCTCGAGCATCAACATAGAGGTCACAGCCCCGTCTGGTTCCAAAGTTTGCGCGGCATCGTCATCATTTAGTGTCTCATTGACCCTGTCTCTCAAAAGCACGTCCAGGTGTTCAACGCCCCATCTTCTTTACAGCTTGATGGCTCTGAGAGGCGGAGCGTGGCTCAGGTTAACTTCCTGTAACCCAAACTCCAAAGAGAGGGGGGAAAGGAGAATTAGTATGTACTTGCACAGAACGCACAGGCTATTGTCGAAAGTGGTGTCTTGTGTCTTGATCCCATTACAAAGGTAAATAAGAAGAGCAGAAAACTGTAATTCAAGTGTTCCCATTGCAGTTCATGCTGATGTCATGTTCTTTCCCTCTCCATTCAAGCTTGTATTGTATGTAATTATGTGATTAGTCAGGCTCTTATAACTTGTGTGGAAGTGCTAGAGTTGGTTGGTGCATAATAGTGATGAAGAAGATACTCTAGACTAGCTTCCTGATGGAGTCTGATTGGATGATCGATGCTCGAAGCTGTATCGTAGTGAATATATATATATATATATATCAGTTGAATTGAACGTATCGCTTACATTTAGGCTAAAGAATTGTTTATTGTGATGTCAATGAAATTATTTAATTTTATCCCTCCTTTGGATGAGACATTAAACCGAGGTCCTGACTCTCTGTGGTCATTAAAAATCCTAGGATGTCCTTTGGAAAAAGAGTCGGGGTGTAACCCCAGCATCCTGGCCAAATTTGCCCATTGGCCTCTGTCCATCATGGCCTCCTAATCATCACTATATACTGATTGGCTTCATCACTCTGTCTCCTCTCCACCAATTAGCTGGTTTGTGATGCTGTTTCCAAGTCAATGAAGACTTTGCAATGATTTTTGACTTTAAAACCACTTTATGTTATGAATAACAACACCTTTTAACCATGGTAAGATCACTGCATCCCATGGCTTCTTGTAGCTAACTGGTTTAGTAAACTAAACATCCTCTTTCATTAATTTACTTGGAGGTTAGTGCAGGTATCTATAGCGCAGCTTCCTCCAAAAACCTGGAGAAAATATTTGTAACGTCATTTGTATTATTCAGTCAGTTGTTTCTACCATGCTGTTGAATAAAGACAGTATGATGTGATTCATTTGCATACCCGCTATCCTCAGTGTGTTGTGCATATTGGAGGCCCAGACTGACCTAATTAAATGCTGCTGGATAACAGTCAAGTCATAAGCACAGCTAGCCTGGGCTTTTACAAAAGCTCAACTTTAACTTAAAGAGATTAGACAACTTTTGCAAGATATTAGCTGTTCAAAAATGAGAAAAATGTCCCTAAGCCTCTTGAGCGCGAGGGGTGAGCAAACAGGGGCTCTTTTGTTCCTGTGGAGGGGCCGGACAGTGCCGGGCAGGGGCCTGGCTCCGAGTCGCTGTGTGCGGGACCGGGCAACACTGCTGATCCCTGCCCCTGTAAACCCAATCAGCTCCGGGAATTAGACAGGGATTAGACTCCAACCTAACAGCACAGCACTTGAAAAAAATATAAGGACCGGGGAAGGGAGTGTTCAGCCCACCCAGGAGGTCACGGCAGTAGCGGAGGCGAGTGACGCAAGAGGCGGAGAGGATAAAAAGGATGAACGTTGAAGGCCAAGAAGAGAAAATGTGTCCTAAAAATCATTTGTGCATCAAAGTGACCCTATTATATATTTTCCAATATTACGTTTCATGTAGTGTGTAATATAGCTGTTATTGTCTTCTAAAATAAAGCATAAATTCTAAACTGCCGAAACGAGTCGTCAGCAATTCCAGTTTCACTTCTTGTTAGATACCTAAGTAACAATGTAACACATTTGCGTAATGCCAGTCTATGGTCTTCATTGGCTGCCCTCGAACAACGTCTACTTTTACTCACCCTTAAACACTGCTGTAGTTTTAGGCCTGAAAGAATTTGGTTTGTGTTGTCAACATGTCAAGAAGACATTATTTTGATAATAATTTGCATGCACTTCTAAAGGATGAGGACGGAATCGCGCTGTAATTGATACAGACGAACAGATGCTGTTACTTTTCCTATCACTGTGTAAACAGGTGCTGATGAAGCCTCCAGAGCTGCAATTCAGATATGGTAATAGGCGTTTGGTTTCCAACAAGCGCTGTAAGCGGTAGACCAATCACAACAAACTAATCTAACCAATCAGAGCAGAGTAGGCTTGCGGATAGAAGGGGTTTAGAGAGACTGAATCTTCGAACAAACCGTTTTTATACTCTTTGAAAAATGAGGTGAAGTGCATTGTATATTATTAGAAAATTAAAGTGTTTTTCGACCTTGGATGCATGTAAATGTACTGTAGAGGACCTCCAAAACAAAAATAGGAACCTTTAAAATGGCGTAATTAGGGGCACTTTAAGTCACACTTAAAAATATGTGGATGTCATTTCATTGGAAACAATGTCAAAGCAAGTGGCATCTGCAAACAATGGCTTCTTGAGCTTCTCAGAACTAATTTCACTTTTCTAAACCAATTTTGCTTTTGATCGTTTGAGTTTTAGTGGATGTGCATAGTGCATAGTGTCCTGGCAGAGTAACACCAGGTGCATTTCAACACGTTAAAGGGATAGTTCCCTCAAAATGAAAATTTTGTCATCACTACTCACCCTCAAGTTGTTCCAAACTCGTATGAGTTCCGTTCTTCTGTTGAACAAAAAAGAAGATATTTTAAAGAATGTTGTTAACCAAACATTGACTTCCATAGTAGGAAAAAAATTCTATGGAAGTCAATGGATACAATGTTAAACTTATCAATTATCAGTTTCTTACTGTAGCATAAACTGTAGCATTTTTACTGTTTTTTACTGTTAAAATTACAATAATTTTTTTAAAGTGTACAATAAATGTCACACGACTTGCTATTTTGGTTTCAATGCAATGGCATTTAGTGTAGTTTACCTCTTATTAAAAATAGAAACTGATCAAATACATAAATAATGTTCAATTAAGATATAACTATAAATCACAATGAAATGCCTTGTTTATTCATCGAACTTTGGTTTTAATATGTGCTGTCACTCACAACAAATTGAAAAGATTCCAAAATAGAGAGGGAAATCACAACAAATGGCTTTTCATCAGGTCAGACGCCTGGAGAATGTGATATCTCTGTCCAAATGTGATAATCGATAAACTCAGAAAGCCTCATTGTGGCCTTCCGTCAATCTCTTTCTCTCCGCGGTGGGCGAGCGGAGACAGATAAAGACACACAGATGCTTTGGTGTGTAACGAGGCCTGGCTCCTGTCATCACAAATCCCTCGTTGTGCCTGTGAAATCCTCACACACACACACAGTGAGATAGAGGGTGGCTAGACACAGCAGCCATGTGAGGGGTGTCATATGGAAGAGCTTTAGTCCCTGTATCATCCTATCAAAGGAATGTTGCCTACGCCTGGATCTCCCACAAAGCCACCTCATGTGTGCCAGTCCAGAGAGGTACAGGGGACAGAGCGACGCTGCCAGCCTGCTGCATAAACACACACGTACACACATCTGTGTGCAGGTCATCTTGCAAGTTTTATCCTTTGCACATGACCGTTTGTTGTTTCGGCACTGTAAGAAGTGTTAACCCACACCATAATCCACCCTCCACCAAACTTTACACATGGCACAATGCAGTCAGGCAAGTACTGTTTTCCAGACTCGTCCATCGGATTGCCAAACAGAGAAGCGTGATTCGTCACTCCAGAGAACACGTCTGCACTGCTCTAGAGTCTAGTCGTGGTGTGCTTTACAATCAGAGTTATATGAGTTTGGGCTTCAAATGCTTTGCATTGCACTTCCATGAAGCTCTCTATGCACTGTTCTTGAGCTAATCTGAAGGCCACATGAAGTTTGGAGGTCTGTAGCTATTGACTCTGCAGAAAGTTGGCAACTTCTGCGCACTGTGCGCCTCAGCATGCACTGACCCCGCTCTGTGATTTTGCGTGGCCTACCACTTAATGGCTGAGTTGCTGTTGTTCCCAATTGCTTCCACTTTGTTATAATACCACTAATAGTTGAATGTGGAATAATTAGTATTGACATTACAGCCTTGACGTCATTGAAATAAGTTGTGCGACAGTCAGTCAATCACTGTTTGCAAATACCATATAAATGAATGAGAAGTGGCATAAACTGAATCATACCTGTCACGCAATTGTCAGTGACTTCTCTTATAAAACAGCTTTTTTTTCGGTGTAAACTTTAAGAGCAAACATGCCGTGCTGTCAATTAATTAAATAACAAGCTATTTCCTCACAAAAGCAGACTAATCAACGTAGGAAAGCCTCTCCTCCATTGACATCCATTAAAAAAATGGACGCAGCGTTAGCAGGCGTTCCGCTTTTTCCGGCTAAGGTTGCAGGCTTGCTTTCAAATTGCTTTGGTATTGCCTTCCATAGAGCTGCTTATAGCTTTTCATCATAAATGATGAACTTTGCAGCATTGGTGCAGTTATTGAATTGAACTAAAACAACATTGACTTGAACATTGATGAATTTTACATTAACGCTGCTAACACTGCTTTATGTGAAGCTGCTTTGAAAAATCTGTATTGTATAAATCTAATAGTGAATATCTAATATTGTCAGGCAACATACAAATGTTTCATGTGGTAAAATCTACATGAAGTGAATTTATTGCAGAAATATTTATTATTACTGAATCAACCTAGATATAGGGTTAGTTCACCCAAAAGTGAAAATTATCCCTTTGATTTACTCACCTCAAGCCATCCTAGGTGTATATGACATTCTTTTTTTAGACGAATACAATCTAACGAATATCTAGCTTCCGGCGGACCGCCTTCCATATTCAACGAAGAAAGTGTAATGCCTCTTGCAGTTAAAAACGCTTACGCTACGTCCGACGTCAACGTCGCGCCAGTTACGCTTTTCTTGTAAGTTGAATCCGAAAAGCGATCTGGCGGAAGCTAGACATTTTACTTTATAACATGTTAAATATAGATATTTTTCTTACAAAGAAAGGCCTTTATTAACCCCCCAGAGCTGTGTTGATTACTTTTATAATGGATGGATGCACTTTTTTGGGCTTCAAATTTTGGGCTGCTATTCACTGCCATTATAAAGCTTGGAAGAGCCAGGACATTTTTTAATATAACTCTGATTGTATTCGTCTGAAAGAAGAATGTCATATACACCTAGGATGGCTTGAGGGTGAGTAAATTATGGGGTAATTTTCATTTTTGTGTGAACTATCCCTTTAAGTATCCCCAATAAATGTAATTTTCCAGTGTATGATTTAAATAAATTCTTGTCTGACACATCTAAACATCCTGAAACATTGGATCTATCAACAGTCAAAGGAAGATAAAGCTGAAGTCATCTTACATGGATAGACAGGCACTCAGATCTGAGGGCTCCTAGTTTGACTCTCAGGCCTCTCTGTGCCTGACCTCTGAAGTGTTCTTTCCTTCAGCTCGTTGAGTTCCTGCACCTCTGCTATCTGCTTCACATTCTTTCACGTTAGCAGCATCACCCCAGCGGACAGCCTCTTCACCAGCCTTATACACCCTATCTGAGACTGTGTGTGTGTGACAGCAACTATCTTAGCCTCTCAGTTAATTGCTAACCAGAGTTTTTGAAAACTGGAAGAGCTTTCGAACACGATCATACACCATGTCTGCATTTGGTAAGTTTTTTTTATCGCTTAATTTAAAGGAGCGAGTTGTAAGAAAGGTATTTTGAAAATGATTTGTTGTAGCATTGGTGTGATAGTGTGCAGACGTCTCTTGCCTCTTTTGAGTTTAATGTATTTAGATGCATGTACCAGGAGTAAACGTTTTATACAGACAAGATAACATTGTTATCATCCTCACATTACATATGATCACATAAGCTTTATTGGCATCATAAAAACAGCAAATCTAGAACTTCAGTTCAGTCTTCTCTTTTTATCTCATATTATTACACAGTACAATGATTTATAGTGATTTTTAGTTCAAGGTCATCTTGCCATGACAGAAAAATCAATATTTAACTGGGAAACGAAATGAAATTTGTTTTCCTGCTCTGTTTCTCTCTGTTCCTCCCACATGTTTGCTGTGTTTATCTCATTGGAGGGCCATTCATATTGTGTCGTGTGGGCCTGTTAAATCTAAGAGGAGTTAGTCATTCTTCATCGTCTTGTTAGGTCTGTCCTCCTCTCTCTCCATCCGACAAGCCGTCCGCTCACCTTTAACCTCCACTCCACTACTCATTCTGTCCATTTTCTGTTATGTCCAGAGAAGCTGTGATATCTACAGCTGGGGTGAGTCTTCAGAAAAACAGAGTTTGCCCCAGGCCACACTCCATCACTTCAAACAGTAAAACAGCATCCTTTTGCTTTAATATGTCATGCGTAGAAATGAAGTTATCTCTGAACCTGCAAAATATCATATGTGGGGGTGCGCCAATATAGAAATTCTTGCTAATTGGCAGATGATTATTTTATGTTTTGGACGACAATGGCTGATATTATAAATCTAAATAAAAAAATGTTACAGAAATGTCCAATATCAGACAATCCCATTTGCATTATGAACCAACTGAATAATTTCAGAAGAAAGCATTAATATTGGCTCATACCGATATGTATTCTGTTCCGATTTAGAAAAATACAAACAAAAGAACAAATATGGGTGATGAAATGTACTATTTTTTCTGTATTATTTTTCATTTTAAAAACATAACAGAAGTCCACAATTAAATATCCAAAAGCAATATATTAAGAAAGTGAATTTCCAATATCCAATACAAAAAAATAAATAAAAAAATGTTATGGCCAGTATACGACATGGCTGGACATTAAATTCTGTATTATTTTTTCACTATAATATCATAAAAATGCATATTCAATATCAACTGATCAGGGTTACTGGCATTAACTAAAACTAAAATCATAAAACACATTTTCATTACTTGAAATAAAGTAAACATGAACTGAAATAAAATATATAAAAACATGTTTAGTTTGTTAAATTATTAAAATAACTAAAACTAATAAAAATTGAAAAACAAACAAGAAAATTACATAAACTTTACCTGAAACTAAAATTAAAACAGAAAATTATTAAAAATGACATCCAATTCCAAATCTAAACAAAAACTATAATAGTATACAATTAAATGACATGGTGACTGATGCAATAAAAATAATAATAATAATAATAATAATAATATGGTCTCTTATATATTGTGCTTTCTGAAATTGCTGATTACATTGCTTCTAAGACCAAACTTTGGGTGTGCAATTCTAAAAAAAAAAAAGAAAAAAAAAAAGAAAAAAAAAAAAAGGAATACAAGGACAGAAGTGATAAAATAGAGGCTGTTCTATCAGTCCATTTCCACAGCCCTCCCCTCCTGTCCTTGTACCTTGATTCCTGTTTAATATAGAGACTGATGAGCCCAATTTGGCTGCGTTTCTCCCACTGCTGGATGATTAATAGTGCTGTAAGGTAGCATCGGGGAGCTGTCCTCTCCTTCGGCCCTCTCGTCATGGTGATAGCTCTACCCCGCGCCCTGAATTGATGACAGAGGCTGGCCATTTGCAAATCAAATGGAGAGAGGCTGACTGTAACTCTGACACCTCCATGTCCCCTCTCTTTCTCTCGGTCTCTCTCTCTCTCGTTCGTCCGCCCTCTCGTTACTCCCTATTTCACTTATTTGTTAAGTGTCTCTCCCATTTGTTATGCAAATGAGACGGGTGAGAGCCAGGGGTACGACATCATCTCCAAAGCATGATAAATATTTGATCAGGCGTAATGGAAATTGTCAAGCCCGTCTAATTGTGTCACACATTATCTGAAGGGAAGTAGCAAATTTGGACATAGCCTTTGATCTGTCTCTCTCAGCCAGCACAAATGCTCATTTGCTTTCTCTTTTTCTCTCTCCATTCGCTATGTGCTCCTTGCCTCTGCACATACTAGCAGAAAGCCACAGCTGAAAGCGTCTTGCAGAATCACATGACCAAGAGACGTTGTGTCATTGAAATCTCCCTTTCCTGTGTATTTACCCCCGGTGTCCCACACCACTCTGTACCCAGGCCCTTTTTCTTTCCTTTGTGTTGTACATTGCATTCTTTGCACTTCTGTTTTTTCCTGTTTGAGGAAATACTGGCTGGTTAGCCTCTCTCTTGTGTTTTCAGACTATACTGTTCAAAGTAAATCAATCAATACATAAATAAATATGTTTTGTTGTAAATAAAACAAAGATTAATGGAGTATGTTTAACAAGAAAGTACTCTTTCAGTCTATTTTACATTAAGTTAATTATTTGTGACCCTGGACCACAAAACCAGTCAAATGGGTAAATTTTTTGAAATTGAGATTGAAATTGAGCTGAATAAATAAGCTTTGTTAAGATTGGACAATATTTGACTGAGATACAACTATTTGAATATCTGGAATCTGAAAAATATTGAGTCCTTGCAATGCATATTACTACTAATAATACATTTATGATATATTTATGGTAGGAAATGTACAATTTTTATTTAATATCCTAATGATTTTTGGCATAAAAGAAAAATTTATAATTTTGACCCATACAATATATTGTTGGCTATTTCCACAAATATACCCGTGCGACTTATGACTGGTTTTGTGGTCCAGGGTCACATTTGTGAAATTTATTAGCAATTTCTGAATGAAAGTAAATCCTATGCCATTTTTTTCAGTCTACTACTTACTACTACTACTAATAACATATATCTAAAATCGTGTGTGTTATATAAAATGCATATGCATTTTTTTATTACTTGATTCTGATTGGTCAACCACAGCAATGCACTAAACAACACTTGGAGTTGGCACACATTTGTTCGAAGGAATATTTGCTGAGGACCAACATGTTACAGTAGTATTTGGTAACAGTCATTGCTACATATGTTACATGTAGTTACTATAGTAATAACTATAAATTATGCATAAGTACATGCAACAAACCCTCAACCAAACCAAACTCTAATCCTAACCCTATAGCAAGTACATGTAGTTACTTAATATTACTCAGTACTTAAATGTATAACTACAGTGTAACAAAGACACCTTAAAATAAAGTGTAACCTAGTATTTTACAGTGCATTCAACACGATCACATTAGAATGCGTATCAATAGTACGAGTGTGCAATGTCGTGGAATGTATACGGCAAAATGAGTTTTGGCGGGCATATGGTACGCAGTTTTTCGCGTACATATGATACGCACTTTATGGCGTGTATATGACACACTCTTGGGTAGGATGGGGTGAGGGGGTGGGGGGTTAGTGCGTATAATACACCATAAAGTGCGTATCATATGCACGCCTAAACTCATTTTTCCATATCCATTCCACGACATTGCACACTCGTACTATTGATATGCATTTTCATGTGTATTTTGCATTCAGTTTTTTTCTCCATGTCATGTGACAACAGTCACTGTCTGAAACCTCTAATCTATTAAAAACAGACTAAAAACGTTGATAAGTTAAAAAGGAGAATATCAAATAGGAATCTGCATTTCAAAACAATCAGGAAGACCAACACAATAAAAGGACAGAAGACATAGTTACATGCAACACAATACAGTCTATTTTATAGGCCTAAACTCTTCAAGTTAACATGTATTAAAATAACATGTTCGGATAATGTATTAATAACATAGATAAACTGGCCATTTTGTGTATGGCAAAGTCACAGTTGTGCTGATATTCAGAACAACAGCCCTCTGCAGTTTACCATTATTGGTTGTTTTAAGCAAATCCATGTTACTTTTGCTGTTCTATTTTAAACTTCACTGCCATACATAGCAAGTGGGCTAAAAACTGCCACATGATGTCACAATTTTTTGTTAAAAACAGACTCCAAACTGGAACATACTCAGCGAGGAGGCACTCTAGAGGCAGGCACAGTGCTGTTGATGCCTCTGGCTGCGGTTAATGGCCTGGGTTGTATGTGCCGAATGCACTTTGTGGCAGTAAAGGTTGTGGAGTCTGTGCGCATCTGGCTCTTGTGTTACTTTCTTTGCTCGTCTTCCGCATGGCTCGGAGGCACGGTAGTGAGCTACCTGCTGAATCTCAGGAGACCGGTGGGATATTTATTCAGCCTGCGTCCACTCTGACCTCCCATGCTTCCCCCAGCAATGGGATGTCTAGTCAGACCGCTGAAACGAAATTTGCGGAGGTACCGCGGGGAGCAGCAAAGAGCTCTGAGCGCCACTGTCTGACTCATGACAAATAGTTGCTCTGCGCTGCTTCGTCCCCGGAGAGGGACACCTTATTTAGGATGTCATGCAGTGAGCAGAGGCAGAGATAACAGAGACAAAGCAGGGGGGTCAGCTCAGATTACCTAGGAGACCACCTCCGTTAAAGGGTGCCATTTGTTCCCAAATCGACCTGACGACCCCCCTAATTACCAGCCAATTATCTGGAATTCGCTGCCGCTTTAAACAGGAAAATTGCCTTTCATTCTCCAACTGCTCACCACGTCCCACCTCTGTATTACCGCACGTGTACCACATTCTCAGGTACGAGGTGTTATTTATGTGAGCGAAAGCCAGCCTGCTGCTGGTAATGAAGTCACATGCTCTGATGAATGTTAATTAAGTAAAGAAACACAGTGCATCATTAAGCATTTAGGACATAGTAGAGTGTATTATAAAGAGGCTGTCCTAGTTAGCTTACCGTGAGCCCTGACCTCGGTAGTATTAAGATGTCTTTAAACAAAACATTGTTTAAAGAAATGTGACACTGCAATATGGAAATGCAACATTAACTCTTGCATCTTCTTTCCTTGGATAAAAAACCCACTTATTTAATAGTGTGTAATAAAGGTATGGTTTTAGAGATTGTTTCCAAACCAATCGCAACTAAACGAAAAGTTGACAATTTATACGATTCGTATAAATTTTTATGATGTGATTCATACGAAAATGTAATCATAAGCATGAAGGTTCAGGTGAAAATGTATGCATGAGATCGTACAAATTCAAACAAACCAAAATTTATTTGTACAGCTTCATACACTAAAGCCCTCATCATTTTTTGCGATATGCCAACTCACATGTGTTTGGGCATATTTAGGACATAGTAGAGTGTATTATAAAGAGGCTGTCTTAGTTAGTCTTCTGTTGACATAACTTTAAACAGAACATTAAAAAAGCATCTTTTCAAGCCTTGGATGAAAAAACGACAACAAAACAAAACCTCTATAAACAACAGTACAGTAGTTATTGCCAGTACAAGTACATTTATAGTACAAGTGTATATTATATTTGTGTATTCTGGCCTGTATTCATTTAGAGGTTCATGATAATGAGATTATTAGATTTAAATAATACTATAGAAGCTCCACTGTGATTCAGAATGTAGTGTAGTCTACATACATGATATATTTGCTGCTATCCATAGTTATCTAAGGATTCTTCTTTCTTGGAAGCTAGAATTCTTGTCAAACAAGCTCTTAATAACTATTAATTGCAAGAACTTTAAAGGCCCTATTTTAACGATCTGAGCGCATGGTCTAAAGCGCATGGCGCAGGTGCACTTAGGGCGTCTCCGAATCCACTTTTGCTAGTTTAACAACTGAGAAAAACAGTTGACGCACCAGCACATGGTCCAAAAGGGTTGTACCTAGTCTCTTAATGAATCATGGGTGTGTTTTGGGCGTAACATGCAATAAGCCAATCAGAGTCTCATCTCCCATTCCCTTTTAAAAGCCAGTATTGCTCGTGCCATAGAGGATTCGCTATTTACATGGCGGAATTTGCGAGAGAAAGAGAGAAATCCTTTTATTTTTAATATTTAAAAAATATTGTGTGCTTCTGCGCATCCCTGTGTGTAATAAGCAGAGTGTATGCGCGTTATGCACCTGCCTATAGGCACATATTACTAACGCGCCCTTTAAATAACAGAAAAAATACTGTGCCATTGACTTTAGACCAGGTTTTTGTTGGTAAATGGTGCAATCATTTTCAGTTGCCTCAAAATAGCAACGCACCAACAATGTGCCTGAACACACACCTCGTGTTCAGACCAGCACGCCCATGGGCGAACAGATGGACGCGAGTGCATTGCTATTTAAACAACGTTGCGCTGGATGTGAAAATGATAACTGCTGAAACTTCCGTCGCGCCTGGCGTCACATTACGCCGGGTGTATGATAGGGCCCTAAGTCTCCTTTGCAATATGTAATCACAACAAATGCATACGTTCAGTCTAAATGATTAGAGCATTAACCAAAAAGAGAATTCTCAGCAATGCAATTAATCAACTCGTTCAAAGCCCACCTTTAAATTACATTAAGTACAATTTAGTAATAAAAAAAATCTTAATACATTTTTAGTCATTTATAGTTTTTCCTATTTTTTTATATTTAACCTTTATTTTTACATTTGTAACAGCTAAATACAATTTAGCTTTATTATGCAAAAACATATTTGACCACAGAAAGCCACCACTGACCAATCACAATCAGGTATTCTAGACCACCGGTGTAATAAGCAAATTTTATATATAGCAAATTACTTTGAAGGTGCAGTGTGTGATTTTTATGCAACTAGCAGCACCAGACGGAATTGTAATTTTACGTTTTGAGTTAGTAGCAACATTGGCTCAACTAATGGCATGAGATTGGTGTTGGACTACTGTTTATTCTTCAAGTTGAGGATGGGGGAGTGTTTAAAACTTGTCTAAACCTGTATGGTGCCTTTTGAAATTACACAGTTCGCCTTTATTACATTTTTATTAAATAATTAAGGTCAAGATATTTAACTGGCCATCAAATATTGACCATGTGCACAATGCTGTCTCTAGCGGTTAACGCTGTAGGTCCCTCGTTGGTCTGGCTACACATCGGTGAAGGAGGTCAGGCCCCCTTTCCCAGAATTCTTAGAGTTAAACCCATTGTTTGTCAGGCGTGTATATAGCATTGTGCTATGACTGATTGTCGCCTGAGCAGGTTCTCAGCTCTGTTCTGCAGGAGAACCGGCCGCATTGTTCTTCAATGCACTTGTTACCATTTACTCTACTGCCACATCTGTTTTCCTGCTTCCTTCCCACGGCACGACATGATGACTTCCTTTTCAGACCTGTTATTCTGCCCTGCGTGAAAAAATAGTGAAAATGAGAATGGATTGACAGATTTATTGATTAGCGTTTTTTTTTCTTTCTTTTTTTTTTTTCTTTCTAAAAAGCAAATGCTGAGTGTTGAGAAACGGTGAGAATCATTTATACTGTTATGGGTATGGATAGCATTATTTTTATTTGTAATATTCTCATAAATGGTGTGTGGTGGCTTTCTGAAATTCTACTGTCTGCATTTTTTCAGCTACATTTCCATTTATATTATGTGAAATAATAATAATATTTATATTAATTTAATATTCAATAATATAGTCATTTAAAACTATTTAAAATAATTAAACAAATGTACAAGTATTTAATTAAGTCAAAACTCAAATTCAATTTGAGTGTCTAAAGGGATAGTTCACCCAAAATATGAAAGTTTTGTCATCATTTACTTACTCTCAAGTTGTTCCAAACCTGTATGAGTTTCGTTCTTCTGTTGAATGTCGGTAACCAGACAGTTGACGGCACCCATTGACTTCCACGGTATTTTTCTTTCCTACTATGGAAGTGAATGTTCCGTCAACTGTCTGGTTACCGACATGCTTTAAAAAGAAACTCATACAGGTTTGGAACAACTTGAGGGTTCCTTTTTGGGTGAACTATCCGTTTAAGTTGTTTATTTCGATCTAGTCTATCCACCAATTTGGATCTGCTGGCATCATAGGTTGACATTATCACATTGATGGGCCAAATCTGTCAAATGTCAGCATTGTGGAGGAATTGCTTCCTCTTACTTTTCTTTTCACCTGTATTTTGCTGTCACCTCCCTCACGCCATGCCACACTATAGGACCTCAGTGAGAACACAATTAGCTCAAGGAAGGCAAAACATACCCTGCCTTCCTGAGAAACTTTTGGACAGTGTTACTTTAAGAGAAATTTTTGTTTCATAATAAGTTGTCACCTTTATTTATATAGTGCTTTATACAATACAGGTTGTTTCAAAGGAAAATAATGATTAATGATGCAAACAGTCTTCAATTCTGCTGTAATACAGCTGTAAAAAAAAAAAAAAAAGACAATAGTGTCATTATTCAACTGAAGTCAGATCAGTGCTGATTCAGTTTGGTTCAAGAAAAGTTCAGCAATTATGGAATGCTCTGCAGCTCTGCAGAAAACAGTGATGCCACCACTGTCCAATCACAAAAAGGGACTCTAGAGCACTGGTGTAATAAGCAAGTTTTATATACACTCACCTAAAGGATTATTAGGAACACCATACTAATACTGTGTTTGACCCCCTTTCGCCTTCAGAACTGCCTTAATTCTACGTGGCATTGATTCAACAAGGTGCTGAAAGCATTCTTTAGAAATGTTGGCCCATATTGATAGGATAGCATCTTGCAGTTGATGGAGATTTGTGGGATGCACATCCAGGGCACGAAGCTCCCGTTCCACCACATCCCAAAGATGCTCTATTGGGTTGAGATCTGGTGACTGTGGGGGCCATTTTAGTACAGTGAACTCATTGTCATGTTCAAGAAACCAATTTGAAATGATTCAAGCTTTGTGACATGGTGCATTATCCTGCTGGAAGTAGCCATCAGAGGATGGGTACATGGTGGTCATAAAGGGATGGACATGGTCAGAAACAATGCTCAGATAGGCCGTGGCATTTAAACGATGCCCAATTGGCACTAAGGGGCCTAAAGTGTGCCAAGAAAACATCCCCCACACCATTACACCACCACCACCAGCCTGCACAGTGGTAACAAGGCATGATGGATCCATGTTCTCATTCTGTTTACGCCAAATTCTGACTCTACCATCTGAATGTCTCAACAGAAATCGAGACTCATCAGGCCAGGCAACATTTTTCCAGTCTTCAACTGTCCAATTTTGGTGAGCTCGTGCAAATTGTAGCCTCTTTTTCCTATTTGTAGTGGAGATGAGTGGTACCCGGTGGGGTCTTCTGCTGTTGTAGCCCATCCGCCTCAAGGTTGTGCGTGTTGTGGCTTCACAAATGCTTTGCTGCATACCTCGGTTGTAACGAGTGGTTATTTCAGTCAAAGTTGCTCTTCTATCAGCTTGAATCAGTCGGCCCATTCTCCTCTGACCTCTAGCATCAACAAGGCATTTTCGCCCACAGGACTGCCGCATACTGGATGTTTTTCCCTTTTCACACCATTCTTTGTAAAGTCTAGAAATGGTTGTGCGTGAAAATCCCAGTAACTGAGCAGATTGTGAAATACTCAGACCGGCCCGTCTGGCACCAACAACCATGCCACGCTCAAAATTGCTTAAATCACCTTTCTTTTCCATTCTGACATTCAGTTTGGAGTTCAGGAGATTGTCTTGACCAGGACCACACCCCTAAATGCATTGAAGCAACTGCCATGTGATTGGTTGATTAGATAATTGCATTAATGAGAAATTGAACAGGTGTTCCTAATAATCCTTTAGGTGAGTGTATATTTATAATAGTGTTTTTTTTTATGGCAGCGGCTATTTGCACTAATTGCAAATAGCAATAGATGCTATTTACACTAAGTGCAAATAGCGATAGATGCTATTTACACTAAGTGAAAATAACATTTTCTTAGCGATAGATGATATTTACACTAAGTGCAAATAGCAATAGATGCTATTTACACTAAGTGCAAATAGCTGTAGATGCTATTTACTAAATTAAATAGCATACTAAGTGAAAATAGTGATATATTCTATATTTACACCATGTAAAAGTTTTTTTGCAATATGTGTAAATAGTAATTAGATGCTATTTATACTTTTATTTTTACATATACATACTATTTGCACCTCAGTATTGTTGTACATAAACAGGATGCAATAATAACATAGAGTGTAAATGATTATATTTATTAAAATTATTAAATGGATGCCGCCTTAATGGGACAATAAAAGCCCTCCCTACACCTACCCCTACCCAATAAATACTTTTATTATCATTAAACATTTCGTTAGGCACTTTATTTCCATTTTTAGAACATTTTCTTAATTTTTATTGAAAGTAAATGCCTTTCCGATGGGATATGTGATGGGAAAAGAGAGAAGAGCGAGCTCTGCAAAAGGCGGATTCGAACCCCGTCAATTGCGTCAACCTAGATCTTTAAGCCTTATGCTTTACTGACTACACCACTGAAAACACTGGAAGTTAAGTTTTTACAGGCATTGTTAGGCGGAGCTAGTGCGAATAGCACTTGCCAACAAGGCACGCTATTTGCACTTGGTGTAAATAGACACTCCGTTTTTGTATTATTATAATTATTTCTGCACTGCCATTTATTTTCTCATCCAAAAGGTTTTTGAAGAGTCTCTTCCTCCCTTGCCTCCTCAGACAAAATTGCTCTGGGTTTTATGGAATTTTGTTTAAATTCCTGCTGTTCAAATCTATCCACTGCAATCACTTTAAGAGATATTATTTCTTTCAACTGCTGCATTTCTCCAAGTGAAGCTTTCATTACAAGGATATAAACGCTCAAGCAAATTAGGTTGAGATCTCTCTCACTTCACCTCTGATGTGACGTGTTGTACGTTTCATCACTCTCGATGACCGGACTGACCATGTAGGCCTTCATCAGCAATAGAGGATCATATTTACGTTAGTGAGTTCTGACATTCAGAGAAGTTTCCCTGGCTTATGTTTAAGTGGGCTTGAACATAAGTAGATTGACCCCTGCTCGCAACAGAACTAAATAAATGCTTTTTTTAAAAGAAGGTCTAATCGAACCTGACGTCTTATTCATTCAGTGGTCTTTCTTTTGCACCAAGAAAATTTGGATCACAGATTAGAAGTGCCATATAGGAGATGCTTTGAAGGGAAAAAGCTATTCTATACTGACATTTCTGTATAGTACCCAAAACCTGTTATCGCTACATTTTTAAAGGATTTACTTTAAGAAATGATTAACATTTCTATTGTAAAAGATAAGATTTGACAATTATATTATACAACAAAAAATGTATCATTTATATTATGCAGATTTAATGAATTTCTAAATCAACATCATAGCCCTATCATACTGGCATTCAAAAAGATAACAATAAACTGTGCAAGATTTTAGTTTTTACGAGTTTTCCTTTCACATACTGATTTGATTCAAGCTCAGCTGGGTCTCTGTAAGAGTTCCTGTATCATTTATCAGACATATGGGCAGTTTAATGAAGAAAGCCTGTTTCTTATCTCTCATCGGAGAGAATGGAGTGTGTATCTCATCCTGTGTGACATTTCTTATAGTCGCTTTTCCATGTAGTGGTCATTTCTCTGTAAATGTCATTCTCAGCTGAGGTAGTGATTTATGATTGTCAGGAAAGGTAAGACGGTGGCTATGTTCTGACTGGAGTATGAGCATACTACTCTCTGTATAGGTTACAGTGCAGAGTACACTGCATACTTAAATTACAAACATATAAAAACATACAAAAATATGCAACATGCATTGATAAATATTTCAAATATAAATATAATAATATACTGTATAAGAATCAACTGTCAAATCGATTAATCGCGATTAATCACATCCAAAATAAAAGTTTGTGTTTACATAATATATGTGTATAAGTATTATGCATATATAAATACACATGTATATATTTAAGAAATATTTGCATGTACAGTCAAACCAAAATTTATTCAGACACCTTCAACATTTTCTCACATTATCATTATCAGAAATGGTAATAAAATAAGACAAGAACTCAGAGTTAAACTGTGTCAGACAAATTCATCTTGATAATGTCAGAAAACTGATGGAAAGGTATATGGATTACAAATAACCAATCAGCTGTCAGCTGTTAAATTTAAGTACACAATTAGATAATACCAATTTAGGTCAACCAATGACCAAGCAATGCTTGATTTTGTTCAGTCTGTGGCGTAAAAGTTCGCATTAGCAATTAAAGAAAAAACACTTCAGCAAAACATGGTCAGGTCAAAGTGTCTGAATAATTTTGGTCCCAAATTTTTGGGTATAATATGTCACAGTTTACTTTATTTTGCTATCCTCACTTACATAAATGAACTATAGTGTCCTGCACCCACTAATAAAAAATTATATCTGGTGTCTGAATAAAAATTTTTTTGGTTTGACTGTATATACTGTATATATATTTATATAATGCATGTGTGTTTATTTATATATAAATAATAATTATACACAGTACACACACACATATATTATGTAAACACAAATGTTTATTTTAGATGCGATTAATCGCGATTAATCAATTTGACAGCACTAAAAAGAATATACTTAAGTGCAAACGGAATTTAATGTTTTTCAAATACTTAATTGTGTGTTATTCATAATTACATGAAAACATATTATAGTTTAAATTTAATTAAATGCAAAAAGAATGCTTTTTTGGCCCACTTATGTAGGAGTTATATGTGATTTCACTATTACTTTTATTGTCATTGAAATTTGGTTAAAGTGTACTGCCGAGTGCACTGACAAGCATTTGTTGTAAACTAAAATATACTTTAAAGTAATTTCTATTGAAACTTGCATGCCATGTTTTAATATACTGGTAATTACACATTTCTTATGATGCAATTTAGTATTAAAATACATTAACATATAAATACGGCACGTCAGACATAGCGTAAGTGTCACAAACTTTCTTCGTAAGTTGAATACATTGAAAAATATATTTTTAAAATTTGAAGTACACTACAAGTGCACACTTCTTTTTCGCAAAAGATCATTATACAGTGAGTAGTGTCCAGTAATCATGCTGTAAATAAAAAATGTTGTTTTCTTTTTTAATCCGATTGTGTAAACAAATGTCCCCTTCTAACATTTTACTATTTGACATGCATCATACAGTATATACTGTGCCGTAAGCAGTATGGTAGTATTCCATTCCCAACATATCCAGAAGGGTTGAAAGAGAGTGTCTGATATTACTTCCAGGTAATTCATCTAACTCACGTGAGTGCATTGCATTGCGGGATACATGCGGGATGCATGATCTGTTGTATACCCCACATTTTGACAAAAGTAGGTTATCCGGTCATTCCATGCAGAAAATGTGCGTGCCGCAGTGCACTGCCTACCACAACAATAGTTCAATTAGTATTGGGATGGTGGTGGAACATTCTGGTTTTGTTGCACTGTTTCCAGCTTCTGTATTGAGTCCTCAGTCTGGGCTCCTTTAGCTCTTTCCTGGCGGGTCAATGAGGCAGAACAGTGTGATTAGACGGCCCAGTGCTGTGGCTGGCTTATTGAACGACCCCGGCTAATTCACTTGACCTGCTCGCCCGAGTCCACACACATGAAAAGACCAGTGGAGAAGGGCAGGTGTTCTGTAACATTATGTCAGTATGTATTCTGATCTAGTTTGATACATCATGTACAGTAAACTAAAGTATGAACAGTTAATATCTCTGCTGTGAAATGTAGCAGTGATTTTTTTGTACCATTGAATGGTCAAGCATTTTTGAGTTCCTCACTTAATAAGCAGAGAAGTCTTTTGTGAGGTGGCTCATTGCTGTTCTGCAGTACCTTTTGAACTCTGTAACTTTTAAAAATGATTATGACTGTGCTGTAATTTGGGGAAGTTCTTTAAAATGATATGGACATTACGAGCGTGTGTGTGTGTGTGTGTGTGTGTGTGTTATTTTTATCAATTAAACAGTATTGCCAGGAAAACTAGGATAATTTCCATCTTTTAAAACAAGTGAGATATTTTAATCCAGTACTGTATGAAAAAACTAACAAATGTGAGTGGTGGCTCATAGCTCCAGTATTCATTCTGTACTCTTTGTACCCGCTCTGGCTGTTTCTCGCTGCTATTCACCAGTTTCTTGTACTGTATCTTTGTAAGTTGCAACCCCCTCAACCACTACCCCTCTTCACCTCCCTCCCTCTCTCTCTCCCTCTCTCTCTCTGAAATCTCCCTCTTTTGCTCACGTCCCCGTGCGCCGGCAGGTCAGTGGCATGCTAACACTTTTGTCAGTGTGATTAATAGCATGCTGGATTGTCGTTAATTCACTGGCTAATGACTAAGACCGGGGCCAGTCCAGGAGTAATCGGGTGATGTATAGGTGGGGAGTGCTCTCCGAGCCAGAGGTGAAAATCATTTCCCCCAACTCAGATACCGTCGCAAGCCCAACCAATGGCTTTTCCTGTTAATAAAAATTAATGCATTTCTCTCTTTCTCTCTTCTCTCTCATTCCCACTGGGTAACTAAATGAGGCTGTATAATACACCCAAAACAGAGACTTAACTTCTTGGCAAAATAGAAACAGAAATTAATATACAATGTATGCTCTTTGGGTTCATAAGATGGCTCTGATCTGAGTTTGTGAGCTTGTGCTCAAAGGCGAAAACTATTTTGAACCTGCTAATATAAAAAATAATTATTTGTAAAATAAATATTATTTTAGTTTGTGGGTTGGTTGAAATATAAATATATGCACAGCAACATATACACTAATGTTCAACAGTTTGAGGTCTGTTAGATTTTTTTATGCTTCTGAAAGGCTCACTAAAGGCCTGTTCACACCAAGGACGATAACTATAGTGCTAATGATAAAGAGATAGTTCTAAAAATCATTCTAAATGTAAAAGAATGGCAGAGTCCACACCACAACTATAATGGCACAGAGAAACAATATTGTTGGAATCACTTTTTTAGAACGATTTTTAGGTAATGAACTATAAAAACACTGACAGCCAATCAGAATCAATCCAGCTTTAAAGAGCGTGAGCATTTAAAGAGGCAGATGACAAAACTCTTAGAATAAACAGCTTTCTCAACGCTGTAATTTTTGTTGTGTGCTTATTTTTTTATTGAGAGATACATATTTACATATTCATCTAAACATCGCTCTCAGCAACGTTGGGATGTTCGATAAAATAGATCCCTTCAAAGGTATTTCCAACTTTATTTTTGCTTCTAAATGAAGAACGAAAAAGAACGTAGCCATGAGTATTTCGGGGCATTGAATCACATTCAGTCTCTTGTACGTTACGTGTGCATGGGTGCGAACCAGTTGCTGTCTGCAGTTCACTTAGCAGCCACCGGTGTCGCTAATAACAAGGGTTTCTGAATTCTACATGGAGCTCCTTTCATTTTAATATGAGAAATTATAATAAATATAATTATTCCTGTGATGGCAACCATACTCACAATATTTTATTTTAATATGCTGCTTTTTTCAGGATTCTTGGATTAATAGATAGTTGAAAAGAACAGCTTTTCTTTATAAATGGAATTATTATAAGTCTTTACTGTCACTATTGATCAGTTTAATTTGTCCTTGCTGAGTGATATATATATATATATATATATTTTAGTTCTCTTATAGCTACATAAAGACTCCTAACTTTTGAATATACTTGGTGCTGTGTGGTCACCATTTATTTTCAATACACCCATGTACATACTGATGTTCTGCATACAGTGGCGTGATGATGGTTATATCTGTACATTCATCTCTATTTCATAGACAATTTAATTAAAATGTATATTCAGGAATCACTCTGATCATGGCTTTAATTTTCAGAAAAACTGATTTTTGAGTAGCCATTGCTTATCCAACTTGATCGTTTAAAATGAATGCTTATCATGGCTTCGGTCTTGCGTAATGTCCATAATATAGAGTAGCAAGCGAATGAGCAGCAGTGTTTCTGGAGTAGATGGAACATATGCTGTTGTGTCATTATCCAGACGTCTGAGACCTTCTGGCACTTATTAGCAAACCTTAGCCTTTTCCTGCATACGTCCCCGTCTGCCTCCTCTCTCTCTATTTGCCTCTTTCTTGCCCCCCATGGGTGATGTTTGCAACTCAATTTGGCAAATGTAAGTTAGTATTGATTATTATTAATATTTATCATGTTTGTGAAAATGTCTTTTCCCTGGTGCTATTAATCTGTCGTGTTAATAAATGTCTGCTCAAGGCCTTGCGCTACTCCCCGGGGAGCAAGGCAGACTAGAATGGCAATCAGGAGAGGCTGACAGGAACGACACACACACACACAGCCAGATTCCCGCAGGCCCTAATATGATTTTGGTAACTGATTAGGCTTTGTAAAACCAGGTGTGGGGATTTAAGCCTTCTAATTATGTGCATCAATTAAATGCTAAAGGTGTAAGAAATCTTGAATATTATTGTACATTATTGGAGTGTTTTGGTTCATAACTCTGGTTTTACAGCAAAGGGGTTTCCAGTTATTTTTTTCTTTCTTTCTTTCTTTTTTTTTTTTTTTTTTACATTTATTTAAACTTAACACTCTGCTGTGCAAGTGCAAAAATGTCAAAACCACTCAAATCTAGTTGTTGTCAATATTGCTGAGGTGTACAGCACATCGGAGACCATATCTGTATTTGCCAATGTAAGTTTCTTCTTTTCTTAATTACTGGCATGGGCATAATTAGGGTGATAACTTGGGTGCAAAAATAGGGCTTTACATTTTGTCAGAATAATGGCATTTAAAGGGTACCTCCTCAAACCCCCTCCAAACAACAAGCTTTAAAACACGTTTTTTCCTACTATTAAAAATTATATCACTTAACGTGAAATCTGTTTTCTCTCAGGTACGTCACCAGTGTAAGCTTTGCGGTGAAAACTTCTACATCACTCTGGTCAACGTAGTCTATAGCAACAACAAAAAAAACGTATCTTGATTTTATCTAGTGGTTATTTTGGGAAAAACAGTATGGGGGCGTTTTCCCCCACTCTACCCTGCATAACACACACAATTTCTTTATCTTGAGTACCAATAGCATTATTGTATTGCAGTAGGATTGCATCCTTCATATTTCCGAAGAGTCTTTAGTTTTATCATATTTATAAAAGACAGATACACTGTACCGATTCTTTCCGAAAACAGCCGAACTTGTGCAGGCGTGCAGTGGGCGGAGCTAAAGAGACACAAGCATGCACACGCACGCACGCACGCACGCACGCACGCACGCACGCACACACACACACACACACACACACACACACACACACACACACACACACACACACACACAGAGAGTACATCATGGCATTATCCATGGATAACTTTCAATTCACTATACGTTGTTTACATTATATGCACTTACGCGCCGATTGCCAACAAAACACAGACGTTTGATGCAGTTTCACTCACTGCCTGCGGTTTCGACTCATGACCGGGAACAAACAAACACACTTGCAGAACTCTGTTGCTGCTCCGGGAAAACAAACTGCATCCACTGTTTCCTTAACGCTGGGTTATTTGGGAAGCTGAACATGGTTATCTTTCCCTCACAACCAAAAACACACTTCTTTAGTGACATTGTTGATTTCGTGGTCTAAAAACAAAATGACAGCGCTGCCAACAGATTTCGTAACCCAAACGAAGTTTGTTGATGGGCGCGCTGTCACTCTGGTTGATGTGTGCATGCGCTCATCCGGGAGAAGTGCCCATACAAAGAATTCCACCATTTATGACATCATACAGGGCCATACTCGAAAAACACTTTCCGAAATGTATTCCAATCCTGAAGGAGTGTATTTGGCACAGAAATACTCTGTCATACGTTCAACTTGAAATTGTGGCCATGTTTATCATGAGAATCCCTTTCTGTAAATAAGTCAGAATGCATGAAATAACATTAGACCCCCCCCCCCCTTTAATGCACTAATAAAATGCTTAATAAAATATTGTTTTAATGAAAATATATGCGCTAAAATATCCTTAATATTTTATTATGTAGCAACTGTTATAAAGACAACAGGGTCCTAAGATACAGAACCTGATTTCACCAAGTTCAACATGTTCCTGGATCAACATTCAAATTAACATTTTTTTTTTTATTTGAGCGACAAGTTTACAGTTTACAATTTTAGCCTTATAACCAGGGTTAGGTGCTTCTGCATCAGTTTTATTCAAATTTTAGGTATAACTTATGTGTAGGGTTAGGTTTAGGGGTAGAGATATGGTTATGAATACATTTTTAGACAGGAATGTTGTTCCTGGATCAACAAAATATGTTTACCCTTGAAGGTGTCTATAATAATATAGCACCCTTGAAGTGCTATATTAAAATAATAATACATTTTTAAACAAAATAAAATAATAATTTTTGACTATGTTTATTGGGCACATTTTTGATAATTAGTGAAACATTTATTTTGCTCTCAGAAGCAGTAGTGGTTTGTGTTCACTCTAGGCTATGCTGCAAAAAAATGACCCAGTGTGATTCATTAAACTCATGGCTCACATATTCAGTTGAGATGAAGCTGGTGAAGTGTGCCAGTGCGTCCGGCAGCTCGGCACAGATCATTGTGTATTGACTGTTCAAACAGCCGAGGTGATTGAGGTCACTTACTTCAGCACTCTCTTCAGACCGCACACATATATTGAGTTTGAGTCTGGCCTGCAGAGTATATTACATGCTGACACTGTTAGTGTGTGTGTAGACTGCTTGAGGTGTAAGTATTGTATAACATGTAAAGGTGTAGTAGGCTCATGTACCAGAGTAATATATAATAATATAATATTATAATAATATGAGAAATCTCCTCTTGTTGTAATCTTCCCCATGACACCGACCTTTTAGAGAAACAAAAGTGCTACTTTAAGTGTTACTTGGAAATGTTCCCTGCTGCTTTTACGAGGGGAAACAGAGCATGTTTCTGGAAAGCAAAGTTTTTAGGTATAGAAACTCAGAGAAGAGAAAATCAACTTTTGATTCAATGGAACATGAGGCTTCTTTGTGATTCTAAAGATGACAAAACTTTTTAAACTGGCCAGGACCCTTTTTTTTCAGTTTCTGAAAGTTTTAAGCTTTTTCCTTATTTGGAATATTACAATATGTTCTTGTTTTATATTTATCTCCATAAAGTCAATTGTTTTTCATTCAAGCCTCTCTTCTTGACTTCTCTAAAGAGAAACACATGCTTGTCCATATAAATAGATTTTTACATTTTCTGAAGAAAATGTGAATGCTGAGTGCTGCTAGCTAGGGGTGTAACGGTACACGCATACGTACCGATTTTTTGGTACACGTCTTTCGGTTCGGTTCACGTGTACCGAAAGAATATGCAAGTGCGTAACTTTTCTGTGTATGAAACGTAATTTCAAACTCAGAGTTTCCTCCCTAGGATGGGACAATATCATTTATATTGATATACTTTGATGTTGTGAACACATCTGAAAAATAACGAAGGACACAGAGTGAGCTGCTGCCGGATAAGTGTACAATCCAAGTTTTGTGCGAATGAGATCAAACTAAATCATAAACCTACATGGCTTGCCTGTCAGATGTTTGTGTTTTCCTCAGCGCACAACTTACTGTATAACTTACGGTTGTATAGGCCTACACTGTAAACCCGAATAAGTTGGAACAACTAAAAAAAAATGGTTACATCAAATTTTTTAAGTAAGCAGAACTTGCAGATTTTTATTTAGTGCTCATACGTTTTAATTTATCTTAACTTCAAATATTTGTGTAGGCTGATTCATACATTAAAATGATCAACTTAAATATTTTTAGTAGTGGAAACTTGGCTAGCTTTAACTAGCTAATTCAAAAAATGCTACCTTGCTAATTGGTAATGCAATGCTTTGATAGCATTAGCATAGCATAGCATTTGCTGAATGAGGACAGCAATATAGAACATTTAGCATATATCTGTTCTCAAACTAAGCTCATGCTCCACTCATCACCATGATGGTTCATAAACTCAAAACAATGAAACAGTTCAGATTACTTCTAATGTGTCAGTTTTGTGAACTGTAAAGTGTGAAAAATAAAGTTGTAAATAATCATAAAAGTTCATTTGTTTGAACTAATTTGTTTAATTTGAGTTGGCTCTACTCATACCAATTAATTATTTTGACCGTTAGGGTTTACAGTGTACTTGAATGTTACAAATTCACCCAAGTATTTCAATTTTGCATAAAGTATTATCTTGACAGTGAGTTGCATACCAAAGCTTAATATTTAGCATCGGGTTGTTTTAAAAAAAATATATATATATCTCTAGTCTAACCTATGCACAAAAAATATTATAGTGATAATTGCCTTAGCAAACACCACTAACTAGTTCTCTGGTGAGCTGTGAATGAACCTCAAATGTCAATGAGTTTGGGATTTGGAATTGATTTGGGGTTTATTGTTAGAAGATGTCATAATGAGACTCTAGTTGAGCAGCTCTTCACTTGTTGAAATGACAGTGAAATGTATGTAGGTCAAAGGCCTGAGATTGCTGGACTAGTACAGATCAGCTCTTCAGGAAGAAGAACACAGAGCATGGCAGTGTCTCCCCTCGACTCTATAGCAGCTTGCAATAATAAAGGCCCCTGTTCTCCTGCTTAAGTGACGCTTTTACAATTTATCAAATAAATCTGATGCCTTCATGTCTACGGCCTGGCTGCACAGTAGTTTCCAGTGGAATAACAAAGCAGAACAAGCGTTTCATTGTGGCCGTAGCTCAGAGTAGAGAAGGACCCCCAAGGTGCGAATTAATGATGACGGCCTGATGTAATCAGGATAAACAGTTCAATATGAGAGCGAGAGCAAACAGAGACAGAAGAAGGCACTTCACTTCCGGGAGACATTTTGAACATCAGTATCCAACAGAGAGCCCTATCCCAAAGAACGTCAGAGCCTCAGTTTAAAATTCTTCTTTATTCAGTCCACCCTTCTGGTAGCTAGATTTTTGACTTGTGGCATGGAATCTGGTTCACATTGCAGCTAATTCTGGCCAAGAACCGCTCACTTAGACAGGACGAGACCATCTGACTGACATAGAAACCAATCAACATTTGTCACAATGTTTTGTTTTTACGTGCCCTGTGTCTCGGAAGTCACATAAGGGCAGCCGATCAGTGAACACGGTTTCACCATGTCCAACATGTTCCTAGAGCAACATCATTGTTGATCCTGGAACAACATTCCAATCAACCAATCAGATTTGAGGGACAGTTTGAAGTTTACAGTTTATGTCAAGTTCAGGCTTACAACCAGGGTTGTGAGCTTCTGCATCAGTGTTATTCACCTATCATTTTCCTATAATTTCAGGGATAGTTTATGGGTAGGGTTAGGTTTAGGGGCAGGAAAATGGTTAAGACAAAATTCTTGGGCAGGAATGTTGTTCCAGGATAAACAAAATATGTTGGCATGTCTTACTTGGCAAAATCACTGCAGCCAATTACATCTGAACAGAAGATATGTATCAAAAAGTCAGTCAACAGATTTTGGCCGGTCCGTGGGGGTGCTATCTGAGATTAAGTTTTCACACCTAGCTCGATTGGAGCATTTGTTTTAGTACCAGGTGTGTTTTCTCCCTTAGGGGCCGTTTACACAACACCCTTTTTAACTAAAAACTGAAAACTTTTTATGTGGTTGTTCATTTGCCTGAAAACGCAAACTTTTAAAAAACGGGTTTCAAAGTGCACATTTTTTAAAACAATACGGTTATCGTCTCCATGTAAGCTATAAAACAGCAAATATGTGAAAACGGTGACGTCCTACGTATGTGTATTACATGCTCAATCTATAGGTGCATAATGCTTCTTTACCGAGTGACATTGCCAACTGCTGGCCTGGCATGTATAATGCAGTGTTTTTAGTCATTTTTGCAGATCCGTGTGAACAGGAATAGCTTTGACAACATTGTCGTCTGCATGCGAAAAAGTACATTGTTGTTGTGTAAACATACCCTTTGTTTGGTTTGTTTAGGCATATGTGAACATGGCAATCATGTTCGGATCAGCACCAAAACAATCAATCCGAGATCGTCTAAACAAGGTAGTTTCAGTCCAATTGAAAACGCATTCTGTGGTGAGAACGGACTGACCCAACGGACCAACAAACCTGTATTAGACAACCTGTATCATAATTCATAATGGGAAATGTGTTGCGTTTACATCAGCGGCTAACTTGTCAATCCATCTTGATGCTATGAGGAACATAAACAGGTGTACTCTGACCAATGAGAGGACAGTTTTACTCACATGTGACTTGCATAAACACATTTTGGCATGCTTTGAAATGTTTCCTTCAAAGCGAAACCGAACCAAGAAGCAACATTGTAACAATTTAAGTCCCTGTTTTGGAACAAAGCGAATGATATGTCTGAAAACTTCTGAAAACTTCCCATTTGGAGTCCTAAGCAACATATATGTTTGTGAAAATTGTCTGTTGTTCTGATGGTTCTGATGTTTTGTTCATCACAATTCAGTCCTTTAAACATCATTTAAATCACTCTTCTAGTGTAGCTATCTGTTTGTACAATATAGCATTTTTTAACTGGAGTATTTAATAGATTTTCCAACCCTTTCTATGGTTGTTGAAAATTTACTCAGGTCATATGCCAAAAATGAAAAGGGGAAAAAAAGTTTTAATGATTTGAAAACACTTTTGATTCTTGCAAACAGCACCAGATAGGCAGTGGTTATAAAACTTTAACTGATCTGTGAAGAGGGGAAGCTACTACTGGGCCACATGTTCTTAAGTTAATTGCCTGGCTGCTTTGAGACTCCAATGAAAGTCTGATCATTAAAGAAATTGGTAAAACATTTCTTTGCCCTCAAAATCACAAGATGACGCAGGATCTGTTTTAAAAGCTTTTCTTTCTTTTTTTTACTGTGGAGCTTTTTATATGATACATTCCCTGATTGTTGAGAATTGTTGGTTTTTAAAAAGGTTTTGTCACAAACATTTGCATTTCCAGTCCTGCACCAACTTTGAATACTGTAAGTATCCATGGGAAAATAACCATGAGAAATAGTTCACCCAGTTATGACAATTCTGTCATCAATTACTCACCCTCATGTCATTCCAAAACCAAAAGACTTAAGTTCATGTTCTAAGAACAAATCTCACTGGTTCTTGCAAAAGCTCAAATGTGCTTGTGTGATTGTTGAGAACAAACCTCACTGGTTTGTCAAGAAAGTACGTTTGAGCGGTTATTCTATGTGTGGTAAACAAAGTTTATATGGCAATAACTGCCTAAATTAAATCTGTTCTTTATATAAAGCGATTTTGACTCTTCAGAAGACTTGGTTCAAAATGCTCAAACCATATGGATTACTTTTTTGAGTGTAACATTTTTAGGTGGCTGGACTTTCAACGGAGGGACAGAAATCTCTCACGTTTCATAAAAAAAAAAAATCTTAGGTCTTATGGGTTGGGAATGAGAGGTAATCAGGACCTCAAAACAAAGGAGTTATGTATAAAGAAATTAAATGAAATATTGATCTGAAATCATACTATATAGTTACATTATTTTATTGTACAAGAAAAAAATAGACTACAAAGTAATACCCAAAACATGAAACTAGCACAGCCGTGTAAAGAATCAACGATTATGCAGTTTTCTCTGCGACTGACCAATCAAAATCAAATATTACAAAGCACAGAGTAATAATGCATTTTTATTAATGTTGTATTAAAGGCCAAACGTTCCAAAGTTCCCAGGGTGTTCATGAGGAACATTTCTTTTATTTCACTCTCTCCTGTTCTTTCTTACTACCTTTTAACTGTCTGGGTGAAACCACTGTCTTTTGACTTGAAGCCAACCTAGCACTAACTACAATTTATACTTATTCATGCTGTTTCTTATAAGTAAACAGCGTTTGAATGTGAGAGAAAACAGTTTGGAGTCATAAACTTGTGTTCTTGGCAGTGCTGGCAGGGGGGCCGAGTCTGGTTGATTGGAAGCACTCCTGGTGTAATTGCGGCCTAGTTAGCCCTGATTGCTGGTCCTGTGTTTGGATAGCAAACTGCAGTGGTGCTGCTACAAATTACAGCAAGTCCATCCATGCGTACTTGCATAGTTGTCATCATTGTATACCGATCAAAAGTGTCTTGTGTATTGCCTCAGACCCCAGCTAAGAAATTTTAGAACACCGATTCAGGTGAGATGTGCTGGGATCTGGTTTGGAGAACAGATTGCATTTGGAGCAGTTGTTTTGCGTAATCTCTCCCAGATTGACAGCTCCAGCTTAGATGGTCCTAGCCTTCCTAGGGCTTTCACGTCATTTGTACTTTGTGAAACGTGTAGAACTAATGCAGAGAAACAGAACCTATTTTTTAGCAATCGGAGTTGTACCTTTTGCTAGCATGAATGATGAGTACCATAATTATGCTGTCAGGCAAAGAGTGACAATAAACATAGATGGCTGGCAGTGGCGTCAGGCCACAGGGTCATTTGCTGCTATTATTTGTAAAATGATCAGACAGGAAATGGTGGTGACTATGAAATAAATGGGATCATCCCTTTGCCAGACTCTCTAACTTACAGAAGGTCTAACAAAGCCTTTCTTTTCATTTAGATGGAGCATCCTATTCACAGATCAGTGCACATCACTGTAAAACCAGCTATAGAAAAATAAAAGTTGATGCTTGTTTCAATGGCTTGATGATGTTGGTGTTCTCTTGTTGGTTGGTGTGGCGAAGTGGATAAGAACATGGACTTGTGACAGAAAGCTTGATGGTTTATTCTCCACATGGAATTATGCTTATTTTCCTCATACTTATGGTTAGCGATTTGAACAACCCATATCCCTAAGTATTAAAATTTGACACGTTCTCACGTTCTGCACCGATTGTGTTACGGATATTAATGATACCTTAAGTTGTATGGCTTGTTGAGTGCATGCTATTACTTTTCGAAGTGATCAGGGAGGGGAAATCCCATACACTTACATTTAAAAGAGGGAACCAACCCATTTCAAGACCAGAACATCATAGAGACTTGAGCATTGTCTCATTTGACTTGGGCCACAACAACTTAGCAACACCCTGGCAGCCTGCCAGAACATCATTGTGAAAATGAGTTTTCTACAGACTGAATTATAAAGTTTTAATAATAATTCTAATTCTATGGGAATAAGGAAGTCCATACAATAGTTATACAGGTAATGACACAGAAGAACTATATTGTTGGAATCATTTTTTCCCCCAGCTAATGAACGCTAAAAAACATTGACAGCCAATCAGAATCCACCAACTTTAAAGATTTCAAGCATTTAAAGTGGCAGACGACATGATTGCAGGGCACGCTTATGAAAATGGAATATCATCATGCTGTGGTGTGGGCACTACTATAATTATTTATAAAGTTATTTTTATAGTTATCATTCTTGGTGTAAACACGACTTAACTAAAGAAAAATTTAAAAGGTGATGTTCAAAGAAAAGGATTTTCAACGTGCAGTGCAAATGATTGTATTTAAATGGATAGTTAATACAAAAATGTAAATTCTGTTATTATTTACCCATTATTTCCAACCCTGTATGATGTTATTTTTTTCTTCTTCTGTAGAACACAAATATGATTTTTAATCATCATTTATTTATTTAATCAAGAATCTTCAAATAGTTTGTTTCTGTCAAGCTCCAAAAATTAAGAAACACCACAAAATTAAATAAGAGCAGCCAATGATGACCATTTGGTTTGATTTGAAAGCTATATTGCAAGATTTTCTGATTTGTAGTGTTATTTTTTATCCTTTTTGGAGCCCCAAACACATGGTCACTATGGACTGTCATTACATGGAAAAGAGCTCCATGAACATTCTTCAAAAGTTCTCCTCTTGTGTTCAATAGCATGTTTTAAAGACATGAGTAATAATGACAGAATTGTAAGTTTTGGGAGAACTATCCCTTTCAAAATCAGCAAATTAAATACAACGGTAAACTGGAGGAATGTAGCTGAAGAACGTTTGACGTGCTTTGCATCTCTTTATTCTGCTAATGTTTTGCAAATGTCTCTGTATCGTCTTTCAGATGACAGTGAGGCAGTAGACAGCATGTACGACACAGAGCCCAATCTCGTGACCGGCGAGAGCGCAGAAGAGGAGACAGAAGACAGCATCATGTCCCCCATTGCGGTGGGGCCCACGTCCCCTCAGCCCTGCAATGAGGACTTCACTCCTAAAGAGGGCTCACCCTATGAGGTGCCCGTCTACATTCCTGATGATATTCCCATCCCTGCTGACTTGGAGCTCCGCGAGTCGTCTGTTCCAGGGGCTGGCCTTGGAATCTGGGCTAAAGTCAAAATTCGGATGGGAGAACGCTTCGGACCATACAACGGACTGCAGAGCGCCACAGTAAAAGAGACCACTTATGGATGGGAGGTACGTGGAGATGATATTTGCACTTTACATATTGCTTTTTATTAGCATTATCAAAAAGTTAGTTGAAATGCTATTGAGTTCGATTTGAGTTTGAAAGAACACAATTTAGGCCCTGTCCCAAATGGCTCACTTGAAGTGGACATGCAGTCTTTTAGGCTTCTTTCAAGCATGTCCAGTACTTCAAAGTGTTCTAGGACCCAATAACATTACGTCCAAGCAACCGTACTTCACCAAAGTGTGGACTCGTAGGAGGTCTGCAAGGGTCAAGGGCGCCATTTGAGACAGAACCTTAGTTTAGACTATGAAGATGAACAGGGCCTCCAGTGATTCAAGGCTCAATTTGACTGGTGTATGTGGTAAGTCAACCCTGCGGTGACTAGCTCACAGCCTGTGGGAAAGACATGAGCACATTATGGGGTAAAGATGTTCATTCCATGTCTCTGGGTTTTTTTTTTCTTCGTTTCCCTTTTCTTTTCCATCCATCCCTGAATTTAATTTAATGGTGATTTTCAAAACCCTGATTACTGAAGATATCAGCTTTTCTCTTCTGCCTACATCTATTAGAATACACTCATTTGGTCACGCCACATGATATGGGTTATGGGAGACGCGTGGCATTTGCGTGGAGCCATATTGAACTATTAATTTTCATTTCAACATGACATCGGAGGATATTGAAGTTGCTTCGGTAAGCTCATTAGGGCACATGCTGATTCCCACCACATGACTGATCAGACGTGAGCCGCTCTCTCTCTTTTTCTTTTCTCTCACTCTGTGTACTCTGCTCCACTGATATATACCATTACACTCATTTAGAATTACATATGAGCAGGGCCGTTGTTGGGGGGCAACCAGAAACGTTGTCCTGGGCCCTATGATGGAGGGGGGCCCCACGGTCCTCTATATTATAGCCTACTCATTGGGCCTGAGTGAGAATTTATTTCTGAAACATTTGGACTATTTTGTATGCTTTCAGCTAGCATTAGGAGTGTAGTATTCTCTGGTCCATTTAACACATTTTACCATTTTGAAATGCGTTTTAAAGAATTTTCCTTAAAATCAAGGCAGATAAATGTGTATGCACACTATAAACACTAGTATGTTATTTCACTCACCTAACCTACTGCATTTGTAAAAAAAAAAAAAAAGAAAAAAAAAGTGCAGTATACATTCAGAGCACAGAATGAAATACTGTATCCCATCGCACACCTTAAATTTTTATTGCAAAAAATAAACCAGGAAACATTATTAACAATGATTTTTAAAATCACTTTTTTTATAGAAAATATAGAATTAAATATAGAATATAGAACAATATAGAATTAAAAATGCAAAATGTTATTATACTTAGTTATACTTTTTTACACACGCACACATTCTTAAATATGTGGTTTACGGGGACTTTATAGGTGTAATGGTTTTTATGCTGTGCCCCCTACAATAACCCTACCCCTAAATCTACCCATCACACAAAACTTTTGGCATTTTTGAAATAATAAAAAAAGCCATTTGATTCACGAGGACACAGGAAGTACCCATTTTCCATTATAAATGTTTTTCCGCCACAAAAAAATTATGGAATTCAAGTCGATTCGTCTAACCGTTCTTGAAAATGTGTGAACAAATTTGACAAAGTGCCCGCCACAATTAACGTGAGGCTATATCTCCTCAACACTTTAGCGTATTCTGACCAAACTTGGTGTGTGTTATGACAACCATAACCTGAGGCTACCTGCAGCGTTTCGGCACAGTGCCACCTAGTGGTCAGGAGATATGAAAATTGGCTATTTTTGCTTATAACTTAACATTTTGGACAAAAATCACAAACTGGTCTCTTTAGATTCGGTGCATCATGCCAAGTCATACGATACCTAATTTTCCCATTTTGGCCACTTTGAGCATCAGCCAAAATTTTAATTTTAATTTTGAATTTTGACAAAAAATTCTATATTTTACGAACGCATAGGCGTATCATTACAAAACTCGGTATGTGTCTTTAGCACCATGCCCTGAAGGTACTAAAACATTTTGAGTGGTCACACAAACCTTGTGTCAAAAGTGAAATTTCCAAAAATGTTAATAACTTTTGATCAAATTTGCCTTTTGTAATGAAACTGATCTTAATAGATTTCTTGGGTCATGCTGAGAACATAGATACCAATTTAGCTATAGTCAGCCAAACTTCCTGTCCACCATTTTGAATTTCTTTAAAAACCTACTTTTCCGATCTCCTCCTACACTGTTTGTCCGATTTTCACCAAATTTGATCACCTTCGGACTGTGTCACCTCACTCTGAACCCACCACATCAGTTTTGCAACTGCGCCACCTATTGGTCGAAAGTGATAAACCATTAAATCATATTATTAGTGACTGTATATATGATATTTTAGCCATTTTGCCTAAAATCATCTTAAAATGTCTTTAATTGCTCATTGTTGCAGTTGGTCTGACACTCCCATCCATGTTGGCATGTCTTATCATCGCTTGGCCCCAATAATTGCTGCTTGCAGCTATATTTATTATTATTATTAATTTGCAGTATGCAGTACACTATAGCGTTCCAGAAATAGTCATTGAAACATGCAATAATCAGTCAGCTAAACGCCATGCTTTTATACTTTTTTCTCTCTCAAGGAAATTAATATTTCTGCTTTTGACATGTCTAGTTTAATTCCTCAGAAAAGGCATTCTAACGGTCCCGCTGCTTTGGGTTGGATTCGCCACTAATGATGCTCATCAGAATATGACCCCAAGAGAAAGCTTCTCTCTCTTTCTGTCTCTCTCTTGCTGTCTCTGTCCGCCTGACACAACGCTCAAGTTTCAGCCCTAATTTACACGCTCAAGTACTTTGGCTTTATGTTTTATAAAGAGTACACTCAAGGCCCTGGTTGACAACTTAACGATTGACAAGGAGCACATCTATGGGTATTTGCTCATGCACACACACACACACACATACACACACTTGCTAAAGACCGGAGAGACATCTGTTGGACCATCTGTGACAAACCATCTATAAAAATGATACTTGTTAGCAGCTGCCGGAAAGTGGATGACAGTGTGTTGTCTTGATTTTAGGATTTTCTGTTTAATTGCATTATTTATTTTCTTGTGAATTTTAATGGCCATTTTTAGTATTAAATACGCCCAATCCCACCTTAAAAAGCAGATAACTATAAATTAAGAAGAAACAAAAAACCCTTCCTGTTTAGTGACTCTGTGGTAGTTTCAAAACATTACCATGTTTGTTTGAGCATCCTCACACAGTAACACAGCAACAACCAATGGTGTGATGTTGTTGCGGAGCTATCTGTTTGTCCTGCCAGTGACAGACGGGGAAATATTTTTGGAAATATTTTTGCAATTCTTTTGTTGCTGCTAATGGTGTAGAAACCACACTCTTCACCTTTAAGGGTTGTCGTGTGGCAATCATTTCACTCGCGGCTGTTACAGCTATACTCTGTGTTACGTTTTAGGCATTATATGTTTTTACTCAAAAGAAAAATGAAAACAATCATTCCGAAACCTCAAGCTCATAAAACATCTGCTTTAAAAGGTGGAAAAATAAAAGAAAATATCTAAGCCACATCCTGTCTGCCTCATTCGCCATGGTTGGAGGGTTTTGTGCTCTTATTAGAGATAGTCATAACAGTCAGACACAGATAGCCATCGCCGCTGTCCCTGAGGAGCTGGACTCGGCTACGTCATCACGCCGCCTGACCCTTAGATAAATAGACAGAAGTGAGAGAGCAGAGCAGCTAAGAGCAAAAAGTCAGAGGTGTTAATAGAGCGGGATTACAGACCGGCCACAATGGGCCAAACACAGACAGATATCCACCGAGTGTTTGAATTACGGATCATATGCGCTAAGAGCTCACATGGTTTCTCATGACCGCAAAACATATATGCTGGATAATCAATGTCATGCTCTAAGGTTTCTGTCTGTGGTACAATCATGACTTTTCCGTATTTTAGGCTCAAAATACATGCAAACAAAACATGCAATGCCTTATTCATAGCTTTAATTTTTGTCCACTGTCTACATGTCCACACGAAAAAGAACCTTATAAGTGACTGATTTGAAAGGCCCTACATATCCAGCAACTCAAATAGGGATCCTCATGTCGGAGTTTAGCATTAGCATTTTGCTAAGCTAAGTTTAGTTGACATGTTACTAAACCAACTCCCTATAAACAGAATATTTGTACATAAACACAAATATTTTGTAAAAAAAAAAAAAAATTCTTTGATAATAGCTTATTTGATCTGTTTTGGGGTTTGGGTATTTGTCATCTGGTCAGACTGGAAGACAAGCCTATTGTGAAAATGTAGTGTTTTCAGACACTTAATTGCAATTAAATGAAAATGTATTACATTTTAAATTTATATTGTATACAGCTGAACTTGTGGTTTATTATAGGACTTAAGAACTTTTTTATATGAAATTTCATAATTCTATTGTCTTTGAAATATGGTGAAAGTGTAAAGTGACAAACATTTATCGTAAACTAAAATATACTTTAATGTAATTTCTATTGAATCTTGTGTGTAATGTATTTAATTATATTTGTAATATATTAACTTTAAATGCAATATCGAATAACAGTACAGTTAAAATTATAATCAAGTACTTTACATGTGGTTTGTCACATCAGAATGTGTACTTCTTTTAAAGCATGACAAAAGATTATTAAAACAGAATGATTTAAAATGCACTTTAAAGCAAAACTTTTGTTAACACTTTACTTTAAGCCTTTATGTATAAGGCATTATAAAGGTATTCATAATGTATGTTATAATGCATTATATCTTTTCATAAATAATTGTAACCAAAGTTAAAATGCATTATAATATTTGCATATTATAATGTTCATTGTTATATCTGAAATTGGTTATTTGTCATGTGTTTTAATGGATTATACTTTCCAAAGGTGTAACATAAGTATTGCAATGTATTATAAATGTTACAGTTATTCATGAGACCAAACAATGCATTATAAGTTGCATTAAAAGGCATTATTAATGTATTAAAAATACTTTTATAATGCATTATATATTAATTAACTTTTAATTTGACATTGTTAAAAGTGTACTTAAGTGTGCAGTCTCAAAAGTGTACTCTTTTTAAGTAGCCTTTTTATTTCATAAATATTATATATTGTGAAAAACACTAGAAAGTGCACATTCAATACAGTTATTCACACATCTTTTTTTTACAAGGGGCTGGTCAAACAGCTAAACTAGTGTGTTTTATTTCAACATGGTTAAGTACAGAACTTCTCTCTCTCTCTCTTCTCTCTCCAAAAATACAGTACATTGTCAGACTCCAACAGTCATGAATATGCCTTAAAATGCTGCTCACCAGGTTTTCGAGCAAACTGATGTCTGTGAGCGTTTGCTTGCTGCTGCAGGTGTGGGTTAATGAGAAGAGACTGCAGGTAGAACAGGAAGTCGTCTTCTGTCTGTCCCCCAGGCAGTCCTGTCTCGACTGAAGAGGTGTTAACTCAGATTCATTTCAGCGAGACGGACAGCTCAATCTCCGAGATGCTTAGCCCCAGGGCTTCACTCCCAGAGACACACTCTCTCTACCCACAAAGCACTGCTCAGGAACAAGAGACAGAGCCCGTCTATTTAAAAGCCATTATGATTCTCTTTATCACAACATATTATAACACCGACCCCGGACACAGACGCTTTCAATCAGATCTGTTTCTGAGCGGGACTCTGGGGTCCCGGAGAGGAAGGTTTATAGCCAGTGGCCCTGTCGGTTTAAGGGGGTCGATGGTGTGATGGCACTAGCTGGGGTATTGACGGAAGTGCCGAACACACTATGGAACGGTGGGACGCTGGCAATCCAACGTGAGATGCTGTCAGATTAGTTCCATAGGGGACTGCTGTCACCGTGCTTTTGTGTGTGTCCATCTACTGCCAGACATGACTAGAGGGGACAGTGTGAGTACAGGCTGTGTGTGCTTCTGAATTATACATCTTTTACTGACATAGGCTATCAACAAGAAAAAAGAAAAAAAATAGTAGTGAAATCGACTGAGTTTTCATATGATGAATTAGTAACTTTTCTACAAAACTGCATGCATTTTGCGGAAGAACATTGTTGTGGTTGTGCTTTGGCTCTGTGTGACTGGCCAAAGCCAATGTTGATTCTCGTTTTATTACAAGCTCTGTCGCATTCTTTTTTTGCCAGCAGACTCTCCTCTGTTCTGTTCTGTTCTGTTCTGTTTTTTTTGTTTTTTTAAATGGGTGATTCCCTGGAGGTTTAAATTTAGCTGGTCCATGTCTTGCTCATTGTGGTAACTAACCTCTGCCACTCCCACACCGAACACGTGTCAAAGTAGTTGGAGCAACTTTTCTCTGTTTACGGATATGACGGTGTGTAAGCAATTTCCCGTAAAAACTATCCAGACATGTCTAAAATATAAACACTTATAATAGGCTTACCATAGTAAGACAAAAACATGTTTTGGAAGAAGGATTGATGATGTATTGACTCATCATTTTTTTATAAAAATGTTACATAGTGTGTCTGTAATCCAAATGTATTTAACTGAATTTTAAAGGGATAGTTTGATAATTCTGGCACCATTATTTATTTACCCTTATTTTCTTTCAAACCTTGTTTTTTATTTTGTGGAACCAGTGTTATATTAGTATTTTATATATATATATATATATATATATATATATATATAGTACTGTGCAAAAGTCTTAGGCACGTTGATATTTCCACACAAATTTTTTTTTTAAGCCAGTTATTCATATCTTTTACTGTAGTGTGTGAGTAGGAAATATTAGTTTACATTTCCAAACATTCCTTTTGCAATTAATTGTAATAATCCAGTGAGATTAAAAAAAAAAGGTCTGATAGCAGCCGGTATGATCTGATCTCACCATCATCGAGTCTGTCTGTGATTACATGAAGAAACAGAAAAAACTGAGACAGACTAAATCCAGAAAAACTAAGGCAACGTCTCCCAGACACTTGAGGAAACCTTCCTGCAAAACTACAGTACTGTGAAAAGTTTAGGCACTTGTCAGAATGCTTTAAAGTGAGAATGCTGTCAAAAATAATAACATAAATAGCTTTTATTTATGAACTTCTACTAACTAAATCAAATCGATATTTGTGGTGACCACCCTTTGTGTTTAAAACGGCTTTTGTCACTTACATCTATTCCTACACCTATTCATGTAGTTTTGCAGGAAGGTTTCTTCAAGTGTCTTGGAGACGTTGCCACAGTTCTTCTGGATTTAGTCCATCTTAGTTTTTTATGTTTCTTCATGTAATCACAGACAGACTCAATGAAGATGAGATCAGATCTCTATGTAGAGCATAGAGACTATTGTCAGACTCTTTATGCATACAAAAATCTCACTGGATTATTAAAATTAATGGCAATTAATTTATAAATGTAAACTGATATTTCCTACTGACACACTACAGCAAAATATATAAATAACTGGCTTAAACCCACTTTTTGTGTGTAAAAATACTAGCAAGCCTAAGACTTTTGCACAGTACTGTGTGTATATATATATATATATATATATATATATATATATATAATATACGTTTTTTCATTGTAATATTCTTTCTAATATTTTAATCTTATTTTATTTTAGTCAACAAAAAGTTTTTCAGTAGTTTTAGTTAATACTGTGTAGAGCACAAAAAGAAAAAATGCAGTAAGATTATTTGATGAAGTTTGTTCTCATTCCACATGTCTTGGTGCACCATATTTGAATGGTCACATGAATACTGCATAATTCACATATTCCGCTGGGGAAGTGATGCTTAATTATGGTAGACATACATCTTCTATCTCTTGCCATGATTATGGTTAGTATTTGCCTTTATTTATTTATCAATGTGCTTTTTACTTTCTGAAAGTCTTTTATCTCACTTTTCCTCTGGTGCAGGACACATCTACTGATTTTTACATGTAAATAAAATTAGCAACCTTGGTGAGTATTTTTAGCAGTAAATGAATAGTTTATGTGGGTGGTGACACTGATAGAACTTTATTTCAACAACAAACCTATAAGGAGACTCTTTATTCAACCAAGAAACAAAAGAATCAATGTATGAGGGAATCAGAGAAGGAGAAAGCTTGCTATGGCATTTCTTCAAAAGCCAGATAAATGATGTGTACACACGCCGTGCCCTGGCAGTGTCAGCGGGTGTGGTAGATTTGATGTTAAACCCAGTTTGACCTCAGTTATGTTTTTTAGTGTCATTTATCGTAAGGTTTTCTGTTCCCATCCCTTATGTTCTGATTTAAGTATGTTATGAAAACGGAAGGACAGACACATTCTGTTTTTTTTTTTTTTTTTTCAACATGTAACAGGAACTGCTTCTAAGAATCATTGGATTCTGTAATGCTTGAGCGAAACTGAACAATCCAGTTATAAGCTGTGGTAAGATACACATGCCAAACCTTTGAGACTGCAGTGAATGTATGTGCTTCACAGGAGAATTCCGTCATCTTTGTGTTTTTTTTAAGAATTGTAATTTATTAACCAATGCAGTTTCGTTTAACTCCATATATAACCGAGTTTGAGTTTGTATTCTTTTCTGCATCTTTTCTTACTCACAACGCTAAATGTTTGTGTTGCTTTTACTCTTCCCTATATTTTTGTCCATTTTGGGTGTTCTTGCTTATAAATAAGTGTTAACCTTTTTATTAGTCTATTACTGTTGCCTGTGTTTTTACTGTAGTCATTTCTGGTGTGATTTTAATGTCCAACCTATTTTGGGGTGTTGGCAAAATGACCTCACAATTTTTATAGTGTATTGTAAATTCAAAATAATCACATAAATGCATTGCATGATTTTTTTAATTATTATTTTTTTTTTTTACAGTAAATGGCTATAAAATAATTTCACACTATTAGTACAGTAGAATTGCAGTATATTGCTGGCGTCTCTGCTGCCAGTATTTTACTGTCAAAAAACAAATACTAGAACATACTGTATTTCGTTTTTACAGTAATATGCTGTAAAGCAATTTCACAGTTTGAATACTGTAGAATTACAGTGGATTGTTGGCATCTGTGCTGCTAGTAATTTTTACAGTGTATGGTAAAAAGGTAAAACAATCAAATCTGTACATAAAAGACGTTTAGTATCAAAAATAAATTTAAAAAAGACAGTGAAATCTGTTACCGATTCGGCTGATGTTTTTTGTTATCCTCTCTGTATGTAATGAATAACCTCTCATTGACTTTGTCAGTACAACTCAACAGTGATTTTACTCTAAATCTAGATCTCTAGACCAAGACTACATTCTATTTTGATGTCGATGCCACCCATCCTCTATTTCTCCACCTCTTCGAAAACTTCAAAGGCTTTGACCTAGGGATGACTTTGTTGCAACGCAAACTCTCTGTTTGCCTTTATGACACAAGGTACTTTTCCATATCAGTATTATTCATCCTGCTGAAAAAAGCTCTACCTCGCCATTTTCTCATATTTGCTGTGCTGTTGACTTAGCGATACCTGGTGCTGGAAGTGTTCGCTTTACGCCTTTGGTCTACGTGACAGATGTTTGATTCTCCATGGTTGTTCCTCATATTTTTGCCTGAATTCCTTTGTTTCCTGATCCGCCTCTGACAGGCAGCTTTCATGCCCGTGGTTGACTTTGTTTGTCCTTACGCTAACATCCCTCTTGACTTGAGAGCCACGCCTCGGCGCTATCTGTCCTGACTCAGCCTTTCACCTTTTTGTTTGCCAGCTTTTGTGTCGAATTGCTTAGCCACTAAGCATTTGTGGAGATACTCCATCGGCACAGTTGCAACTTGTCTGCTCAGTTTGTTGAATATCTTGTGAAGAATGTACAGAGGGGTTGCCTTAAAGGTGAACAATGCTAATGGTTTTTTGGAAAGAAAGACTGAGAATGATTGACAATCAGACGAGAGATTTAAAGAGATGCAGCATGTGGAAATGTCCTCTGTGATTTAGAACGGAGTCATTTTTCAAGTCAAAAATACCTGAAGAAAGCTGTACGGTAGCGTTTCCATTCATCTCAAAGCAAGTTTCTCTTTAAAACTTGCTAATTTTGCTCATGGGAAACTCATGGGATTTTTTTTGTTGATATCACATGTCCATTTCACACTTTCACAGCCCTCCAAATCAACAACACCAATAATAATAATAATAATATATATATATATATATATATATATATATATATATATATATATACACACCAATCAGGCATAACATTATGACCACTGACAGGTAAAGTGAATAACACTGATTATCTCTTCATCACGGCACCTGTTAGTGGGTAGGATATATTAGGCAGCAATTGAACATTTTGGCTGAATCCGAAATCGCCACCTATACCGTCAAATAGGGCATTATTTGAGGGAACAGCCATTTTTAGTGGTGTCCGAAACCATAGTGGACGTTATCGAGTGCACTCATTCAATCCCACATTGCACCGCAATAACGAGTGTACAGCCGATGTACACACAAGGGCTGTCCGAATTTACTCACTCGTTTTCATTCACTCCTTTAAGTGAACTATATTAGTGGACTAACGTAGGGAATAGTAAATGAGGGTTTAGGGGGCGATTTCGGATTCAGGCTTTGTCCTCAAAGTTGATGTGTTAGTAGCAGGAAAAATGGGCAAGCGTAAGGATTTGAACGAATTTGACAAGGGGCCAAATTGTGATGGCTAGACGACTGGGTCAGAGCATCTCCAAAACTGCAGCTCTTGTGGGGTGTTCCCGGTCAGTGGTCAGTATCTATCAAAAGTGGTCCAAGGAAGAAACAGTGGTGAACCGGCGACAGGGTCATGGGCGGCCAAGGCTCATTGATGCACGTGGGGAGTGAAGGCTGGCCTGTGTGGTCTGATCAAACAGATGAGCTGATAGATAGATGGATAGATGGATAGATGGATGGATGTCCAAATTGTTATAAATTGTTATTGTTACAATTGTTATATGTTTCCAAAAAAACATATTATAATGCCACAGGCTCATTATTGTGCAAATGTTCTCACTTTCCGACCCACATGGCATTAATCAATATGTATCCTGTGGACTTTGAGATCTCTGTTGACCAGCATACATTAGTTTTGCATCATTGAGAGCCAACCTTTGTTTATGCACAAAGAGAAGGCGCAAGTCAAAAACACTGTAATACCTTCCACTCACATTCATTTTATGGAGGTTTTAAACATCCCATTAGCCAATTTAATCCAATTTTCCCAGTTTTCAGAGCACTTGAGTAGGACAGATTACACCTAATATTAAACATATGGTCCATGTTGCTGTGTCTACACCAAAGGAGCATTTTAGGAGCTTTGAAAGATGCCCGCCTTTCTTACGTCTTACCGAAACATTGTCAATTATTCCCAGGAACGCAGTAATTGATAGCGGGGGAAGCGGGCAGCAAATTAAATGTCAAGATTTATTAGTGCATTGATGCCTTATCATTTGTTCATAACCAATTACCCCATCTGTTAATTAATCTTGCACTTTAATGAAAATTGTTCATACAGCCGGGCGATAACAAGGTCTTCAATTCGGTTTTCTCATCTTTTGCTATTCTCCATCTTGCATAGCACTATTAGAGGTGTGTGCTAAGGCAAGCATCTCTATTAGTATTACTTATAGTAACAAACCGAAAAAGTGGGCAATCACTGCTCTGTATGCGTTATTTACATTGATTTGTGATACATGCAAGTTTCCCGACCAAGTACCAGGTGGATCGCCCAGCGACATTAATCAAACATTCCCTTAACCTCTGTTTCCATCTGGGTATGAGCAGGTTACTGGAGGCCTGTGAGTTGTGTGTGCAGTGAAAACTCATCATTCATGCGCGTGTTGATGAATAGGCCCATCACGGTCTCTTGTGCCCCGAGGCCACTGCAGACACTGCCTCCTCTCTCCACTACACTGAATGATGACGTTTGTCTGGGATGTTTATGTTGCTAATTACAGTGATATTTTCACATCGAAAGTGTGTATTTGTTTCTTCACGATGATATTTGTCTCTTCTCACTCAAGTTAATCAAATTCACATTTGAGTCAGTGTTTTCAATGACTTTGTGTTTTCTTTACAGAAGCTAAGATCAATGGCTCCTACAGTCCGTTAGGTAGTACTAATCAAGTGATGTGTGGTTTTGACACTGGAGGTCAGGAAACGGTTTTGTACTTCAAAATTTCGAAATAGTTCCTAGCCATTTCGGCCTAGAAAATCGCAACATTTCATTTTCCGTCGGTCTTAGTACACGATGTAACTACAGAAGAGTCAAGTTTTAAATAGGAAAAATATCAAAAGTCTTTGGTCATTTTTTTGAGCGAGATGCTAACGGTCTAGTTAGATTCATAATCTATGCTAAACTATGCTAAAAGTGCTACCGCCAGACCCGGAGATCGGCTGAATGGATTCGAAAACGGTAAAACTCAACTGTTTAACTCTAGGGGAGTTGGAAAATGAGCCTATTTTCAAAATAGTAGTGGCGTGTTCCTTTAAAGAAGTGTTGCGTTATATAACGGGGAGGTTCACTTTAGCTAGTTTTCTTAATAATAATGCTAGTGACTCACAAAGAAGATTACAGTATACATAAACCGAAAATTGTAACACCTGAGCATACAAAAAATTCCAGCGCCCATGAGAAACTTTTCACAATTTTTTTGTTGTTGAAAAGGTTCTTTTAGGTGCTCCGTAAATAACACCTCAAAATGGCTAAAACTTTTTTGTTTTCAGTGACTGTTCAGCCCTGTTACATTCAAAATGTTTTGCCGTTGAATGTTATGGGGTTGAAGGTCAATGCATTTTTTTAAACATTCTGTAAAAAGTAAGCATCTGTAAGCATTTGTCTCTTGGGGAATAATAAAGCTCCGTTTCCTGAAAGTGACCCACTGCTTTTATTTTATATGTCACATTGTACATAAAAATAAACTTACATCATAAAATAAATGGTCACAGGTCATCTTGCGGTGTCATTTGACTTAAATTGTATGGAAAGCCTACATATTTAAAGTCCACCATTTCTTTCATGGAAAAATAGGAGGCGTAGTTTTCATCCTGGTCGCCACCCTCTTTTTGTTGGCCGCAAATGTTTTCAGATCATTACAGCCAAAAATAGATGCACAATACTGTTTTGATTACCAACCATGATAGCAATACAAAATGCAATAAATTCATAACCAGACAAGCATAATAACGGTGTGGAAAAAAACATCTCTTAAGTCACTCAAAGTTCAAGCTCTTTGTCATAGTTAGAGCAACACTCAAGCGCCCCAGGTGTGCCATAATGTGTGTGTCTCTCTTCAGAAAAGACTGATGTTTGAGTGTTATTCTTTCCTCAAGACGACTATGTGAAATAACAGCCATTTAGGAACCCAAAGACAATGACGACATTCTGTTTAACTGTGCAGAAATGTTAAATTTGTCATTATTCTGGAAAGGAGACTTGGCCCGTTCACCAGCTCTCTCGTCTTTTTTTTTTTTAACCTAGTCGTGTGTCAAGTTGTGGTTGAGTTGTAGGAATAATGGCTGTTTCTGTGCTTGTGTCTCTCGGCAGCTTAACCCATCCCTGTAAATCTGTCGTCCTGCTCGGTGGGACTCATTTTTCACACTAATTTCCATCAATGACACCACTTGCTTTTCTACAGAGCCTATTTAGAGATGACTACGAGTTCAAGTGATATCATGTATGTATGTTATGTCACACTGAAACAAAGTCAGCAGGAACTGTCACCCCTCATGTTTACTTAATGTCTGCCATGAGAATAATTGTCAAATCAGTTTTTATATTAAATATTTGGACTAATTCCTTTTTAAAACAAATGTATGTAGTTTCTTGAACTAATTCCGTAAAACAACGTCTCATTAGTTGGAAAAATATCTGTGTCAGACGTCTAGTACTTGGTGGTACCATGAATCCTGTTTGCTATAGGATCACAAGAATCTTTCTTTCTTAAAAACATAAGCACTCATTGAAGATAATGCACACACCTTTGTGACAAGATGTACAGTATCTGCAGTGTACTGTATTTAAAAGGTTTGACCACCGGATGTGTTCAGAAGACTCAGATTAAACTGAAATAGACTTTAGATGGGCCAGAAATCTCTCGGCTTTCATTAAAAAGATCTTCATTTACACTACCAGTCAAAAGTTTGGAAACTGTACTATTTTGATTGTTTTTAAAGAAGTCTCTTCTGCTCACCAAGGCTGCATTTATGTTATTAAAAATACAAAAGCTGTAATATTGTGAAATATTATTAAAATGTAAAATAACTGTTTTCTATTTGAATATATTTTAAAATGTAATTTATTCCTGCACTGTAAAAAAAGAAAAGTTGATATAACTTCAAATTGTAAGGCAACTTGCTGCACAGCTTTTTTTGAGTTTACTCAACTTTTAAACAAAGTAGTTCACTTAACTCAATTAACTGAGTAAGGTCACATGTCTCCCAATTTAAGATCTTTTGTTCAGCTGATTGAGATTTTATAGTTTTTCAATTTTTTTGTTGAAATGTTTTATTTTTTTTATGTCACCATCATGGTGATTAGTGTCTTCTTTAATTGGGCAGTTTGACGACTTTTTAATGTTTGGCAAGAAAAGCAAGAGAAAACACAATCAAATGCTGTCAGCTGCTCGATGATAAGAATATAATCATTGTGTAGTGGCTTAATTCACTGATTTTATGACTGAGTTTAATATGAGCAATATACTATTAACTTTTTTTTTAAATTAAGCACGGTTTTAATCAGAATAGCTGCCTAAGGTTTAAAACAGATTGTACACTAAGCACTTTGAACTGTGAGATTTACTCCCACAGACAACAAGAATCAGCCTATGAATCTCAACAATGGTGACATGCTGATGCCGCAATGCATTCTGGGAGCAATGGAGGAGTTTTGCATGATGCACCCAGAATGCATTGTTAACTTGTTGCAACTTGTATGCTTGTTAACTTGCATTTACAAATCGAATTCACAATTAATACTAGGTTGGTCAAACGACTGTTGAACCAACTTCTTTTCACTAGTTAAGCCAACTTTTTTGCATTTAATTTTCCAGTTAACTGAAACATAATCATTAGTCTAAATTTTATGAGTTGGATTTTTTACAGTGTGTGATGCAAAGCTGAATTTTGAGCATCACTACTCCAGTCTTTAGTGTCACATGATCCTTCAGAAATCATTCTAATATGATGATTTGCTGCTCAAGAAACATTTATGATTATTATCACTGTTGAAAGCAGTTGTGTACAAAATTTTTTTTAGGATTCATTGATGACTAGAAAGTTCAAAAGAACAGTATTTATCTGAAATAGAAAGCTTTTGTAACATTGTACTACCGTTCAAAAGTTTTGGGTTGGTAAGATTTTTTTTTTTTTGGGAAGAACTTAAAGAAATGAATACATTTATTTAGCAAGGATGCCTTAAATTGATCAAGTGACAGTATAGACATTTATAATGTTGAAAAAGCTATATATTTTAGATAAATGCTGTTCTTTTGAACTTTCTATTTATAAATAATCCTGGAAAAAAAATGTACACAACTGTTTTCAACATTGATAATAATAATAAATGTTTCTTGCGCAGCAAATCAGCATATTAGAATGATTTCTGAAGGATCAAGACTGGAGTAATGATGCTGATAATGATACTGAGAATTCAGCTTTAAATCACAGAAATAAATAGCATTTTAAAATATATTCAAATAGAATATTTTTTGTAAAAATATTTCACAGTAATACTGTTTTTGCTGTATTTTGGATCAAATAAATGCAGCCTTGGTGAGCAGAAGAGTCTTCTTTCAAAAACAATCATCAAAGTTTCCACTTTTGACTGGTAGTGTATGTTTCAAAGATGAACAAACGTATTTTTTGTTTTGGACTGACATGATGGTGAATAAACGATGAATTTTCATTTTTTGGTGAACTAAGGTATGTGTCTGGTGGCTCAAGGGTATATTTAACGATAATGGTGCACTTATAGAACAAGGTGGGTAACAAGATCCATAGTCTTAAAATGCACACTATGTCACATTACTTGATAAGTCGAAGACACAGCTTAATAGCACTGGCGGAAATCAAAAGTCGTCTAGCAGTATGCAAGGCGTGATATGAGCAAATCTGCTGTTCCTGAGGCTTTCCTTGGTAGTTCCCATAGTGTGAGGTGGCCAATTAAAACCAAAGTAGGCGGGTTTTACGTTCTCTTTTGGCTCATGCACAGTCTTCACACAGACGTCGATCTATCATTTAATGCCGTTGTGGAGACTCTATTCTTTCCGGTAAAATCCCCCCAAAAAATGCACACAAACATGTCCCTGCTCTTAATATACAATCATTGATAAACATCTTTGATTTTAATGAAGAAAAAAAAACTTTATGAGGGCGGATTAGAACCGAGAACCTTTGACACGGTTTACAAAAATTCTATCAGCAGACCACTGGTGGGATTTAAACTTTGCTGTCTGAAGACTTAAGTTTGGTTTGAAGACGGAAAACGTACCAAGCACGATGTTCTTTCACTATTCCTGATTTAACAGGCACTCACCGCGTTCGGCTAGTCTTGCGGCTATCAGAGCAGAAACGAAAGCTGCTGCTCTCCGTATGTTTCTCCATCGTCTCTGGATGTGTTCATGTAAATTTTGTGAGCTTATTTTGTGCATTAGATTGAAAGATCTGAAAAAAAAAACATACATTTACCTGCCCATAGACCCTTCCCTTGAAGAAATCAGGACAGAAGTGGTTGAAAGTGGACAAAAGAGATTGATTAAAACACCAGGTGTAAATGGGTATGTGTCTCCCTCGTCTACTTGTGATCCAGTCAAACAAAATGCATCTTAATACCAGGTGTAAACAGGGCCTCAGTTGTTTCACAAGGAGCCCCAGTATAAGAGTTGCTGTCTATGTTTTCCGTCAATCAGTCACATTTGACTTTAATTTGTCAGTAAGGATGCTGCCTATATAGAGACTATATTTTGGGACACTGCTATTTTCTATCTAGTTTTGTCTTTCTCTGTGTCATCGACTGAGTCTCTTGTCTCCTCTTCAGTGTCTTCTGAGCTCTTGGACTTCATAGCATCTAATTCAGTCTTATCAGTGCAGTAATTTAGCCCTCACAGCTTGGGTTTCTGTCAACCACCCCTGGCCCATTGTCCAACGCAGCTGTAGTTTAGATAAACCCTCAGACTGAACAAAGTCTGTCTTGACCTATACAGACCCAATCGCACTTGTTTCCCTCAAAACTAATTTCTGCTGCTTTCAGGCTTGGGAGAGCGTAAGACGGGGGATGAACAAGGAGGGTGGGAGAGGGGAAGGGAGGGAGAAAGAGAGGATTTAGATGGCTGGCTGCCCCTGGCTGCGCTCTTCCACGCTAGTCAGTAAAACACATCCCTCTTCATAATGAGCTGCTTTGAGTCTCTTCATACTCCCATGCGGTACGGAGCCAATGACCTTCCCCATAGGAAAGAAAAATCACAATCAGAGTCTCATTAATATCTCAGTTGTTTTTCCTAGACAGCAAAGATCCCAGTAATCTTTCAGAGGAGATCTCAACAATGTCTCAAACTCATTTTCAACTCAAACATTTCTCATCAAATTCTTCCAAGACCAAATTCACTCTTTGCTAAGCTCCAGCCTTTATAGATTACTGCTGCTCGATCTGACAAGCTAAAATTCATCCCAATCTCATGAGAAAAATACAAATGAGAAATGAGAAATGTGATTTTTACAACAACAATCAGCATGAAGGGTTTTTTTACTTTCTTGATGTTCTCAGCTTTTGGGGCCTAAACTTTGTGTGCAATTAGAATTTTTAGCAACCTGTCTTGGATTTGGTCACTTTTTAGAAAAGCACTTGCTAAGAATATAAAACAAAGGATACAATCTAATAGATCAAGCTAACTTGTTTGGGACTAGTTTGTGCATTCCTGTTTCCAATTTTAACCGTCGTAGTTTATTCACATTTATTATTGACATGAAACCTGAAGTCTCCTGAGCACAGTCGTGTCTTAGGGATGAATAGGGTGGAAGCTGGGATGGAGGGGTTGCATTAAAAGATCTATTTTCCTCCACTGTCATCTTTCAACTTGATTAGCACTTGAAGATGTAAATCCAAAATCCCACTGTCTGTCAGGCTGTCCCATCAAAAGCTCCCTGAAAGGATGGAATAGAGCAGAAGTGGTTGAGAGAGGCCCAGCCTCAAGTGGCTGGTCAGGCCCGGGCCGCCCACTCCAACCTTGTCAGGGTCGTCCTTGAGTCTGCCTGAGCGAGGGGGTTCCCAGGGAGATGGAGCCTGCTCGCAGACACACAGGGATTAACTTTTCACATGGCTGGGGGTCCGTGCCTGAAAAGAGCTGACAAGCAAACAGCTTTATTAAAAAACAGAGAAGAAGAGAGGCTGAGCAGGAGGGAGTGACAGAGAGAGAGAATTCTTCACATGACGGTCCTGAGAGAGGATTTCGGCTCATACAGTGTCCCATGCTTTCCTTCTTTCCTGCTGGCTTTCTTTCTTTTATTCTTGGATTTTTTTTTTTTCAGTGTAGTCGGTTGTGGGTGAAACAGGTGGTCAAGTCAAGTAAAAATAAATAATAATAAAATAAAATAAAAAAAATAGATCATGAAGTGTTAATAATTATATATTATTAAATATAAAATGATTAAATAATTATACTAAAAATATATTAATTAAATAAATGATTAAATTAAGTACTAAGCAGTTGAAATGCAAGATCAAAAGATTGAAACATCATTTATATATTAAAATTTTGATATCTGTGTATTTAAAAACAATGCAATATGTATATATATATATATATATATATATATATATATATATATATATTCAACAATTAGTCTGTAATGTTTTAATTTGAAACTAGAGTGATATGTCAAGGTAAATCATTTCTTAAAAGTCTGAAATTGTGATACAGAAGAGTCATTATCATGGTAAAATTGCCTTGGTAATGGTTTTAGTTTTAGTTAGGAAAGCTCTGATTTATTAAAGGACGACTGATTCCGTCCATAAACAAATCAGCACAGCAGTTGTAGACGGATTGTTTTGGCTCCATGTGATAGTAGATCAGGAAATCAAGTCTGTTTACGACAGGCACTTAATATGGCCCATGGCCAAGAGCAGGACAGGGAGGTCAGTGTGTAGGTTGTAGAGTATATCCTTTCACTGCTACAGACAGATAACTCTACCTGTTCTAACATTAACCTCAAACCTGACTGCATTTGAGATGTTATTTACAGATCTATCAGATGCACATACGTTTGATTTTTTTGTAAACAATGCAAAGTTGTTTTTGAATGAATACATGCTTAAATATATGCAAATCACATTATACATTTAACATTTAAGTTACAATGCAGTTACTGTTTATTAGCCAGTGATTATTTTTAACTGATATAAAAAAAATTGCCTAGAAATCTAGACGCACCCTAGCGGCAGCAAATGTAATTTGCAGTCAGGGTAGTCTAGCAACTCTCCGTTGGCTTGCAAGCTTGAAAAACCAAACTCTATTCAGGCCAATCACATCGTGTATAGAGTCGGTGGGCGGGCTTAACATAATTACGGCAGAGTTGGCCGCGACTCTGGAAGACTTGGAGTTAAGCTTTTCTTTGAGAAAAGAACAAAGAACAGCACTGAAGTCATTCTTAAAAAAGGAAGATGTGTTCGGAGTTTTGCCGACCGGATACGGCAAAAGTTTAATCTATCAACTAGCTCCGCTTCACCTTCTTCGTTGCTCTGGTTGGTTGTAACGCTATCCTATTGCGTGCAGAGGGAATTTGAAAGACAACCGTTTATCCCGCCCCTCGGATTGAGCCCTGCCAATGGTGTGTTCCCAGACCCAACATCTTGATGTGGGTCTGGCTTGTCAGGCTAATAAAAAAAAAGCAAATCAGGCACTTTTTTGTTATGATGAATATTAAAGGATACAATCAATATTTAACAAATAAGTACTATTATTATTATTATTTTTTTTTTTTTATCATACTGTGATGATGCACTTTCACCGTTATTAACATCATACTGTAAATCTAACTTTTTTATATCTTCATTATTATTATTATTATTTTAAATGTACATTCATAGTACTATACTTTGTGTTATATTTCCTTGACATTAAACATGACAGCCGTAATGGTTATTTTATTTATTTAAAATGACAGCCACAATTTCGATGTTCACTTTAGACATTCTACTAGCTATAAATTAGTATCGTTAATGGGATTCCTGTAATCCCTCCCTAATCTAGTTTATGTTGCTCTAAGCAATGTCTGAAACGTTGTATTTTGAGCACTTCTCGTGTTTGTCTGCCTCTTTTAGATAAATCACTTGCTTTGGATAAAATTAATCTGCAAAATGAATAAATGTCTGCAAAATGAATAAATGTATAAGTTACTTACAATTATATGTCAACTATCTCTCATTAGAGTATTAGTAGACTTTTAGTAGAATAAGTTGACATACTTTAGGTACTTATAGTCAGTAGAATGTCTGTTGGTGGACCATCAAAATAAAGTGTTAGCAGATATTAAGCAGACACTCTCTAATACTCTAATGAAAGTTCATTGACATGTACCTGCAAAGTTACTTATAGTAAGTAGATTTTCTGAAGTGGACCATTGAAATAAAGTGCTTCTTTTGCAAAGTCGGGAAAATGTTATTGTGGATTTTTTTTCTTTTGCTATTGGAGCAAATGAGAACACATACGTGATGTAGTCTCCCATTCACCACTAAAGATTTTTTACCCAACTGTGACAACATCCACTTCTGGGAATCCTGGAAAAATGTGAAAAGTGTCCATTGTTGACACATCATATATAGATTTATAAAATTAGTTTTGACTTGACTTTTTTTGTACTCCATTTATTTTATTTCTGGCTTGGAGAAACAAATGGGATATTAAATCCACCTGACAAGATTGTGGCCTGACAATTATACATTTCAATTGTTTTAAAAAGACTCCCCCTGAAAGTCACTGTATAATTTGCACACTGGAATAGATGGGAAGGATTTGGTGTTACGCTCTAGGTTTCCTGTGACGCCCTGGTGAAGTTCTTAAGAATCTACAGTTGCATGCTCGCTGGACAGTCATAGCACACCTCTTATAGTCCCCTCTGCCACGGCCATCACATTTCAAGATAAAACCCTCTCACTCTTCCGTCCAGTCACTGAATCCTGCGCAGGGCGGCCATGCACAGCTCCTGAATGCTCTTGCAGAAAGCTGATCTTCTCATGGCCTGCAAGTAACATGACAACAATAAGCATTCTTCTCTTTTTCTTTCCTCAACGCACTTTTACTGCCTTTCAGTTTTACAAGTTACAGTACTGCAGTACTCATTTAAAAAATATATATATAAAAAATGTTTACGCAATGTAAATGTGGTCACATTGCAAAAACATGTCCAGTGTCCTGGTCGATAGCGTAGAGATGTATGAAGCATAGCATCACTTTCAAACCAAGCAGCTTTCTGATTATCAGCACGGCAAATTCACGTGACCAACTTGAACATGAGCGAATTCTGTGTGGGGAACTTTTTCACTCTCGATCGCGTTCAATCCAAATTTGAATTCTCCAGCGAAATTTCACAGATCAATGGTAAATGTGAGCGCACCTTAATATGTTAAGACGTATATTTGTTTATCAGCAGTTCTGAAGGTTTTAAAACATAAATCTGAGGGGGATTTGAAATAACACGTTATTGTAGTCATTTCTTGAAAACGTGTTAGCCGCAACGCTGGTGTTTTTAATATCTCACCCCTCTTTTTGAGTTCTCTGGGCTTGTCTGGGTCTCTCCGTCTGCTTCTGGCTGTTTAATGGAACTCAATACCACGTCCTCTGACCTGCATTTAAAGGCTTTGTGGTTTCCTTGTGAAAACCAAACCCTGAAAATGACATTGACAAAAATATGATTCTCTCCCGCACGCTGCTCCTTTTGCTCTGACATCATGTCATCACTTGTGGTTTAAATTTCTTTAAATTGTCTTTTTATGTGAAACGAGGATTATCAGCTGTTTGAGACGCAATTCAAATGTGTTTCCCTATGAACTCTTAGCACTTAACCTAGCGAAGAAAGGCCTTGATTGCTTTAATAACAATACGGCGGCCTAGGAAGTGAGAGGTGCTGGAGGGGCCCTACAGAGGAGCATATTAACACGCATAAGGAGGAAATCTGCTCTCTGGCACTGGGGAGGTTGATTAGGGTCACAATGAAGTGTCAAAGAGAGAAAAAAAGAGATTTGAAATTCCTGAGAAAAATAGATTGAGCAAGCAATAGTTAGAAAGCAGATTTTAAATACCCAGACATTAAATATACTCACTTGCAGTAAGAATAAACATGGTTAAAGCTGACCACAGCTTGTTTTATGATAATTATTCATTGTTGATAGCATTAAACCATACATTTTTTAGAGATATTTTAAAAGCAAAATTATTATTACATGTTAAGTTTGCATATTGAACTCAGTTCATGGTAATATTAATACATTTTTGATACATTTTGTACAATAAAAATGTTGGTACAGTGTTCAAAAGTCCAAAGTAAAATCTGAATTGTGAAGCAAAAAAAAAAAAAATAATAATTTGTAAACACTGTTAACACTGTATATACTGTGTGTGTGTGTGTGTGTGTGTGTGTATGTATATATATATATATGTATATATATATATATATATATATACACTCACCTAAAGGATTATTAGGAACACCATACTAATACTGTGTTTGACCCCCTTTCGCCTTCAGAACTGCCTTAATTCTACGTGGCATTGATTCAACAAGGTGCTGAAAGCATTCTTTAGAAATGTTGGCCCATATTGATAGGATAGCATCTTGCAGTTGATGGAGATTTGTGGGATGCACATCCAGGGCACGAAGCTCCCGTTCCACCACATCCCAAAGATGCTCTATTGGGTTGAGATCTGGTGACTGTGGGGGCCATTTTAGTACAGTGAACTCATTGTCATGTTCAAGAAACCAATTTGAAATTATTCGAGCTTTGTGACATGGTGCATTATCCTGCTGGAAGTAGCCATCAGAGGATGGGTACATGGTGGTCATAAAGGGATGGACATGGTCAGAAACAATGCTCAGGTAGGCCGTGGCATTTAAACGATGCCCAATTGGCACTAAGGGGCCTAAAGTGTGCCAAGAAAACATCCCCCACACCATTACACCACCACCACCAGCCTGCACAGTGGTAACAAGGCATGATGGATCCATGTTCTCATTCTGTTTACGCCAAATTCTGACTCTACCATCTGAATGTCTCAACAGAAATCGAGACTCATCAGACCAGGCAACATTTTTCCAGTCTTCAACTGTCCAATTTTGGTGAGCTTGTGCAAATTGTAGCCTCTTTTTCCTATTTGTAGTGGAGATGAGTGGTACCCGGTGGGGTCTTCTGCTGTTGTAGCCCATCCGCCGCAAGGTTGTGCATGTTGTGGCTTCACAAAGGCTTTGCTGCATACCTCGGTTGTAACGAGTGGTTATTTCAGTCAAAGTTGCTCTTCTATCAGCTTGAATCAGTCGGCCCATTCTCCTCTGACCTCTAGCATCAACAAGGCATTTTCGCCCACAGGACTGCCGCATACTGGATGTTTTTCCCTTTTCACACCATTCTTTGTAAACTCTAGAACTGGTTGTGCGTGAAAATCCCAGTAACTGAGCAGATTGTGAAATACTCAGACCGGCCCATCTGGCACCAACAACCATACCACGCTCAAAATTGCTTAAATCACCTTTCTTTCCCATTCTGACATTCAGTTTGGAGTTCAGGAGATTGTCTTGACCAGGACCTCACCCCTACATGCATTAAAGCAACTGCCATGTTATTGGTTGATTAGATAATTGCATTAATGAGAAATTGAACAGGTGTTCCTAATAATCCTTTAGGTGAGTGTATATTAGTGCTGGGCAATCGATAAATCGCAATTAATCGCATCCAAAAAAAAAGTTTGTGTTTACATAATATATATGTGTGTACTGTGTATAATTATTATGTATATATAAATACTCACACACATGCATGTATATATTTAAGAGGAATATGGTATATTTATATATAAAATATTGATATATATATATATATATATATACACAGTATATACATGCAAATATATCTTAAAAATATACATGGAGTGTGTATTTATATGTACATAATAATTAGACACAGTACACACACATATATTATGTAAACACAAACTTTTTTTTGAATGCGATTATATATTATATATATATATATATATAAATTGCGATTTATTTATTTATTTTTTTTTTATTATTATTTAGTTTTTTTTGTTTCAAGATTCAGCTTTTTCTTTGGACTATTGAACACTGTACCAACATTTTTATTGTACAAAATCTATCTCTAAAAATTTAATGCTCTCAGCCTCAACAATGAATAATTATCATAAAACAAGCTGTGGTCAGCTTTAACCATGTTTATTCTCACTGCAAGCGGGTGTATTTAATGTCTGGGTAATATTTTGCTGTTTTTTTTGTTGCCCCCATGTATTTTGAGGATGAGGGCATGTCACACAATCTGTCCATGTTGGTGTCTGTCTAGTTTGGCTGGTTTTGCCAAGTGAGAGATTGACACACTTGATTTGATGTCCAAAACAAAAGATACGATAAGCATTGTCTCCTCCCTTATATAAGACATTTAAAATGCATGACATACATCATGATCATCATATATATACACATGTATTTGCTATAAAACACATCAGTCGTATACTATGTACATACCTGACACCATCCAATGCTAGGCTGTTTATACATAGCTCCAATCTTCTATACTCCATTCCTGCAAATGCAAGTTGTTTTTTGCAGTTGATAAAACTAGTAATTGGTTTCTTTACTGGTACATAACCTATCAATCCAGCCTCTTATAGCCGTTGGCTTACAGTTCAAGATGAAATTGGAGGTTGGATATCTCATTCAGGTCTTTAGAAGCTGTTTTGAGGTGGTCCCACAATAAGGTGATTTTCTTCCTCTTTCTTGTCAAAATGCTCACTAGTCTTTCTTGACCAGCCATAGCATTTTATATTCTGCATAATAGTGGTCCCACTGTCCTTTGAAATAATTCTCTGGACATTGTGACCATTCACATCCAGCGCACAAGCAATATCCAAAACCAATGGACCAGATATAATCTATAATAATATAGCTATATACCCGCCACATAGTGATTTATTGAATTATAGGCAGGGAAAAATTAGTGCAAGATTGGTTTGTCCACACAATTTGGTATGTTTCATTGTGTCATGACAAATTAGTTGAAACAGTTGAAATTAAAAAAGTAGAAAAAAGCTCTCCAACTGTTCTTTTATTGTTTCAAAAGAGTGATGTAAGGTGCAATGTGCACTTTTGCACTAGTACGTTTTGTGGTGCTGGACTGTGCATATACATTTGGCGCTACACAATTTATTTCGCCATCAAATCATATAGTTGAAACATGGAATGTGTACATTAGTTTTACACTTCAGGCACAAATTCACAACATGCATACAAAATATTTAATAAAAAGGTTGAATAAAGTGCAAAGATGCCATCACGTTTGGCCACTACTGTATATGGTCGGGCCTGGTCAGTGTTTTATCAGTAGTATTTTAAATTGAATCCTAAAGTAAACCGGACCCCAATGAAGAGGGGCTTAAACTGGAATAATGTGATCATATTATTTGGCTGATGACAACATACCTGCACTATTATTCTGCATCATCTGTAGTGACAAAAGCGAGGGTTGAGAACGGCCAAGGTAGAGGGAATTACAGTAGTCCTGTTGTGAATATAATAAAAATGTGAATGACTGTCTTCAAATCATGAAAGTACAAAAACGATTTAAGTTTAGAAATAATTTGCAACTGATAGAAACTAGGGTTGTTTGACTAAGCAAAGAATAACACCAAATGTGTTATTTGTGATGTAATAAATTGAAAATGGCAATAAAAAGTTTTTGTAAATGTAACTTTTTGGTTGAATTTGATTATTTGCATTCATTGTTTTTCGCTGCTATCAGAACAGACCTGCAGTCCAACCCACCAGTTGAGAATCACTGCTCTATGATCTCTCGCTCACACACACACACTGATACAGACACACACTCACATATTTTCAGAGCAACACAGGCTTATGAAAAGCAGCAGGGATTGTTCTTGAATTAGGAAAGTCAGGGGCACATAAATAGGGTCTGAGAAGTAAAGGGGAAATGGGGGGTCAGGCCTGGATTGTGCTTGAATTAGCCAGACTATTCAGGTCCTCCTGAAAAGCTTCTGGGCTCTTTCTCCACAAGCAAATTGGGAGGAAATCTGGCTATTGTCACGTGTTTTGAAGTGGCTGGGGCTTTAGTGAGGTGCTTACCTACAGATGAAAGTTGAGACAATGGAGCCGCGCGGCACAGACTGGAGAGGGAGACCGCTGGAGGACAGGCTTTCAGGAGGAGGGTACGGCTTTAAAATGATGGGGTTGGCATCTTACACACAGCAAAAGAAGAAATAAGCTGTCCCCAGTAGTTTTAATCAAACTGAGGAAAAATGTAAGATCAAAGATGAAGACTGAAGTTTATTTAAACCAAGTTTACTGGTGGTAATATTAGTTCCAAAGTCTAAAGTAATTTTGATGATCTTTACATATCACACACACATAAAAAAAATTTTTTTATTTAATAATAATAATAATAATAATAATAATAAAGGGATTTAAAAAAAAAAACTAAAACTAAAGCTATAAAAAATAGTTACTCATTTTATTTCGGCTAATTGTGTAACATTTCTCATTTTAATTTAATTAAACTGGAATTACTAAAATAACCAAAACTAAATAAATGTAAAAAAATAAATAAAACTTAATAAAAAAAATATATAAACATATTTAAAAATGACAAAAACACAATGAAATTACTAAAACTTTAATTAAAATTAAAGTGGAAAAAATAAATAAATAAATAAAATCTAATTCAAAATATTAACAAACGCTATAATACTATATCAATGATATGGTAGCATATGTAGCATTGAAAAGCAAACATATTTCTAAAAATGGTTAATCATTTTTGCTATGGCTGTCTTTTTCGGGACTATAACATTTTATTCAATGTGTTGTTGACTTGTAGCAGTTTGAGTTATCTTAAAACTTAGCTTTGCTCCTTTTTTCTTTTTTTATTAACCGGTTGGGGTAACAATTTGTCATTTTGCCATATCACATCCATCTATAGTGGCAAACTTAAATAAATACAGTTCTTATGATCCTTAATGTCTGAAATCATAGTTAAATGCTTAAAGGTCATTGTCCTTTAGTTTTTATTACTGTTATTCAAAATCCCATGGGTTGTTTTTCACTAATGATTTTATGAGGTGCCCCATTTAACTCTTGTCTTTATTGAGGGAAACTTGTCTGTGAGTTGTGAATTGTTAGTCGTGACTCGTGAGTTGTGTCCAGGCCGTGGGCCCTTACCTCTCCCCTCCTGAGGCAGCCCATGTTTTTCGTCACCGCCCATACCCTCTTCCTCCCTTTACACCCCTGAGGTCTTCCGGAACCTTCCTCAACATTCTGCCCATGTCCGCACTCTCATTAATCAACGTCAAGCTTCAACTGGAGGACAAGGCCAGTATTCTCCGCTCTGCCCCCTCAGACGCTCATACATCTCATTGTTCTGATTCACATGGGCAAAGAAACGGCAGAGAGTCCGACATGAAAGGGATGAGACTTCGAAAGAAAGAAGAGGAGGCATTTGTGCATCTTTCTCTCGCTCGTTCCCTCCCATCAACACTCTCTATCAGTCTCTCTGTTCATTTTCAGTTAGTAAATGGGAAGAGACGATCGTTTTGAAGAATACATTTGGGTCAGTTTAAAATTGCCATTTGTACCCATAAATTAAGCATAGAAAATGTTCAACCCTGTTACATTGATTTTGGATAGCAAGTCACGTCTAAAAAGACAATAGTGTCATTATTATAGCAAACAACTGGTCATTGAAAAGTGGATATTTGTAGAAATATTACATTTATCTTGTAGTCTCACAATCTTGAGCACAAGATGTGAACATCAGATTAATCTGTTAAACTTTCAACCGTAATACCGTCAACCCTGTTATCTTATTTAGCATAAATTATGTCCCCAAATCTAATAAAATGTATTCATTTAGTTTGAGAAGTTTGACTGATAGAATGTAAAAACAAAACTTAAGAAAACTCATCGAACTGGGAGAGGCACTTATTTTATAGAATGACCCATTTAGAGAAATGAAAAACAGCTATTGAGAGGATGAGAAAAAAGAGGGGGAAGAGAGAGAAAAACGTAGAGTGAGAGAGGCGATGTGTATGCCACTCTTTGTCCTGTGTTCATTGTCCGTTGTTTGTCATTAACCTTTGCTGTAGCTCCCGGATGGAGCTGCCACTTTTTATACAAAGACAGCACTTTTTTTACCACACTGGGAAAAAAAAGCATTTAATCATGTCTAGTGGGAGAAAACTCAAACATTTTGAAAGGTTTTATGCTGATGCAGAAAGTTTTGACAGACAACAGAGCGCAAAGATCTGAGCGGACACCGTCGGTGGTTTGAATGAGCGAAAGGGGAAATAATTTTTTCCAGGAAGCCTGACAGTTTCTCTCTCTCTCCATATACCTTCCCGTGCTTTCTCTGTGCTGTCACAGTGTCCTGTCCATCAAAAATAAGCCCTTTAGCTCCTCATTCACGTTCCTGCTTATGAACGGAGTTTGATACGGGATACACAGGATCCTGAATTTGAAAGGGTGCATCTGGGTGAGTTCACGCTTGTCTGAAGCTGTAGGTGTCAGTTGATATTGGTATTATTGTGCATGTCTTCGTCAAAATGCAAGCATAGGAAGATGACAGACGTGAGAGACGGCACAAGAGCGTGCGGCCCGGATGACTGATGACCCCCCCCTCCGGGTCCTGTCAGCCCTGTTACTCTAGCCGGTCACATGCCACATTGTGCAACTGTTCACCAATGGACCTCTGTCCCTGACACCGAGAAGCAATCAGTCTTTTCATCTGTGCACTCTCACTTTTACACACATACAGTTCCTCTAGGCACTTACCGGCTGGACATTGGGGTGGGGGTAAATTACATTGCCAATCAATCTTCTCCACCGACTTGATGAAAGCTGTCTAAACTTTCGCTCTTTAACTAACCCTCTGAGGTCTATTAAGAATAGCCGCCGTAAACCGGACAAACAACAGCTGAGATTAAAAGCCATTGAGTTCTGCTAGAGGTGCTTGAGAAGTGGTTTCTTTGGGAGAACGAGTGAGGCTGTTGGGTTCAACAGTTAGCTCCAGAAAACATTGCTGTCTAGGAACAGAGAAGTAGCTGGCGGTTAAGCCATTTTTTGTTGTTTTCTTGATTTTTGGGTGACTTTCTTCAAGCTGTCTTACTTCAAACATGATTGTTAGTAGTGTTTGCTAAGGAAAGCAGGGTTACACTTTATTTTATGTTGTCCTTGTTACAGTGTAATTATTACAGAGTAATAATAATATATAATTATAGTTATTACTACAGTAACTACACGTAACGTGTAACAAAGACATTGTAATATTAAGTGTTACTGAAAGTGTTACTATTTCTCATACTTAAAGAGTACCAGCAGTAAAAGCAGAAATGTTTTAAGGTGTCATTGTTACAGTGTAAATACACAAAAAAGTAATGTGTATATGGTTGAAAACTCCACCTGATGGAGTTTTGGTTCCTTGCCACTGTCGCCTTTGGCTTGCTCAGTTGGGGACACAAAATTTTCAAATAAATATCCAAATAAATGTAATTACTAAACTAAATTAACTATATCAACTACATTACTTGAATATATATGATAATTGAAATGAGCTAGATGACATCACCGTTTTCTCCAGAGCAGCTGTACAGCCGAATCAAATTCGTTTGCATTATTTTCCTGTTTAACACTGTGAAGCTGCTTTGAAACAATCTGCATTGTAAAAGGCGCTATATAAATAAAGTTGATGGCTAGGGTTTAGTTTAGGGTTAGTTGCTTGCATAATTTACCATTAGTAATTTCAATAGTAACTACTTGTAATGTGTAACAAGGACATTGTAATATTAAGTGTTACTGAAAGTGTTACTATTTCTCATACTTAAAGAGTTTGAACAAACCCCTTAACCCCGGGTATTAAACTCTGAAGAATCTATAAACAATAATTTATTTGCGTCCCACCATTCAGATACAATTGCTGTTGTGCTGTGTTACCGTACGTATGGCAAGTTTGACATTTTGCAGTTGCAACATGCATTTTTCTAATTACTTAAATGACACTCCACTAAAGAGTAAAATATTTTTTTCAGATCTTCTTTTTCAGATAAGAGAAAGAAAGAGATCTTTGTGAGGACCCTCCTCTCTGGGGTTTTGGCTTAATCTTGAGTTATTTTCTCAGTGAAAAGAGGGCAAAAATACCATGACGGTCGCAGAGCAAATTTCTCCATGCCCATACACGGTATTAAGATGTCTCTGATCCACAGCGGCCCGCTGATCTCCCCTGTTGTCTTCTTCTCGCGCTCTTGTCTGGGACGGTGGCCAAGTGCCACCGAGGACACCGGGCCTAATAAATCATCCCTATTTCAACATCTGCAAGGCCCAAAGGCTACCCCTGACCACGACGAGCTCTTCTCTTTCTCACCGGGAGACTCCTCAGGGATGACAAACCCAGCATTGTCTCAGCTCCAGTGAAGAGGAGGCTCTCTTCTTCTCAACCCGCTTGACAAAAGGCGTCTGAAGGCCAGCTTTAGCCTGCCAGTCCAGATAGCCGGCTCTCAGCAGGAAAGACTGCTCCCTCTCTTTCTCTCTCCCGCCATCCTTCGCCCTCTCTCTCGCTCCCGTCTTTTAATACTCTCCTCCCTCGGAGGTCAGCAGCTAGGCCTCGTCCTTTCATTCCCACTGCACTCTCAGGAGAATATAAAGACATCAAGTGCGGAGGAGGGGAAAGAAGCCAAAATTGGCAGAAAGAGATATTAGACATGGCTGTCACCACTATTCTGTGGCCACTTTTCATGCGAAGTGTCGTAAGACGAAGAGGGGGGGAATAGATAAATAAACAGCATGGCGGAAAAGTTGGATCTGGGGCTTGTCGCATTCTTCATTTTCAAAAATAGGCCGAAAGAAGATCTTTGGCGATGCCAATTACATAGAAGAAAGGGAGAAGAAATCAATTCATAGTGTTTTCGACATTGTATACTAGTAAACTAAGCTATTCATTGGCTTTTAGTGTGCTGCTCCAAGCCAGCAGGGGCCTGATGCGATCATTTGTGTGTGTGGTTACGAGAGTGCATTTCAGCGATACTGATGAAGTATAATAGGACTAGTTTGGTTAAAAGGATTTCTGGTATCCTCTTAACCATGTTTCTACCCAAGCATTTTTGATAGAACTTTTCGAAAGGAATGTAAATGTAACAAACAAAGTCTATCGTGGCTCTTGCTGCATTGGTCTTCCACCTCAAAACATTTGGATTTCCAATTAACCCAAGAAGAATTGTGAATTTCCTGCTGGCAGACAGGCCTTGATGTCTTAATCTTCAGCATGTCATTGCCATGAAAGGCGGCATTTGACAGTGTTTCACAGCATTGAACATACCCCCAAAAGCCACCCAGTGACTCTAAAGAGGGTCAGGCCAGCGGGCACAACACCAGCCCCAACTGTCTGTTCTGTGCAAAAGCAGCATATAGTAACAACATGCGTATTGTCTGTCTGGAGCTGCCTCAGAGTCCCAAAGCTCCTCAGGGGGCTAGAGAGCACAGGAGATCACTAAGACTTGTTAGCCTTGGCTGGTAGACAGAGTGTTGTTATTAGAACAAAGATGAGCATATAACAGTATTAAATTTACCAACAACATATATGATAATGAAAGTAAACTGTCCACGCTGCTTTTTATCCTCTTAACAACAGCAATGAGTTTAGAGGAATTAGTTGGTCAATATCTATCACCAGATCTGAGAACAGTGAGCTGATTCATTAAGCACTGAAAAAAGTGTAGCTTGTTAAACTACAGGCTACTCATAATCAGACAGTATACTCAAGTACAGTCAAGCTGCCCTTCAGAAAGGCAGTTAAATACACTACAAGCTGCTAGCAAATCTACCCAGTGCAACACCACAAAAATAGAAACCAAGCGCTTGTCAAAAGCCTGTGTTGCACTTTGTTTGTGGTGGTAATGGCTTAGGACAAAAACAAATACAGTAGAGATAGTTTTTAGCGCTTGTCCCTGTGCAGTACAATGTTATATAAAAATCAGTGATTTAGCATTTTGTCATACTATGGCTATCGCTACACTATTGTGCTGAAATACACAAAATGCTAAACTGTTTAGCTAAGCTACTGTCCTTCTGCTGCAAACTTAAAGTTAAGTACTGTAGCTTTTAGCCTGTTAAGCTAATCATAATCACACTGTAGCTTACTCAGTAGGTAAACTACAGTCAAGCTACTCTTTAAAGAAGTAGTTAAATACAGTATAAGCTGCTAACATATGCTAGAAAAGCTACCCGCAATGCCAAAAGTAACAGAAACCAAGCAATTGAAATGCAAAAGTATTTTTTGCAACACACACAATGCTATGCTTATTAGCTATGCTACTGTCACACTGCTGCAAACTGTAGTTAAGATATAGTAGTAGCTATAGATAGTGTTGTGTGATGTGGTACAGAACAAAACTAGTTACTCTAGGTATATTCAATGAAGAAGCTATTTGGATTCATAAAGAACAACTTTTTGCCAATGAGCAGATTTTTGTGAAGAAAGTTAGGAAGGAATAACGTTGCGAGAGAGAGAGAGAGAGAGAGAGAGAGAGAGAGAGAGAGAGAGAGAGAGAGAGAGAGAGTGTATATTTATGTGAGTGAAAGAGAGAGACCCAATGTCACTCAACATTGTGAGGCCACTTCCATGGGAAACACTGAGCTCATGCCCTATCGCTCCTATAATGGACACTTTGAGGGGATGGGCTACTCTGGTAGGTCCCCAGGCCCCGATAAACCAGAATTCCTGTCTGGATGCAAACCCAAACAACATTAGTGGCCACACCGCTGCCTCCTTCCCCCAGCCCCCATGTGCCGCCCTGCCCACTGGCATTGAGCAGAGGCAGATTCCTCTGTCTCTCCCATCAGCACTACACCACTTATCTCAGATAGTCGACAGCGATAATGCTCTTAACAACAGCTATGTGCCACCATGACACATTAGAGGGGTCTTAAGCTTTGACATCTTAGCCCCCACCCCTACCTCAGCTCGTTCGCATGTCGTCCAATATTAACATTGAAAAAGAAACACTGCTCGTTTGGCAGAAGACCTTAGTTGCATTTTTTCCCCGGTCTCCTAACTTTTGGCCGAGAGTCTCTTGTTATTTCACAAATCACACCGTAAAGTCTAATGCTCGCCACAGGAGTGTGTCATCATTACTTAACTTAAGGCGGTGGGGTGCATAAGGCTGGATTTGTGTTTTCTCATGTGAGGTATGGATGAGTTCTCACTCAGCACTGCCAGCTCGCTGCATCCCGCCGCCGGCCACATCCATAAAAGCTCAGGGCCCATGAAGCAACATGGCTACACAAGCCATGCGAAACGTGTTGCCTTTTCCTTTTCACTGCACTCATTTTCATTCCTCTCTCTTTTTTGATGTTTTAGTTCAATGTGGGTGTAGATATAAAAACAGCGCAAGAAAAAAATTGCTTTTGCAAACAATTTCCCTGCTGATTACTCCACTGGAACTTTCCATTAGTCATGTAAGTAAAGTTAAGATGGTTTGTACCCTCATAAAGTGATCATTCAGCATAAATGATGATGAGACCATTATAAACCATAGGTCAAGCAGAGGCGTCTGGGGCTGGTGAGAAACTAGCGCTGACTAGATGCCGTCCATAGAAACAACTTAACGCTATCAACCAAAGTAGAAAAATGACAATCATGGTCTCGGAGGGGGTTCGGTAATTAGATCTGCCTCTAGCTGGGTGTCAAGTCATCTTAGATATTTTTTAATATCTGAGTGTTTGTCCCAGACAGATAAACTAGTAATCACCTTGTTCAGGGGGCTGATAGGACTGTTTTGTGTTATCTAGTGGCTAATAAAGTCATTTGTGATGAGCCGAAGTTCACGCTCAGAGAGGCGGCTGCAGACGACACCTGTCTCTGGAGCGGATGTCAGATTAGGAAAGTCGTCCTCTCCATATTAGGGAGTGGTCGTACTCTTTGAAGTAACGACAATGAGGACGCTGCATCAATGTTTTTTTTTTTTTCAGAAGATGTCCATTTATTACAGTTAAATATTAGCTACTACCTTAGCATATAGTCAAGTACATAGCATGATTTAGCATTCAGTGATCCCTAAACTGTACACACACTTTTCCTAATAATACTGAACAAAACCCATTTGTGGCTGCAGAAGTCATGTTTGTTTGATGTGACTGAAATATACCAGAACGTTTAACATTCTTTTATCACTAGAGAGCATAACTATACATTGATCTTTGCTAGAGAAAAACAATTGACAATCCCTTTGAAGTGATCCCTAAACGCTGTCCTTTACCACTCTTCCATATTGATTTTTCCGCAGGGAAAAAAGGAGAGTGAGTCAAGGCCAGTCATAAAGAGTGTCCAAGGATGTTCCCAACATCACGCGATACGCCTCAGACGTCTCATCTTTCAGCTAATCTTTGTGGTTAAAGTAAACATCACGCTGTGAATCATGGGAATGCAATGTGCGGCGACAGACTAATCAATTTCATTAGCTGCATCAATCATCGGCGCTTGACGTTTATTGTGGTGGTGATGGGTTGATCTGGTGGACTCGGGGACAAGTGGCTACAGTGATAAATGTTGCTATCTCTAGAAAGAGAGAATAAATAGACTGGAGTCTTTTGTGGGAAAGAAGAGTTGGCAAGCTAGGGAGATTTTATTCATCTATCCTTATTGCTGTTGCATTTACATACAGTCAGTAATGGTGACCATAATCTCATTATACAGAATCAAGTGGACAAAAATGTACATTTTCTTTTACATATTGAAAGGCAATGTTATAACGGTCTAAACAATACCCGTGCTATGTTCATTTACCAGTATACGCTCAACAAACTTTAGAATGAAGAGCATCTGCACCACTAGTGTCACCAAATGGAATTGCAAAAATATTTGACTTCCTGAACATGCTACTTGTCTTTCATTGGATGCAAACAGATAGTCCCGCCCCAAACTTAAACCATTGGTTGAGATAATGTTGCTGCGTCAATAAGTTTAATGCTGGAACAATGACTTACTTCATTTTTAAAGGTGAAGTTATTAACATTTAAATCTACAAACACTGTTTTTTATTATTATTATTTCACTGTACGCTAGGGGTTTTTTTTCACATTAAGCCTTCCCATCACATTTAACAGTCCGAAATTACTAAAACGTTTCCCTCTACTGAGATCGCTGGCAGTGGATGAATAAACCGGCTGCATGAACTTTGTCCCTCATCAACCACACTGGAAGAGGAAATATCTTGTTTGTGATCCCTCCCCTGTATCTCCAGACGGTATCTCTTGGCTACAGCCTTAGATTTCACTCTTTGAATTTTTTAGTGGTCAATGCGACGACTAATCTGATTTGGACGCCTCTCAAGCCAGGAGGGTAAACGGTTCTCTAGCTACAGTTCATTTGACGCGCACAGCCGTGTTTTGTGTTGCCTGTGCGTGGAGAGCTAAAATGATACAAATTCTTATCCTGCGATTAAAACTATTAGAGTCGTGTTATTCTTGGTGAATTCACTCGTTCAAGCATTGGTTCAATTATCGTCAGAGGTAATTGTTTTCCACTCAGCTCCAGCTGATGGGCAAAAGCAGTTCTTGATACCTGGTTTGATATAGTTGATTATAGAGTCAAGACTTGTTTTGTTCATTGTGCTGTTTTTGTATGAACAATGAGTTTTGAAAGTTTGACTTTCACAGCAGATACTTCAGATATTACATGAGCTCAGTGGTTTAATAAATGGCCATTACAAGGCCATTACATTTATAGAATGTGAGAGTGGGGTAAGATGTGCCACATTTTAGTCAAGTTGTCCTCTAGTTAAAAAGAAATGTGACGGGTACTAATATATCTAACTGAACTTAGAAGTATCTGTCTATAACATAATGCCACTCGAAAAAGTGGTACATTGACATTACATTGGGGTAAATAAAAAAAATAAAAATAATGAAAAACTCAGCTAATTCACTAAAGACCAAGAATGATAACTATTAAGATAACTATAATGATAACTATATTAGTGTTCACACTAGCGGACGATATTGTTCTGTTTATTATAAGCGCGCTTCAGTTTTGTTGTCTGCCGCTTTAAATGTTCAAGCTCTTTAAGGCAGGATAAATTCTGATTGTTGTCAATGATTTTATCATTCAACAACTGGAAAAAATGATTTTTAGAACTATATCTTTATCGTTACTATCGTTCATGGTGTGAATGGGCCTTAATTCTTCAGAATATTTTAATATAGTGAAAATATTAACATTTGATTTTTCATTTTTAAAAAAAAATTTAATAGCACCAATGGTATAAAGTAGCCTATTTGAGTAAATGGTTACTGTACTTGAGTATCTTTTGAGTATTTTGCACTTTGACTGGGTATCAAAGATATTATCAACTTTTACTCTCTTCTTTACTAAAAAAAAAAAATGTTATATATGTACTCTTTACTCCAATACATTTGTAGTGAGTTGTGCAATTACTGATTACATTTTGCATGGCACCTAACTTTTTCCACAGCAGTTTATATCAGAGATATCGCCATCTACAGGATACTGAAGGTACTATATCTTGTGCGCTTTGCCCTTAATCAACCAAACCTGTCAACAGAGCTACTTTATGCGAATGTGAGTGCATTATCAGATGTTTCATATGAGATGAGAACATGGCTGATGAGGCTGAAACCAGCACGTCCAGTGCAAGTATTCTTTGACTATTTCATTTCACTTAACATTATTTTATTTAGTCCTTTTTGAAGGATATTGCTTTACTTATGCCCCTTTTGAGCACTTGAGCTTAACTGAGACTTGAGTGTTTTTTGACATTTAAGAGGCTGTTATGTCGACCTTGATTTATTGCAATATAGAGGTGTTCAGTTTTATTTTAATTTTAGAAAATAAACATGTGATTGCTCTCCTCACAAATAAATAGTTTCTTGTTTTTCACTGGCATATCTCTTACAGTAGGTGTTGAGGACTAGTACATCTTTGTGCCTACACTCAGTATGAGTAAAATACTTTTAAAATCAGATACTCTAAATCACAATGGTGATTTAGGGGCCTGAATACGCAAACTTTTGAAATCAGGTTTTAAAATGCACGTGTTTAAAACTAGTAATTTGAAAAGTCATGCGCATGCGTATTATGTGTTAAGTCTATAGGTGTGTAGAGTTTCTTACAAAGTGACTTCGCCAACTACTGGCCATAATACAGTGTTTTTAGTAGTTTTCACAGATCTATGTGAACGAGGAAGATTTTGACAATGTTGACGTCTGTATGCGAAAAAATGCAAAAGAAAAAACGTATGCCGTGTAAACTTGTAGACTTTTACTCAAGTGGTATTGGAATTGGTGACTTTTACCTTATAATGGAGTAATTTTTGCTGTAAGGTATCGCTACTTTTACTTTAGTATGGTTTTCAGCTACTCTTTACACCACTACTCTTTAGTTTATTGCTAAGCTGCTGAAGAGATTTTTATGATACATTTTATGATTTGACCAAAAATACACACCACACACAAATATAGTGTAACATAGTCCCTTTTTAGTTATGTTTAACTAATGTTTGTATTGAATTAAGTCTTTTGCATATGATCATGGTGACCTTTTCCACTGAACTTCCCACGATTTGTCCAAAATAAAGGCAGTAATGTTGTAGCCTACCTTTTTAAAAGGACTTTAGCTTATTCACCGTATCCCCAAGAGTTAGATAATTCCATATATACCATTTTTATCTCCGTGCGTGCCATAACTCTGTCTGACACACCTACCGCTAGCCTAGCTTAGCACAAAGACTGGAGGTAAATGGCTCCATCTAGCCTACTGCTCAATAAATGACAAAATACCGGCAACATTTTCCTATGTACATGTTGTGATGTGTATAGTTACATCGTGTACTAAGACCGACATGGCTAGGGACTATACTCTCATTCCTGCGTAATAATCCAGGAACTTTGCTGCCGTACCATGGGTGCAGCAGCGCAATGATATTACGCACCTAGCCATATCGGTCTAGAAAATTGCAACTTTAAATTTTCCGTCGGTCTTAGTACATGATGTAACTATACACATCACAACATATATAGGAAAATGTTGGCATTATTTTGTCACTTATTGAGCAGTAGGCTAGCTGGAGCCGTTTACCTCCAGTCTTTGTGCTAAGCTAGGCTAGCGGTGGGTGCGTCAGACAGAGTTATGGCACGCACAGAGATAAAAATGGTATGTATGGACTTATCTAACTCTGGGGGATACGGTGAATAAGCTAAAGTCCCAAAAAGTCTGCGTTTTCCTTTAAGCATGTTTGTAATACCTTGAAATGTTGTCTAAGTAGGCATCACACTATAGGATTTTGTCAGATGTAAATATGATTTGGAAGTTTGGAACACCAGCCATAAATTAAGAAACTCAAAAGTGTCTAAGAATCCCATGCATTAAATCTTCACAAAAGACTTCATGGTGTGTTCCCTTTACCAAACTGACTTTAATGTCAAGGAAAGGTCACATCACGCTACGCTACAGACATGCCCAACTCAACTTCATCACCCTGGTGCTTTTACAGCACATCTTGAAGCTGGATCGTTTTCATCAAGAGAATGTATTGCAGCCAAAAATTATTGTGTTGTCATAATTCTATCATATGTCCATAAATACATGTTGCAAAGTCATAAAAAGATTCACTGTCTCTTTGGAAAATGTTGGTTTCCATTTGCTGCACAGAAATTCATAGTATATGACCCACCAGTGTTAGCAATGAATTAGATTGTCCAAATATGTGGGATGTAATGGAGAGTCCACAGAGCGGAGTGGTTAGCATGTGTGTGTTTAGACACAAACGGCTGGCTCGTAAAATCTGTGTTTTGATTGGCAGAATGATTCACTGTGATTATGATGAGACAGATTTAGTGATCCCCACACCCACATTTCTCATTGAAACATCATTTTTCTTGTACTTTGTCTTAATATATGCTATCACCAAATAAAAACACTATGCAAAAGAATACTTAGATAACACTTGCAACACATTTAACTTCTGTAATGTGACATGTTTCCTAAAACAAAAAGCAATATTTATTTGGAAATAGTGATGGGCAGGATTTTGAATTTATGGGTAAGATTAGAACATGTTGTTATTGCTTAAATCATTTTCGATAATTGAAATAAAGCGGAAATAAAAAATAAATATCAGATGAAGAACTTCAACTTAATGAAACTAAACTAAAATGAAAACTGAAAATATAAAAGCAAATATGGTAACATTTTGCAATAAGGTCTTATTTGTTTGCTTTAATTAATGTATTAACTAACATGAACTAACAATGAGCAAAATATTTGTTACAGTATTTATTACCCTTTGTTAATGTTAGTTAATATAAATCCAGCTGTTCATTGTTTGTTCATGTTAGTTCACTGTGCATTAACAAATGTTAACAAATACAATATTTGATTTTAATAATGTATTAGTAAATGCTGCAACTATCCTTAACAAAGATTAATAAATGCTGTAGAAGTGTTATTTCTTAGTTTGTTAACTAAAATAGTTAACTAATAAAAACCTTATTGAAAAGTGTTACTGTAAATGTATATACTATTATAATATTTATTATAAATATATAATAAACACTATAATAGTAGTGTACTGAGTTGCTGCCTTACATTTTTAAGTACAATACAGACAACTTGGATGTTTAAGTTATTTCAACATTAAACTGACTTAAAACATGAGTTGAATATTTTATAACTTACTGTATACAAAAATTGAAAAAAAACAAACGTATTTTTTTTACAGTGTGAATAGGCTGTGATATTATTGGTTAATATTTTTCCCCACCCACACGGCCTTGATTACATCAGCACAAAATAAGTCATTTCAGAGAATAAGAAAACACTTTTCTTTTATGAAAGAATAGCTTGCACAGAAAATATGTTCATGCGATCATTTATTACTAAACTAAATTTTTTTTTACATTTTTTATTACTATTTCATACTGACTTTAACTATCAAAAGAGAAGATGGAGACCTGTAGAATAATTTGACCTGTGCCGATAGCTGTTTTAAGTTAGTTTACCCTTTTATTTAGACTTTAACCAAGTGTGTTTGCTTCGCTCAGGTGTGCTCACCTCTTATTCTGCACTCTGACATCAGCTAGCGTGAGCAGACAGGAAACACACATCAGCCATTTATTTATACTGGGGAAAAAATCCCATCAGTGACTTAGTTTGCATTTCTCTGGGCTGGAGGGTGTCAGATGGGGCTGACCCCAACATCAACCCCAAACCGAAGAAAGCCGGCGTTTGTGCCCCTCGACCCACATATATATGCACTTATGCAACTCACAAGAGACTTTTCACTTTAATGTTTGGCAGGGCTCAGTCTGCTCTCTGCATTCATATTTGGAGAGCCGCAGTCCGGATGTTAGAGTGACTTCTCCTAACCTCTCTCCTTTTTCTCCTTCCATATGTCAAACTCTCGAAGAGTGAAACTTAAATAGAAGACTGGAAAACTTGTTCTCCTGAGCTCTGAGCTAATGCAACCACACCGCGGTTCTTCAGACGTCTCAGATGAACAGTTCTCTTTTTTTTTTCATTCAGTCCAACATGAATATGCAGCAAATATTTAGAGAGCATTTATTTTAGAGGGATACACTGAATGGTATTTTCCTTCATTGTGTCTGTCATCATGTGACATTTCCCTCTGGCTTGCCTTCAGACTGAACATGATGAATAATCTCTTCTTGCAAGTATAATTCTGTATGCATTTTTATACTTGAGGAGTCCTGCTTTGAATTAAGAGCTCATATTGATCTTCCACAGACACCATAGAAGCACTTTCATCCAAAAGCTCATTGCCCAGTCTGACTCGGCATATTATTGATAGATCGTCAATATTTTACATTCTGCACGTATTGATGAAGCAGTATCGCTTCTCAAACAGTCAATCATAATGCTGGCAACAACATAAATAAAAGCATTTATAAAATTAGATCTTTTCTAGCTGCATATCTATGCTGAAAATGCATGTCAAGTGCTTTTAAGACTCTAAAAAGAATTTGTTTTTTTTCAAGTTGTCTATGCGGTGTTATCACTTTTGAAACATCACTAATAAAAAAAGATTGCTTTTATTCATACATATTATTAAAACTACAGAGGTCTGATTTTATAGTTATTGGGTTGCACTCATATAATGATGTCAAAACTCATGATGCCAACACTATTAGTATATTATGTTCCTCCCTATGTTTTGACATGGTTGCTGTCAATGCTGTTATTTGATATTGTGCTGAATAAAAGGCCATTGAGGAATTAGCTGTCAGTAGTGGGATATTTCCTTTACTCCTCCTTGATTATTACTGATCATCTTCCCAAATGACTTGTCAATAAACGCTGTCTACACCATTATTTATCTGTATCACTTTGTCAATATGAGCTGCACTGATGGAGGGAATGAATGATGGTATCATAATTTTGAATATGGCCCTATTAATATATTTTAGACAGATTGTTATAGACAGAAATGTCATTTTCTGATGTTTATAGCTTTGTACAAGAGTGCCGGCTGAGCAAGCATCAGATTTTGGACAGAGAAATATTATGAGGAATAACTGTCATCAATTTTGCAAATGGAGTTCTGCTGTGTGTGTTAGGAAAAAAAAACATGTTCTGTGGCATGGTAATCAGATATATTGACCCAAAATGATAAATCAAGTAAAAATTGACAATTCAAACATTAGGGTTTCATCCCAAGTTCCATGATGAGAATATGTTTTTTTGAGAATGAATACATATATATATATATATATACCGTGGTGGTCAGAGTTATTGGCACCCCTGGTAAATATGATCAAATATGGCTGTAAAAAATAAATCTGCATTGTTTATCCTTTTGATCTTTTTATTTTTAACCGTGGGCATGGGGTACTTTTTATACCTGTTTGCACCAAACCCATCTGGTGGATTTCATCTGACCACAGAACCAGGTCCCTTTTGAATTTCCAGTCGTGTCTGACAACTGAATATGCTGGAGTTTGTTTCTGGATGAGCAAGAAGGATTTTTCTTGAATCCCTCCCAAACAACATGTGGTGATGTAGGGGTTGTTTGATTTTTTTTAGGCTTTCTGACCCCAAGACTCAACTAATCTCTGCAATTCTCCATCTGTGATCCTTGGAGAGTCTTTATCCACTCAAACTTTACTCCTCGCCGTGCATTAAGACAATATAGACACACGTCCTCTTTCAGGCAGATTCGTTACATCTTTAGTTGATTGGAACTTCTTAATTATTGCCCTGATGGTGAAAATGGGGATTTTCAATGCTTTAGCTATTTTCCTATAGCCACTTTCTATTTTGTGAAGCTCAACAATCTTTTGCTGCACATCAGAACTATATTCTTTGGCTTTACTCATTGTGATGAATGATTAAGGGAATTTGGCCTTTGTGTTTCGTCATATTTATGACATCATAGCTGGACAATTTCATGTTCCTAGTCACCCTGGTGTGCTAAAAAATGTACATTTTAATGGGAATATGCTTCAGAGATATTTTACTCATACATAAATTCTAGGGGTGCCAATAATTGTGGCCAACGTGTTTTGAAGAAAAGCATTTATTTCATAATGTGATTTACCCCCACTTTCAATTATTTTACTTCAATGAAAGGTTAGATTTTTGTGAATTTTTTGAATAAAAGATCAAATTTCAAATCATATTTACCAGGGGTGCCAATAATTCTGACCACCACTGTATATATATATATATATACAGAGAACCATGAGCTTGGCATGGTTGTTGGTGCCAGACGGGCCGGTCTTAGTATTTCACAATCTGCTCAGTGACTGGGATTTTCACGCACAACCATTTCTAGAGTTTAGAAAGAATGGTGTGAAAAGGGAAAAACATCCAGTATGCGGCAGTCCTGTGGGCGAAAATGCCTTGTTGATGCTAGAGGTCAGAGGAGAATGGGCCGACTGATTCAAGCTGATAGAAGAGCAACTTTGACTGAAATAACCACTCGTTACAACCGAGGTATGCAGCAAAGCATTTGTGAAGCCACAACACGCACAACCTTGAGGCGGATGGGCTACAACAGCAGAAGACCCCACCGGGTACCACTCATCTCCACTACAAATAGGAAAAAGAGGCTACAATTTGCACGAGCTCACCAAAATTGTACAGTTGAAGACTGGAAAAATGTTGCCTGGTCTGATGAGTCTCGATTTCTGTTGAGACATTCAGATGGTAGAGTCAGAATTTGGCGTAAACAGAATGAGAACATGGATCCATCATGCCTTGTTACCACTGTGCAGGCTGGTGGTGGTGGTGTAATGGTGTGGGGGATGTTTTCTTGGCACACTTTAGGCCCCTTAGTGCCAATTGGGCATCGTTTAAATGCCACGGCCTACCTGAGCATTGTTTCTGACCATGTCCATCCCTTTATGACCACCATGTACCCATCCTCTGATGGCTACTTCCAGCAGGATAATGCACCATGTCACAAAGCTCGAATCATTTCAAATTGGTTTCTTGAACATGACAATGAGTTCACTGTACTAAAATGGCCCCCACAGTCACCAGATCTCAACCCAATAGAGCATCTTTGGGATGTGGTGGAACGGGAGCTTCGTGCCCTGGATGTGCATCCCACAAATCTCCATCAACTGCAAGATGCTATCCTATCAATATGGGCCAACATTTCTAAAGAATGCTTTCAGCACCTTGTTGAATCAATGCCACGTAGAATTAAGGCAGTTCTGAAGGCGAAAGGGGGTCAAACACAGTATTAGTATGGTGTTCCTAATAATCCTTTAGGTGTGTGTGAGGGGGGGGGGGGGAAACTTTGCCATATGGAAAAGCTGTACCACAATGGAAAATGGTCAAAAAGTAGTTTTTCTATAAAATTATTCTTTTCTTTTCTATTTAAATGCACATTTCTTTTCGAAATTAATAGATGTATATACTTGGGACTCATGGAAACCAAAAATAAGTAGATCCCTATCATTTAATCCCTATTGTTCTCTATAATTTGGCTAACTCATCCTCACTCTCATCACATGGAAGAGCTAACTTTACACTCTTCCTATTGCCCTTTCCGTAAAATATTGCTGTATTATTTTTCTGAAAAGAAGAAATAATTTTGTTACTTATACATAAACACAACTATACTACAATAAACACTTTAAATAAATAAATAAATGCAATTATATTGTTGATGCTACTATGTATAAAAAATCCCAATGGGGAAATAATTACTGCAGTTCCACTGTGGTACAGCGTTGCCATATGGCAACATACCTATTTTTCCATAGTGGTACAGCGTTCCCATTTGGCAACATTGACATTTTCTCAATTTACAGTAAAACTATGTTAGACAAAGTTGATTTGTGAATGAAAATATTTAATTTACTTATCAAAGATGCTGCAAAAAATCCCCCTTGAGAAGAGATGTTTAGAAATTAGGTTAATAGAGCAATTTCCGGATCACTTCAACAGGTGTCTTCCGTTATATTTATATATTCTCAGAAAAATTATTATAATCATGGATCATGGGCTGAAACCCTAATGTTAGAATTGGCAATTTCATTTTTTTTACTTGATTTTAGTTACAATGCAAAAATATAGTGGGAATAAAGAGAGAATTTAGGTCACATCAAGAGTGACACATTAATTTTAGATCACCAATATGTGGATTCTCAGTTGACCACATATTCCAAAACACTTACTTTTCTCTATGACTTTTTCTTAGTATTCGTATTTCTATTGAAGAGAGAAAAATACATTTCTTTGCTTTGTTGATTCAATGATTCAAAAGCTTCTCTCTCACTGGTTGTTTTGTGTTCAGTCTCAGTTATTTCTTCAAGTTCTTCAAAGTTAACTGGAACGCACATCTCATATGATATCAGCCTGGACAAACAGCACTCACAAAGTGCGAAAAACATACATATCGTTCATGAAAGGTTACCGTGACCTTCCGCACAAAAGTCTTGAGTGTTTGTCTATTAAATCTGTCATTGTGTTTTGCCCTCTATCTCTCTCCGCACCCACCGCATCCCGACCCAAGCGCCTGGGCTTCTGTTAGCTCTAGCCATGTGATAAGTGTTAAACAAACTCACTTTCTGTGGCTCTCTCCCTTCTCACCTTTGTGCTCGCACAATGGGAATTTGACATTCCTTTAGTCATCCGTTTCACTGCCCGCTGTGTCTTTCTCACATGCACTGACAGGGCAGGAGATGTTGATAAGAGTATAATAGAGAATCAAACAATGCTAAGCTGGGAGCGATTATTTTTAATTACCCACGGTGGAGCGTTCACTATCAGTGCACTCTTAATGTTTGCCTTGGCCAACAAAAAAAGCGGCAAGCCATGAGCTTATTAAACTCATGATATATGGTTTATCAGATTGTTGCTGGCTTCCTGGTATTTACAGCAGAACTGTTTTTATTTCGTTGGGAGTTTTTCCATGACAACTCCTTGATGAAAAAAGGTTCGTACAGTAAAAGCATAGGTCCATGTAGATAGCTTTGATGAATCACAAGTCGTTACATCGACTGCATGATGATGTTTTTGTGGAGAAAAAACACGATGGAAAAACTTTCCATTTACCTACATTTTTAAAAAAACATACCATCCATCCATCCATCCATCCATCCATCCATCCATCCATCCATCCATCCAAACTGCTTGTCCTATGTAGGGTTGTGGTCCAAAACGTACTTATATCTACAATTCACTGCAGTTTCCAGCTGAAATGAACGAGTAGCAGTAAAACACCAATGTCTTTTATTGTAGAATTAGGGGCCATTCACACAGAACACGTTTTTTTTTCTCATTCCAATGCACCACTTTTCCATAGTTTATCTATGTAAATACGTGCTAGGCGGATGTGTATGACCGTTGCACTTGCGTCTTTTGCAGCATCTCGCACATAAGCTCTACATTTTTAAGACGCTGTGTCAAGTTAAAAGAATCAGAAGACCCCGGAGGCGGAGCAATCGTGATGCAATAACGGAGATAACAGAAATAGCCAAACAGCAGAATAGATAGCTGATATTTTTTACATGGAAACAAAAAGACAATAATCGCACTGGCTATGGCATTTGGCCTTGATAAAAACTGTGTCGCTGCTTAGAGAACGACAGAACAGAAATCTGTTTGGGTTCACCCCATCCTTCGGGTTATCTCTGTTATCTCCGTTATTGCATCACGTCTCAAAAGCCTCAAGACTCTCTCTTTCCGCTCTGCGCTTGTTTTAAACATTCCTGATACGCAAAGATGCATTCTGTTTAAATGGCCCCTTATTTCCACACGGTTCCTTGCATTATGTTATTATATTATAACCTGAAAACACTTTTACCATGGTTCATGAATTATAAACGAATACATTTATATGCATGCATCACATAACCAGCTCCATATGTATGACTTTTCTGACATAGCAAACTTGCCCGGTAGCACCTGACACAGCATTGCACTTGCGCTCTGTACGAGTCACGCTACTCGATTAAAAAATATATTTAATCTGATTATATCAGTTATGTTTAAGGTACGGTCTAGTGTAGGTGGTATGTTACTTTTTAAATGCGATAGAGCAGGGGTCTTCAACGTTTTTCAGGGCAAGGACACCTTTAGGCGATAGAGACATGGAGCAGGGACCCCCGATACAAAATCTGTCAAATAGAGCTAAGACAGTAGATTAGAACTGTGAACATTATTGCTGCTGCACATGTATCACTGTCTGTATATTACTTTTCATTGTCAAAATTGACATTTATGCATCATATCAAACAACATGTTGCGATAAAAATCACAATTTACTTTTACAAAACTTTTATATTACTTTTACAATTCATTTGAATGGAATTTCAAAAATATATTGATACGAATATTTTTTTTTCCTATTAATTTATGATTCTGCATTTACATTGCATGTGTCTATTTTGACATGCCATATTTTTGTCCCGGGCTAGTTATCACTATGCCAATTGCAATTTCGAGATTGAAACACGCATTTATATGTAGATGTCACTTCCAAAAGTTTGCAGCGTGTAATTGGCCGTCATTCCATAAAAAAGCAATACTTTTAATCAATGGATTATAGAGATATAGCTTTGAAAGCACGAAAGAGCACTCACTTTACAATCACAGTTAAGCTGTCTCTCATCTCAGTTCGCCATCTCACAAAGTTCCATTAAAATCAGTAAAGTTGTCTACACTGCATAATGAATATCTTACTTACATTGTGGCTTTGTTTGTTAATGAGAGGATTCGCGAGAGCGAGCAGAACTCAGCACTTTTGAACAATAACTTTGAGCAGTGACTGAATTCTTAAACACCTGTGATTGGCCATTGCATTCAAGAGATCAACAAACAGGTCTGTGATAGGCCGCATTTCTCACTGCTGAAAACCACGCTGTAAATGCGTATATTTTACGCTCTACAGAGCACAAACTCAAAAATGCACGTGTTTGCCAAATCTGTTTCGCCAATAATACTATATCATTACAGTATCAACTGAGGGTGATCTTGCTTTCATTTCAGAGTGCTTATATTTAAATTTGTGATTGGTTTTTTTGTGATATTTGAATAAAAAAAAAAAAAACGATATTGTGTTCAAACACTAATTTGCAGACCCTCTGCAGTACCGCTGCGGACCCCCAGTTGAAGACCATTGTGATAGAGCATTAACATTCTAGCGCCACTCACTGGACATTTCATTACTGAACTGCCACAATTCATATAGCGGCCAGCGTCATAAAACGTTACCAGATTCACGCTCATACGTTTTTCACGGCTTTTAGTGTAACCCCTCCTGTTCGAACCACCCGCTTTAAGTGGGACTCTAAACCGGGTCCTCCGGCATGAGAGTCGGATGCTTTAACAAGGAGTCTAAAGGATGCAACCTCTAGCGTCAGTCGCTAGAGCGTCTCTTGAGATAAGAGGAGTGAGGTTTACTCTCTCAGCAACTACTAGCTAGCCTCCATTACACTCACCCCCCAAACCTCAATCCCATCTGGGTCACGGCACCAATGTAACCCCTCGTGTTCGAACCTGCCCGCTCTAAGTGGGACTCAAACCCGGGTCCACCGGGATGAGAGCCAGAAGCTCTAACAAGGAGGCTAAAGGCTGCAACCTCTAGAGCGTCTCTTGAGATCAGAGGAGTGAGGTTTACTCGCACAGCAACTACTTGCTGGCCTCTGTTACATTAGCACTACTGTACATTTCACTTTGAAAAAGTTGCAATGCGTGCAAGAAACAACGTAATATCATTTTTTAATTAAAAAAAAAAAAACGGGTTGCATGCGTTTAGAAGATTAGACAGCCTGTAACAAAATTGTTTAGATATGTGTTATCACAGTAATTAATCCACTTTATTATGTTTGACATCATGGTTTTGTTCTTTTTCAGACTGGAACAATGAGGTCCAGAATTCACAAACCCCAGTTTCTAAAACCTCTCTCTTGTTCTGCAGTCATACCGCGGGTTCAGGTTTGCATCTGCCACAAACTGAGCAGCGACCACTTCCGCATTAATTGACCAGATCAATAACAATCACGCATTTACATATCTAAACTCTCCACGCTCACCAAAACAAGAGAACATTCTCAATAACTGCGAAGCAAAACTTTCACTTTGTGGCTTTCTTGGTGTGTTCGTCCGTGCCAACTGGATGTCACTCAGTCGGTTCAAAAGGCCTTGAGGTTGGTCTCTATTGGTTCTTTTTGGAAACTTGCGGCTTTTGACATCCATAACCATCTATTGGCCGCGCTGCTATATTGCCTCACATTATCCAGACTTGAGGGGAATTGTTTTTGGCAACGATCTCTGAAATTTTCCCACTGCAAAGCCCTTAAAATGTGCTTGTTTTACTCCATACCCCCAACGTCAAGCTGGGAGACAAACTGCTTCGTTGGCTCACCAAGGTTTACTGTGCTTCTCTAATTGCAATTAGAGCGAAGTCCAATTAGTCTGCGACAAGGACTCATTGTTATAGGCGTGATGGAGGACGTCTTCTCTTCAAACCGGCACGTTGAGTGTCACGCAAAGCACAGGAAAATCCAGCCTGTGAGGCGAAGCACTGTTTTCTTTGTCCGTCGTGTGTCTATTAGGGCAGCTGTGCTGGAAAATGTTGCTAGAATGTGTGCGGCGAGCTTGTTTTCTTTTGTTCAGTCTGTGTGTCAATATAAATAGGGCTGAGGTTGAGAAGAAGAAGTCCTGATGGTGCCTGCTAACAAAGGTGGGCTTATAACAGTAATAACAACACACACTTACTCCCTGGTGCTAATTTGCTTCAAACACTTGCGTTGAATCACTGCACAGGTGGCTGCGCTTTCATCAAGCACGGCCTGCTCGTATTTATTTTTACAGTTCTCCACCATAGTGCCTCTGTTTTCGGACACTTTCGAGCACTGTCAGCATGACACGCTAATCACTAGAGCTTCACAGCGCTTTTCATTTACATAAGAAACCCTGACAAACTTGTGTAAGCAAACGTTTCGAGAAGCTTGTGAGAGGTTCAATTGTGCGTTTTACATCTGTTTGGGAAAAGCGTTCTCACTCTCTTGCCTCTCTATCTGTGGCACAAATTGTCCTGTCGCCAAAGAAAAAAAAGGGAGGAAAGTTAAAATGATTCTGACGTGTCATAAATCACACCAGCACTTGTGGCAAATCATTTTTTCCAACCATCTAATTAATACAATATTTATTTGCTTGACACACACACGCACACGTGAGTGTAAGTCATTTGTATGGCAGAGTGCAGAAGCATATGTAGATAATCACGTGCACACACACACATTTACAGAGATTTTTTAATAAGGACATGATACAGAAATCTATGTACAATTAAAAAGGCTTTAGATTAACAAAGCCTAACCCTAGTATATAAACTTTTTTTTTTCATTGGAATAAATATCATTGATTGATTGATTGATTGATTGATTGATTGATTGATTGATTGCAGATAAGGATGTTTTGCCAGATTTAGCAAATTTTTTCCATGTTTTCCTGACTTTACCATTCAATTGTTTCATTGAGAAAATTGCATTTAAATACAAAAAAATTCAGCAATGCTGAAGTTGATAAAAAAAAGAAGTGGAATGAGTTGGAAGAGCACAAGACAGAAAATATATACATATACAACAAGCATGCGTGTTTGGGTTGCGTTTGGCAGATTTGGCTCTGTTTTGCACAATTTGATATGCGTATTTACATCTGGCATGAAACTATTCACTTACCTGAGAGCACCTGGTAGTGTTTTACAATCTAAACAGAGCTGTTGTGCTGTAAACTCTGTTTATGAATCTGTCACACTGTTTCACACATTCTCATCACCCCACCAGCAATTCACAACTCTCTATGGCTCTATTTTATTTGATTTTTTTTAGGTACATTATTAATTTCCATGTAATTCAACAATTTTTAACACCTTTAAACGCTAAAAGGAAAAACTATCTCACTTTCTTGCCAGAGCAAATGTAGAGTATTGGTCTGGCAGCAAACTGCAAAGTAATTACACACACTTATTTGTCTCTAAGTGTGTGTGTGTCTGTGTCCGTGTGTGTGTGTTTAGCATGAGCTGATGTATGCATGTGATTGCACTGTATGTGCTTGTGCATATGTGTGAGATTATTGCTTTCACATGCTGCGGTGCAGGAAAATGAAAGACATGAATGAGAAAAAAATAAATAAATAAGTGAATAAGGAATATGTAGATATTGGGTTGGGGTTCTTGTTTAAAATGTGTCGTGTGAACATGGCAGAAGCGTAAGGTTGTTTTGGATACGTGCAGCTCTGACATAGCTGCAGGATTGAATTATGGATGTAAGTAGTTTAAGTAGACTTGTTTGAGTATTTGTGATGTAATTGCTTCCACTCGGGCGGCTTGGATACATTGACAGCCTAATTTAGAGAACCACAGTTTTTGGGCAGTCTGCAGAGCTGTCAATCAAACCCTGATAAAGGCGGTACAGACTGTAGTGGGTATTCTGTAAAAGAGTCACTTATTCTGTTTGCTTTTCCCCCTCAGTGACTCACTCTCTCACCTTTGCAATCACATTCACCTCATTCACGTGGAGGAATGTCAGATGGAACGTGCAAAACCATGTATGCAATGTATGCAATATTATAGGGTCTTTCTGTCCATTGCTAACATTGTGTTTAAGGTCATTATCACTTGAAACAATCAATAATTAAATCATTACCATACATAATCATAGTAATGGGATTGACAATGTAAGGCTATCCCCTACAACAAAATATAAGAAAAAAAAGGATAAAAAAGAAAGATAAAACTAAAGATAAACATGATGATACATTTATATATGTGACCCTGGACCACAAAACCAGTCATAAATCGCACGGGTATATTTGTGGCAATAGCCAACAACACATTGTATTGGTCAAAATTATAAATTTTTCTTTTATGCCAAAAATCATTAGGATATTAAAGTAAAGATCATGTTCCATGAAGATATTTTGTAATTTTCCTGCCGTAAATATATAAAAAATATATTATTAGTAGTAATATGCATTGCTAAGGACTTCATTTGGACAACTTTAAAGGCAATTTTCTCAATATTTAGATTTTTTTGCACCCTCAGATTACAGATTTTTAAATATGTATCTCTGTCAAATATTGTCCTATCCTAACAAAGCATACATCCATGGAAAGCTAGCAGCTTTCAGATGATATATAATTTTCAATTTCAAAAAATTGACCTTTATGACTGGTTTTGTGGTCCATGGTCACACATATATATTTACTTATGTGTTAGCTAAAATCTAAAAATATATATTGAGAGATAAAGACAGAATGCTAGCTTATGTATTTGTATTTAAAATTTTAATGCACATTGCTAATATACAGTAGGAACGAATTTGGACTCTTCTCAGGCCAAAATAGTAATCCTCATTAAGAAAAAGGCATTATTAATTATTTTTAATGAATATTTATAATTTATAAGGAAATATTAATTATATAAAATTCAGTTTATTAAACCAAAAGACTTCTAAAGGAAAAAACAAGCCAAAAATATTTGTAATATTATGTAAAGAAATATATTTTACATATATAACACTTGTAACACTTTATTTTACAGTGTCCTTGTTACACATTACATGTAGTAGCCTAATTCAATTAAATGCATAATTACACTGTAACACGGACACCTTAAATAAAGTGTAACCAAAATATTTGACTCACCTCGCTCCGATTCAGTGTGTGTGTGTGTGAGTGTGTATGTGAGATTGTGTGTGTGGTTAAGCCCATCTGAAATCTTCAACTGTGTGATTCAATCCATGAATCCAGCAGAACCTTTGCACACGCTCACACACCCTTCATTCAGAGGATGAGACAGGAAACGGGTGGGCTGTGGGCACTGCAGATTACTTTAAAACCTGTATACGGCCCAATAATCCCAGAGCACAGCCTCTTCCTGTTCTACTCTGAATGAAGGCCACTGAGATTCATATGAGGTCCCATTATCTCCAAACCTGGAACAAGCTCGCTTCTCATATAAGCAGGACACTGAGTGCATTCTCCAAAACCCACTCTATATAAATATTCCTGAAGGCCTCTAATTCCACATCTCCTCCAACTGTCTAGGTTAAAACTTTGCAGCATTCATTTCATCACACTCGGGATGGTTTAACCTGTGCTGCTGTAGTGGCGGCCCAGCGGGGGGTTCAGATTCAAACGACAGACTCATCACTCAGTGGCCATTTAATGCTCACTTCTCGACACGTTTCAAAGCCCACATCTAATCTCAGCTAGTTGCAGTCTTTAGAATATTCTGGTTCATACTGAATTGAATCTTTATAAACAGCATTTGTGGCATACTAACAATTACCACTGAAAAACCACAAGTAGCCTACCTCCACCTATAAAAGTAGTACCACATCAACAGAATCATATGGACACTTTTTCATTTTTATTGCAAACCAAAGTATCATTTCTGTTTTAAACCTTCTGAAACACTTGCACTTGAGAAGTCATACGGTACATTACACTTTTGCATAGTCAATGAAGTATTGATTCCAGGCCATAAAAATGACAGGATGTAGTGTTTGTTAGTAGTCATTAGTAATCATTAACTAATGTTTAGTAGCTAATCATTAACTGTTTATCTTTTGTCTTCACAGCAAATGCTGAATGATCATGAAACGTCGTCTCAAGACAGCTGTATTAAAAAGGTAGGATTTGTTTTAAGTCAGTCCATCCCTCTTTACAGATCTAACAGATATGCTGATTTCACCACACACAAATATGAACAACACAAAAGCAAAATGAAAAACAGCAATTTGCTCCTAATAGTGTTTTTTTAATAAACTGAAGGTGAAAATAAATGTAAATGTGACCCGTGCTGGCAAAATGAGTCGCAATGAGCACATTTTTTAAAATGAGTTATTGTTTTTTTCACATTCTCTATTAAAAAACCTTCAAAATTATGTATGATTTGTTTGACTGAGCTACACCTGTTTAAAGTCGATTTTGAGAGTTTTCGGAAGGTTCTCAAACAAAATCACCTAGCAACCATACCTTAAAATCCCACCGAAAATAACACCAGATTTGACACACACCAAGTCAAAACCAAATATCTATAGGCAAAATATATATTCAACTTTTTTTCCCATGATACCATGATTAACATTAATGAAACAGACAGCCTATATATTAAGATCTACTGTACCGCACGGATCTAATATAATGTCACACATCAGATGTTTCTCCCAAACAGTTAACCAGACATTCACATAAGACATAACAGATAATGTTTGCATGAATACTCGCCAAGACAGATATTTTAAAATACTGTAATTCTGTGTGTATATCGGGATCACACGCTGTCTGAGGCGTCTTTGTGCTCACGCGTCGGATCTGTCAGTCAGCGCGAGTAAGATCGTTTCATGGACAAAGGAAAGGTACTCCTCTCAGAAAACATACAAATAAAGAAACGTTTAGATGTATAATTGCTGTTTGGAGCATTGGCATCCAAGGTTATTATAGTTTTTCGTTTTTAAATTAGTTTTTATTTTAATATCGTTTTCAATTTTGCTATTAATTTCAGTTTAGTTTTAGTTAGTTTCATAAATTGTTTTGCTAGTTTTAGTTTAGTTTTTATTTTGTGAACACATTTCTATTTAGTTTTAGTAATTATAGTTTACCAGAACAAAGACCAAAGCAAGATTTTTCATTTCAGCAAAGTTTAATGTTTGCACAGATTAGAGTTAACTAACTTTATAATAACAATTATGAAAATTCCAGACAAACTCATTCATATTAAAGATGATATCTTGTTAAACATGCCTATTTAAATTTTTGCAGCAGTACAATGAAGGCTAGTAGTGTGACCCCTATAGAAAAAACAGTGTGTGTCCTGGTATTCCCTACGTTGTGGGGAAATATCTCTACATGGATAATAATATTATTAGTAGTAAACACCTTTCCGCCTGCCAACATGAACATCTCCAACATACAGTAGCAGGGCTCTCAAGTTTTGAACTGATTTCAGAGTGAGATTTTGGTGGCAAAAAAATGACATAAATTAATTCAGCATTTCTTAGTGCAGGTTTGTATGTGTGTGTGTTTTTGTGTACACACAATGTGAAAACCTTTGGCCTAGGCTATTTCATTATATTTTATCCAGACAATGCATAGTATTAATTATTGCATTTGTCTATTTCAAAGATGTCAGGGAAGAGGCAAATGGCAAATTAATATTTCATAATGGAATATTTTTCGTTTTTCCTTTCCTTTTATTTCCTTTTTTTTATTTCCTTTTATTTGACTTTGTTAATTGATTTCATATGACAGTTCCATAAACAATTAGTGTCATTTTCAGTCATGATGGTATTCAGGAAAACAGCACTCTTGGTTGTGTGATGTTGCTTAACTGTATTATATGTTATAAATATAAAAACTCCACAATTTGTAATTTAACCGTGTATGTTAACTGAGTTTCTCTGTGTCAGCGGCGCTCATTTGTTTTTGATTTCTCCTCGAGAGGTTGTGCGAGCGTCAACAGCGCAACCTTGTTACCGTCAGTTCATTATACATTACATTATATATTATTATCCACTATCGATCGCCACTTACACTAAATTAATGCACAATAATTCTTGCATTTTGGTTATTCCCTAGTTATTTTTTATCATCTACGTTTTAATCAGGCTACTTGTCCGGTCGGAGCAACTTCAAAAAATACACTTGTCCCGGACAAGCGGACAAGCGTTAATGTCGAGCCCTGTTACTGTACTCATAGGATATGGTCTTCTCCCACGTCGATCAGTCTGTAGCCACTTCGTCGAGATGTGAATCAATGTGACAGCTGTCCTCTTCTGTAGCTATTTCAGCGACCATCTGAATCAATGTCGTGTCGAGCGAGCCCGTGAATCACAGAATGTGTCGTTGGAATCAGAATGTAAACGTTGTTGCGGGAATATCTAAATCTTACCCGGATACAGCAATGCTATTTTCTGATTGGCTGTTCGGTAGCTATATTTTTTTATTTGATTAGCTGGTGCGTGGCAGGGCCTTCTGAACTCTATGGGGAACTCACTTGATTCCTCTAATAGTGCCGCAACTTGGTGGGCGTTATCCTGGAAATTTCTCTGCGTGAGAAATACAAGGTGTGGCGTGTGAACGGGTTGAAATGTGTGTGTCTCATGCCCTGCAGTAGTAGTAGGCTACTTGCTACTAGTAGTTGCTGTTGCACCTGCGTCTCTCGTCGCGCATGAAACGGCACTCTAAAAGCAGTGCGCTCATGTTAAAAGTGGTTCAACTTGTGTCTCATTACCTTGTGTCATTTTCCATTTCACTGCCACACACGCATTCTTTGTAAACAGCCGCGTAGGACTAGCGATGTGCCTCGGTTCTTCACTGAAGGGTTAATCGTGGTTAATCGTCTCAGCTCACCTCACGCGCCTGAAGCGCCATATACAGACATTTCCCTCAACAGCCACAGGTCAGATTTTCCGCCACATTAAAGAGCTTATTAATTACGAAAACTATTATTTATTTTTGCTAATTGTTATTTTATTTCAGTTCGTTTTTCAGTAACTGTTGTTAGTTTCGTTTAGTTTTAGATTTTCATCTATTATGATTTTTTAATTTTATTTCAGTTTACGAAAATGTTTTTTGACCAATAGTTTTAGTTTTAGTTTCAGTTTTCGCTTGTTGGCATCGCTAGACGAAGGCTTAATGAACTCATTTTTGTGATTTTCATTTTTCACTTGTTTTGCCTGTAGCTCGAAATTATCCTGTGCGCATTCCGACTCCTTTTGCCATATATATTCATCACAGAGACGGAGTATGAATATATTGATATATTACTATAATGGATATATTAATCACAGAGACAGGGAGTATTACAATCATGACAATATTTTAAAATAGAATTAAATGGCATTTATTGATAACAATTTAATGTACATAGGCTTAGTCTTGGTGGACTAGATCTGCTATGCTGCTGCTGCATGAGTGAAGGATACTGCTGCAATGAAAGTAGGGAGAACCCATAGCAGATCTAGGCAGGTGGTGCTGGGGAAGGTGGAGGGCTAGGACAATTCCCATGGTGTGCTACACTGAGTTAAGCCAGTTCGGGAAGGAAATAAACAGGTTATGTGGATAGAACAAACAGGCTAACAGAGAAAGCTAACAGCAGCTCAGAAGAGTTGGATATATTTATTTTCACCTACAGTTATGAAGTTAAATTAGAAATGAATATTCGTATCTTTCTTTTTTTTCTTCCTTTCCTGTGGTACATCTTGATTTCAGTATGTTTGAGTCAACATACTTTCAACTTTTTCTTTTGAACTGTTTTTTACTATTATTCACACAAACCAATTTGCAGAGTTTGTGAAACAATCAGTTTAACTCAACTTTATTAAACAATGCAATATTTGACACTATGCAACTTAAATATACTGTACAGGGACCTCTGAGAATAATATAGAGTGATCGTTTTATGAAGCAATTCCACTGTCCAAATGAACTGATTCACTAAACCGATGACACGTTGTGTTGCACATCAAAATCTTTCAGAACTGGGGATGTAATATTTTTAAGAACATCTTTTATTCGCTAAGTTGAGTCACCAAAAAAACTCATCTGACATGCTCCAAGCATCCATATTAATATCATGAATTATACATGAGGTGTTATGAATAACTGCATCACTCATCATCTACTCTAATAGACTAAATGCACTCATGTCTGATTACACCTTAATGTGGCAAATAAGAGCCAATGTTTGTGTCTATGTGTGTGTGTGTGTGTGTGTGTGTGTGCATGTTTATGTGATTTATGAGGACACAAATTTGTATAATGGCATGGGTATTACACTGGTATTACAATGTAAACGTGGTTTATGAGGACATTTCCTGTGTCCTCATAATAAAAATAGCTTTAAAAACATACTAAACAATGTTTTATTAAAAATGTAAAAATGCAGAATGTTTTCTTTGATGGGTAGGTTTAGGGGTAGGGTAGTGTATGGGGATAGAATGGGGACATTTTTTGGTTTTTTATCATACTAAGTGATGTTTTTTGAAAATGTAAAAATGCAGAAAGTTGTCTGTGGTGGTTATATTTAGGGATAGGGTTAGTGTAGGAGGATAGAATATACAGTTTGTACAATATAAAAACCATTACATTATGTGTGTGTGTGTGAGGGCAGATCCAGCCCCGAGGTTATGTAATGAAAACATCTGTGCCAGATAATCTATAACATCATCCATGTATATTCCCTTCATCCCTGTGTCTCTGAGATGCATCTGCTCAGACAGAAAAAAACACCTTTATTATGAGAGCTGAAAGATTTCTTAAGTCAAATCCCGGCAGATAGACGAAAAGAAAAAGAGCTTCTTTTATTTATCCTTTGCTTTTAACCAGTTATCCCTCCTTCACAACACAAACACTCTCAGAAACAGAGATGCCTATCTGAGTTTATCTGTCCAGTGCCCCCCCCCCCCCCCCCCACCCCCCCACACACACACACACGTTCCTGAGCCTTGATTTGAGCTCTTTTAGATGTAATCCACCACACTTTGTCCCAAAAGTGTGTGTAAGTGTGAGTGTGTATGTGTGTGTGACACGTAAGCTTACAGTGAACTGACAATGATAGTACACAGAGACATAGATTAATTATAGAAAATCAATGTGTTGTAATTGTATTTGAAACAGATCGCCTCCGGCATTGTGCCTACGTGTCTGGCTGGATATTAAAACATTTCGCTTTGTAAATGTAGCAAAAACAGGCGGCTGATGTTTTAATGGGAAAGAGATTAATGGCTCTTTTGACAAGCTCTCTGAGACGGTATCAGTGCTTTTGTGGCCCCTGCTGTGACGGATCTCTCATAGACTTTAAAAAAATGTTAATGTTATTTTAACTCGCACTGTTTTTTATCGAGGAATGATTATGGTCTGATAGTACAATCACATATGCATGTGTGTTTGATATACCTTCATGGTCAACTACATATTGTACCTTAATCTTTAGCATTAAACCATGTGCATTGCACCACATTTGAAAGGTGAAAGGAGAGTCGCTTTACCCGTTAACATCAGGAGGTCTGTCCGCAGGGGGAATGATGAATCTCTAATGTTAGCTTAACTGAATCAGGAAAATCTGCTCCTGTAAAAATATCATCTCAAGCAACCCTGTAAATTTAGGGCATCTGATTATGCCCCAAAATACATTACAGGTCACGAGGGGCTTGTGCAACCCTGAGGCGAGGTGCTTCAAATGTGACGATTGATTGATTATCATGATAATTTGTTTGAAATGATTATCTGGATATAATAATCACCGCCGTTCACCCCCTGCCTCGTGCTGCATTTTCATGCTCTCTTGTTCCCCTGTATAATGCGCCTCCATCAGAAATGGCCTCTGGTTATGGAGGCGTAGTAACAGGGGCCTCCCGGTCGGGTCCTCAGGGGCTGGGGGGCCCCATTGATGAATGATGACCCAAAGGAGCCTGAAATCAGAGAGAATAAACATGGGGAAGAAGAGAAGAGGAGAGGGACAGGGAAGGCTGGTAACTATCTGTAGCGGAGGGCAATTATACGCCAGGCCAGGCAGCCCCAGGGGCAGTAGATCGGCCTGAAGAATGCAGAGGGGTCCTGACCACCCAATACACTCACTCACACACACACAAACACATACTCTCAGGCCGGTGGGAAAGGAATTGAAAATCTTTCCTGCTTTTTCATAACATGACGTTGTTTAAGAAAAGTGTGAAGAAAACTTGACAAGCTAATCATGCATTATTGTACAAGCCCGATCTGAATAACAATCGAGACCATTTCAAAAATCACGTTTTTCAAAGCACATTAAAAGTTTTACAAGTGTCTCTCTGTCTGCTTGTAAACACAAATCTAAGTGAGTGGAGCGCACCCCCTCGAACGATTTTAACCACGCTTTCTAACTGTCACTTTAGGTGCTCATTTGAAGGAAAGCGAGTCCACGGCGGAACATGCCTGTTCAATTAAAACAGAAAGCTTTCTCATGCACTCGAGCGCTAGACGGTCTGAAAACACGGGGCAATTGAAGACGTTTAGCCTTTTCTGTCACTACGAGGGGAGGAGGGCTGTGTAGAAATAATATTTGTGGTTTTTAGCATGACTATGAGAAGACTTAATGGTAATATCCCTTCTCAGACCCTGGCTCGGTTACGTTTTATTAGGCCCTGACTGACAATCTTTTTTTCTGTGTGCGCTTGTTGAAGTGGCATATATCTACTTTGTTCTTTGAAGAGAACAATCAATTAGGGTGTGTATGATTGCTTACACACATCTTTCATCTGCAATAGCTAATACTCAGCCCATACTGCAGTTGAATGGCAATCAAAATGGACCTTTTCTTGTGTGGCAAAATTATGTATTTCCAAAAAATATATTTTTTTCTTTATCAGAATGCAATAACCATGAAACAACATTCCAGTTCAGCTGATGTCATTTGTTTCTCACTGAATGATAATTTCAGAACTTAAATAGTTTGTGACTGCTGTTCTATCATAAGATAAGAAACAAATCTGCTGTAACCCTTTGGAATTACGTCTGTAATGCAAAAACTAGAACTTAATCTAAAGCTGTAGACTTTAGACAACTTTACACCTCAAATAACACTGTTTTGTACAGAAGAATTGATATGTATTAAGTAAATTGATAGTCAATAGTCATTGACAGAATATTCAAATAATCGGAGGCATCACGCCGGAGACGGGTTTATTGATGACGTGTCAAATAAACAATTATTAAATAGGAATATTCGAAAGATCGGAGTCATCACGCCGGAGACGGATCCATGGAGGATGCCATGTCAATGAGGCAATTTCAGATGGTAGACCAATTGGCACGGTCTCTGCAGACACTTCAGGGATGCGTTGGTCCTGTCTGGGTGCAGGTCCACCATCTGATCTGGATACGGCCCGGATCCGGCTGACTGCAGTAAACCTCGGCATAAACAGAGAGACTAACATTAGCGTAGATGCCATTCTTCTTATGATGTAACGAGTACATCAGGTGTTATGGGAAGTGTTCCCGGTTCCGGCTGACCTAGTTAATGCAGCCTAACAATCATTTAATTGATTTGAATAATATAAATTAAAAATGTTTTATGTGTATGCCATAGTAAAGAGATGCGTTTTTAGTCTAGATTTAAACTGACAGAGTGTGTCTGCTTCCCGAACAATGCTAGGAAGACTGTTCCAGAGTTTAGATGCTAAATAGGAAAAGGATCGACCGCCTGCAGTTGATTTTGATATTCTAGGTATTATCAACTGGCCAGAATTTTGAGACCACAATAGACGTGATGGACTATAATACGTTAAGAGCTCGCTCAAGTACTGGGGAGCTAAACCATTTAGTGCTTTGTAAGTCATAAGCAAGATTTTAAAATGTATGCAATGTTTAATAGGGAGCCAGTACAGTGTTGACAGATCCGGGCTAATGTGGTCGGTTCTAGTAAAAACTTGACAAACTAACAAACCATACATCAATGGAAAACGTAACTTTTTTCAGCTTTCAGATGATGTTTAACTCTCAATTTAAAAAACAAATGACCCCTTACGACTGGTTTTGTGGTCCAGGGTCACATATATGCTTTATAGGTACTTATAAACAGCCAATATCCTAGTAATATGCATACTAATAGTTAATAGTGAGAATTGGAGCCTAAACTAAAGTGTAAACAATATTTTAAATGAAACCTTAGAGATTTTTGCCCCTTCTTTGAAAATGCCCATTCCACCAAAACGTTGACGCTTCAGACAAAAAAGTTTGGCAACACTTTACAATAAAGTTTAATGTTGGCCCTTTAAATAATATTAACATATTTTAATAATGTATTACTAAATGTTGAAAGTAACATTAACTAAGATTAATAAATGCTTTAGAAGTATTTTTCATTGTTAATTCATGTTAAATAGTAACTAATGTTAACAAATAAAACCTTATTGTAAAGTGTTACCAAAAGTTTATAAAGAAGAAATTGTAAAAGTAATCCGTATAAATCGAGCTGTTTTGCTTGACACGTGAGAACAAAGCTCATTGGTTCTTTCACATCAAGCAAGCACGTTTGAGCTTCTGTTTACCGTATTTGATGTGCTCTGTGCGTTGATCAGGGTTTATATGTGAATAAAAGCATAATTTATATCAGTTTCTCATAAAAAGCGATTGTGTTTCTTCAGAAGACTTGGTTTAAACCACTCAATTCATACGGATTTATTTGTTTATGTGTTTATGAACGTTCTGAAATGTCAAACTTTTGGTGAAATGGACTTTCAATGGAGGGACAGAAATCTCTTAGATTTCATTAAACATATCTTCATTTGTGTTTGCGAAGATAACTGAATGTCTTGAAGGTTTTAGAATATGATTGAGTGAGTGATTACAAAAATTGGATTTTTGGGTGAACTTAGCCTTTAATATGCAATTTTAAGAGCATTACTATACATTGCACTCAATTTTTGTTTGTTTTTCCAAATTTAGGAATGAGACTAAATCATTTTTTGTGGTAATGGACAGAATGACACTGATGCTATCAAAACGCTTATTCATGTCTTGAGTCAAACGAATAGAAGCATACAAACGTTGTCTTTTGATTGTCAATTTACGGCTTTTAGGCTTCTCAGAGCGCACATACACATGTATACATGTACATGAAACCACTGAAGTATGTGAAGGTTTTTTGCGAAGGCGAATACGAGACATTTTTTATCTGGCCTCTTATTCCCAAAGGCATCTCCTGTCATACTATCGCTCCTCTTTGACAAGAACAGAAAACAAATGTCTCTTTCTGCCACATCTGTGGGAATTGTCCTTTCCAGAGCAGAATGCTGTCATTATCCCTGATCTTCCCAGCGTTCACAGGACTAGAGCCTCGGATACAGTGTGAAAAGTAAAATGTGTGTGTGTGAGAGAGCGAGCGAGAGGGGTATGAGGGGCAGAAAGAGAGCGAGAGAGATTGTGAAAGAGAAAGATCAGTGATTGAGGATGGAATGATCCATTGTGGACAGAAGCTGGTCTGTGACGGCACAGCTCCGCTCGGCTGTGCTGGAATTCAAGTGGGAGAAAGTGAAGAGGGATGGAGAGCAAATAGAAGGCTGCTGAATGAGCAGTATATTAACTATTTAAAACGGCATCACTCTATTTTCTCTCTATGATGTCTGAAAGGGAACTGTCTGCGAACAAAGGCAGGATAAAGTGGCTGGCTTTGTCTTTACTCAAAGTCCTCTTCTATTTCTCTGAGTGGGTGTTCATTAATTCAGTTGTGTGAATGAAGTCTGAGCTGCACTCATATAATAACGTGCAACCGGGCTGCGGTTGACATGGAAACCCTTTCTAAAGAAGTTATAGGTTCGGGACGGTTGGGGTGCCCTTGAGGTAATGGTGGTCTGGGACCCTCTCATACTCTTTCCATACTGGGGACGCATTTGTTTTCCGCTGTCTCAGAGCAGGGACAGCCATGTCCCCAGGCCCATTTCTGGCCCGCAACTATGTGTGCAGTGGTCCCAAAACTATTTGGACACTAAACTCCTAAAATGTCACTGCATTATATTATGAAATATCAAACCAAGTGGCATTTATTTTTAAGACAGAAATAGCACACTTTTCCAGCAAAAGAAAAAGTATTTTGTTAGGTTTAAAGTGATAAAATGATTGAAAAATGTTTTTTAAAAAAAAGTATTGTTACTCTTTGTGGTTGTCAAATGTTAAGAACATTTCCATAGTTACATAGTTAATTTCTTGCTTTTAATTGGCTAAGAAATCAAATACACTGCAGAACATTAACCAATAATTTGTATTGTATAATATTTTTCCTATATTTTTCTAATGACAAATTTTATTGGTTTATGTACTACTCTTTTTTTTTTTTTTTTTCAATTTTTGTCATAGAATAAGACAGAAAATATATTTTATAGTTTATATAATGTAATAAATACTATGTCAATTAGCACTGCATTTTACACTTAATTCAGTGCTTAATTTGTAAATAATTAAATTGCTGGCTCAATCAATCAATCAATCAATCAAAAGGCACTGTGACCGACACTGACCATACAATCTAAGTTTTCCCGGAACATACACTACCAGTCAAAAGTTTGGAAACTGTACTATTTTGATTGTTTTTAAAGAAGTCTCTTCTGCTCACCAGGGCAGCATTTATGTTATTAAAAATACAAAAAAAAGCTGTAATATTATTAAAATGTAAAATAATTGTTTTCTATTTGAATATATTTTAAAATGTAATTTATTCCTGTGATGCAAAGCTGAATTTTGAGCATCACTACTCCAGTCTTCAGTGTCACATGATCCTTCAGAAATCCTTCTAATATGATGATTTGCTGCTCAAGAAACATTTATGATTATTATCAATGTTGAACCATTTTTTTTTAGGATTCTTTGATGAATAGAAAGTTCAAAAGAACAGTATTTATCTGAAATAGAAAGCTTTTGTAACATTGTACTACTGTTCAAAAGTTTTCGGTTGTTAAAGTTTATTTTGGGGGCAGGGGGGGGGTGGTTGGTGGGGGCGGGGGGGACTTAAAGAAATTAATACATTTATTTAGCAGGGATGCATTAAATTGATCAAGTGACAGTATAGACATTTTTAATGTTGCAAAAGCTTTTATAATTTTATATTAAGTTCTTTTGAACTTTCTATTCATTAAATAATCCTGAAAAAAATATGTACACAACTGTTTTCAACACTGATAATAATAAATGTTTCTTGAGCAGCAAATCGGCATATTAGAATAATTTCTGAAGGATCATGTGACTCTAAAGACTGGAGTAATGAAGGTGATAATGATATTGAAAATTCAGCTTTGAATCACAGAAATAAATTTAAAATATATTCAAATAGAAAAAAGTTATTTTAAAATATTTCACAATAATACAGTTTTTGCTGTATTTTGGATCAAATAAATGCATTCATATGTGGTTTGAAATCCTATTCAGTCTGACCGCTCTGGGGTGCCTTTCCCAAAAGCATCGTTAGCCAACTATGGTCGCAAGTTCCGTCGTTATCAACATAGTTCAACGAGTCAGTGTTTCCCAAAAAACATCATTCCAACAAACATTCGCAAACAGCGTCGCAAAGCTCTCGACCTGTGGTTAGAAGCATAGTTTCTTGTTTGCATGACGTGGACTTAATAAATCCTTATCTTGAGCAAAATAAGCAAGCTGACATTTAGTACAATCTATATATATATATATTTTATTTCGAATTCATACAAATGTCATTTATGTCTTAGTTTGTGAAGAGATTTAAAGCACCATTTTTGAAGAGTGCGCATGTATACGTGCTCTGGTACATAAGAACGAGCCTGTGATTGAATCTGGAAATAAAGCAAAATAACTGAGAAAAATAAGAATTAGTCCTCAGATGCCATGTAGTTTATAGTAAAAAATCTAGCATGAATTCGATCTCAAACTAATTCATTAAAATCAGTTATTACTCCACCACCTGCGTGACATCATTAACCAAAGTGGTTGAACGACAGATTTGCGACAATACAGTTTTGGGAAACAGTCGCGACTAGCTAGTTGACTTCTTTTAACGATGATTCGTACTATGGTAGTTAAGCAGTGAATAACGTTGTTGTACTGGAAACGCACCTCTGATTGAATTTCATTGGTTTATGTGACTTTCTCACGCCACGTAAAACGTACTGTAAACCTCAGATATTGTTATAGGAAACAAGCTGTACGTCTGCAGAAACAAGGTTGTGTTGTTGCAAAGTGCGGGACGAGCAGAAAATGACAATATAATGGAGTCATGGTTATGTTTTTAATGTGGACCTACCAACACAACAACATTGCCATAGAAGCCAATGCAGATATTCCTGAAGACGAAAGAGCGGCGTGGGACACACAAGTCAGATCTGAACAGTTGCGATACACAGTGTGGACAGTCAATAATTTTAGATCAGATTCCATTTATTATTGGACAAATGATCGTATTTGGACTGACAGTGTGAACATAGCCTTAGTGTAAGTTCCATAGTTCATAGCTCTTTTGTCTGACACACATATTTCCTCTTTACACCTTTCACTTTATTGATTGATATGTATCTCCAGAGTAGCATGTTTTATTCTTGAGTAGTTTTAATGTGATTTGGCTCATTGTTTTTGCATTCCAGTGTATTTCTGCATAGGTAGGAGGAGTTTTAAAGTTTTGATAGCATGGGAAATCTGGTACACAAGTTAGCATGTTGACCGAATCAAGTGTTTTTAGGGCAGATGAAAATATTTAACCCCTCAGACAGCAAACTTGCAGTCCCTATGCCAACTTTAGCCAGTTTCTGATGTCCCTCTACTTAACTGACCCCATTTCTTAGCATTGTTAGTATTAGCTGATAAATGGTGTTTTTGAATCACTCTTATCTCTTTGAATTCTGTTGTCGCCAGCATGCTGAACACTCCACCGTCTTGCAAAATCCCTTTCAAAAGCAGATCGAGCTGAAGTTCACAAACAGCTCGTTTCTCATCCTATTGTAGTGCCTGTCACCTCAGCCCATGGCTGCAGAAAAGAACCCAAATCCCTCATTTGTTTTGGAGATCATGTGATAAATGCTACGGCGCTAGCGTTCAGGATGGCTGACCTGAGAGTGCACTGCGGAGGCCGGACTGCAACGCTGATCATGCGCTTTGAGAAACCTTTTGTTTGCCAAAGAATCTCTGAAAGCTTCCTAGTTATATTCGCAAAGAAATAATAATCGTTATGAGGATGTAACAGAGCACTGCTATTATTTGAAAATAAGGGTTATGATGCTATTTATCTTCTTTTAGTCAAAATGACAGCAAACAGAACTGATTAGAATGATTATGAATCCAGAAATAATGTTATGCCATTTGTATTAGATTTTTTTGTAATGATAAGCTATTTAGATCTACAGTACAGTATGATAAGTAGTATGAAAGGTGTTTCCACCCCTTTAGCGTTCATAATTCATAATATTCATAATACATCACGACCCTGAGTGCCTTACAACAGTTATAAAACGTGTATTACATAGTAACAATATAAATGACACAAATTTGCATTAAAACATTGCTTCATTAAACAAATGTATTAACACTGTAAAGCCTGACATAGTCCATTTTTTTTTTTTTATGGAACAGTATGTTGAACCTTTAAGCAAAACATTAAATAAAAAATAATAATAATTGTTAAGTATCATATTTGATACATATAGTGAGAATATAAAGCTCACACTTGATTACTTTGATACTCACATTTTACTGTGATTTTTCTAAAAAATTATAAATGATGACACAACAAAAAACACACATGTATCACAACATAAAGGGTGCCGTTTTCAGATAAATACTAAAAGACTTTTACTTGCTAAAAAGTATAAACTATCAATCAGGTGACAGAAGGCATGTCGTAGATTTTGTGCAACATTTTTTTCAGCAAAGTATTGAGGCTTTAGAAATATACTTTTTAGAAGTGATACAGTAGGCTTTATAGGGTCGTGTCATCATTTTAGTAGTTGGTCTCTATGGCTGCTTGTGAACAGGTGTTGCACATCATGATTGTTAATACATCATACACTGTAAAAAAAAAAAAATTTTGTTTCAACTTAAAAAAGTAAGTGTTACCTTAAAATTTTAAGTTTAGTCAACTTGAGTCAAAGGGAGTCAAACTTGGATATTTGAGTTGACTAACCTTAACATTTTAAGGTAGCGCAAACACTTTATAGTGGAGTTTTATAATGGAATGTTGTATTGACATACCAGAACGGTAATTATCTAGTTTATAATTTTTAACTATTAATTATACCTTTTCTTACTGTGTCATACTATTTAGATCTGATTTTACAGCTTTAAATGGTTGATGACAGGTAAATTGTTGACAGAAATGTGTAATTGTTGTCAGAAGGAGCTGTATGTATTTGTACTGTTTTACATTAGCAGTGTGTATGCAGAGCGGTGTGATGTGTCTGTTTTGTAGGACCGCACACATGAGCAGATAAAGCCCTCTTGAAGCTGAGTGTTGTTCTAGAGGAATCCAGATGTGTGTGGATGTGCGGGTGGAAGCTAACGTGACTCCATCTGTGGCACACATGGGAGAGATTGTGTAGTAGTGGGAACAATTCAGGGTCACTCGCAGCCTGAGCCCTTGATTTTTCACAGGTTCTCTGTTATCAATGAGCCAAGCTACACACACACACACACACGATTAAAGCCTGTGTTTCAGAGTCACTTAACAGTTAAAGTGGCAAAAAATGGTTAGTTATAATGTTTAATTATAAATCACAAATTAGCAGTGTTTTAATACTACTACTACTACTACTACTACTACTTCTACTACTACTACTACTACTAATAATAAAAAAAATTATAATATGCAAATCAACTCTGAGAGATCAAAATTTTTGATACATCCAAGAAGCCTATACAGCCAAAAATCACTTTAACCCTATACGTCTACTGTATCACATTTGATGCGTAAATTTATAAGGCTTCTAAATTATCAACATGATCAAACTTGATGATGAATAAACTGTTGTACACAATGTACTATATGCCTTATGTCATCTGATTGATAGTTTATACTTTTTCTAGCAAAAAAAAGTCCTGTTATAAGTATAATTATAAAAAAATCTTAAAACCTTACCTTTTTTTTTTTAATATATACATTAGAATAGCTTTATTATTCTTTAATAATATTATCAAGATGAACGCTTACTGGACGAAAGCAACTTAGGTTTATCTAATTATCCATAAAAAAATTTTTTTAGAAAAAGCATGTTAAATTGTGATTATTAGATTATACCTGCAGATTGGAATAATTTACCTTTAAATGTACGATTTTTGACTTGATTTTATATATTTAAAAATGGTTTGTTTCGTTGTTTTGAAACTTGTAATTGCTTTAGATGATATATCTATGATTATATTTATTAATGCAAAAATTCAGATTTGTATGTGTTAATTTTGTAATGGTGTGTTTGTTGTTTTGAATTAGGTGTTGTTATTGTTTTGTTTTGTGTTATGTTATTTAATTTTTGTATATTAGGACCCCCTTGAAAACGAGATGATGCATTTCAAGGGGTTTATCCTAAAGAATAAAATTTGTTACAATTATTAAATATGATAAATCACAAACAATTTCAATCCTCTTTGTAATGCACAATAAAAGCTACAGAGCTTTAATCTTAAACTAAACATTTAAATATAATCTTATTAAGACATATTAATGGGAGATATAGAGTGACAACTTATATTTATATGCATTTTATGTAACTAGTCTGCTGTACTGTTATAAAGATCTCATTGATTTACATTACAAGCTAGTTTATAGCCAAATGCCATACAAATTTCCCCTTATGAATTTTATCATGTCGATAGCAAAGTTTCACTTCATGGAATGCTGCTTTTCACATAAATTCGAACAAAAGCAGCCCTTGTTCAGGGTAATAAAGCAACATAAAAACAAAGGACGTGTGGATGGAATTAGTCACTAAGAACATGTGGAGGTTTAAAGTTTGAGTTCCGCTAAGCTTTCACAATTTGCACCCTTTTTTCAGATATGTTAATAAAACAGGGATTCACCCCCCTCCTCAGCATTTGGGCTTTGAGGGTTTAATCTTTATTATGGAGCATTACCCCACTGCGCACTCTCTGGTCCCGCCTGGCACCACAGAGCTGGTACACACACACGCACACACAGACCTCACCCGCTCAAATGAACTGTTAAATAACTCCACCTAATCCTGAGCCCCTGAAACAATAGGTGCTTGGAACATCCATTTTCCATCCATCAATCAAGTGCTTAGGCTTTGGAGATTTATCATTAATTATACATGTAGAAAGTGGCGGGCATCTCGGGACAATCTTACTAGAATCCCGCAAAGAAGGTTTGAGCATGAGGGAATTGAGAAGGAAAAGATAATCCGAGTCTACATCACCCTCTATCGCCCAGTCTCCCTCAGATGAACTGATGCTAACCGGTTGTTTGCATAAGAAAGCTGTTTATTTTATTCATGTCTTTGGGTGGGTTAGTTTGGTGACTTTTCCAGTTTGATAGCGTACTTTTTTATAAGTAAACATTTTGTTAGATAAACATTGTATTTAAGTGCATCTCAAACTAAATAAAGGTATGTTTTAATAAATATTATCACATAATTAAGCCTTTATGGTAACAGGATTGACAGTTTTAGCATGCTCAAGGTGCTTCTTAGAAAGAGAAATAACTCAGAAATTGATAATACATCTAATCTCATATAATCTCAAATATCCACTATAAAATGATCAACAGAATTGACTTTTTAACAATTGTTTCCTAATGATAAACATAACAAACATTAAAGTTATTAAAAATGAGACATTAACTTGTCTTTGAACAGTTATCTTCTTTTAAAGATGATGCTGTCAATATGTATTCAATAAGTATTCAAAAAGTCTTTTTAATAATTCATCTAATCTTATCTAATCTCTTTAAAAAAGAGAGTGTCCTTGTTACATATGTTACTTAACATAACAGTAAATTATGCATAATTACATGCAACTAACCCAAAATCAAACCCTAATTCTACCCTAACCCTAAGTACATATTGTTAATTAATATTACTCAGTACTTAAATATACAATTACACTGTAACAATGACACCTTAAAATATCTATATTTGCTAATACAGAGTTGGGATTTGGCAGAAAAAAAAGAAAAAAAAAACATAGGAGGAAATAGAAACCATATTAATACACTAAAGTTACTCTTTTTTTTTTTTTTTTCTGATGAGATTTAGAAACGTGTGTGAACAAATGTAAAAATTGGTATCAGCTATTCATGTGAAATCATTCTTGATGCATATGGGACCCGTTTTGTGGTATGACCCAGATAAAGAAGAGTTCTTTATTTAATGAAATGAAAGCCCAGTTTATTTTGCCTCTAGGATGGAAACATTCAGTTATGCAAATGAACAGTTGCACCCTATTTGTTAATTAGGACATAATGACCAGCGTCAGTAACACATTACGGCGTGTGGCGACATAACCTCGTGACTCTCAGGGTGCGAAAGGCCTTCATCATTGCCTTCATCAGCACAAACACAGATCGTTTAGTGTCACAAACAGCAGGCTTCATTAAATAAACCAATGCGGAGGAACAGGACGGTCTGAATATCCGCAAGTCATTAGGATAATTAAAGAGGAAAAGCAATTGAGTAAACAAGGTTGTTAGGCTGTCACCCCTAATTAAGCCATTAAAGCGAGGAGGGGAGAGAGTGTCGTGTTAATTACCGACTGCTCGTCGAGAGGAGGGTTCGACACTGGAATTATCTGATTGAGAAACAATGATTATCCTAAGAAGGGGGCAGGGATGCTCGGGACCCCTCGGTGCTGTCCTGCACAATACGCCGGTCGTGCTCCTTTCAATTCATCCCCAATAATCCCTTCAGTCTGTGAAATAGCCCATTCACATTTTATACAGCTATGATGAAAAGAGAATAAAGACCATGAAGGGTTTTCAGACTCTGTCTGTGACTGCGGTTAAATCGTGCATCATGTTCTGGTAAATAAGTACATCAATTAAAATACATATATTTATTTGATTTCCTTTGGAGGTTTATAGAATCTCTGAACCTCTCTCTCTCTCTCTCTCTGTGTGTGTGTGTGTGTGTGTGTGTGTAAATAAAAAAAAAATCAATCAAATAATGCATGTCTGTACTGGACACAGAACACAAGCAGATGGGAAAATGCAAATACCCCCTTAATGCCGGCATTATCATATAAAATGTGCTATTACATGATGCGATACAGAACATTAGTCAGGAAATCACAAAGACCCTGGTGCAATAATTCACAATATAGACAAAGCACCGCCATTTATTTTGATCGAAACGCTCCTGCAATTCCACCTGTAAAGGTTGTTTTTATAGTACAAAAAAGGAGAAATGTTGTATTTGTAGGCATATACATTTTTAGTAAAGCTCTTCGTTTTTTAAAACCTCTCACTAAATGCATTTTCTCCATGTATGACAGGATTTTCCATGATTTGACGCACTCACATCTTAGTAAAAGTGCCTTAATTTACAAGAAAAGATGATTAGTTGGTAAATTTTCATCTTTGATCACAATAATGCTTTCTCGGAGTTATCAGCCTCTCGTAAGCTGCTTTACCACCCATTCCCTTTTGTCATTACGCGTGATTTGATTTAAGATCTTGCCCATAATGGCAATATCAGCTTGACAAACATGACTTCTTAGCAGGTGATTTGCGTCAAGTATTTTCTGAACCAGCACATAAATGAATTAGCAATAAAATGGACTTAGAGCCCTAATAGCAGGGGTGCCCATTATTGCGGCACTAATCACTAAAGAGATGCCATTCAATTGCCTCGAGAAGGCGCGTTTTTCGGCGGATTTCATAAAGTAACACGTTTGTAATGGAAGGCACGCTGCTTGAGCCGAAGCGCGGGAAGCTTTTCTGTACATGTGAGTTTTGATTACCGCTGGCAACAGGCTCTTAGCTCGCGCTGGAGGCAGTGGCCGAGCTGAAAGGGTCCCAGCATGCGCACGCTGCCTCTGAAATTACGGCGGCCGAGAAAGTGCTCCTCTGCATTTATAGTGCATTTAATCAGCGGCCGACTTTTTGATAGTCAAACAATAGTTAATTACAGTAGCACCTGCCTGAGAGGTCGGGGTGGATCGTTGTTAATGAGGGCCGTGCGGCGCCTGCATCTTTTCCTGGAATATATAAAACTCCAGGGATGCGCCGCATGGCTTCCTCAGCCCGCCACTTCCGCGCGTCGCTCACTGTGAGATGATTGACGGCAGAGACGGGGGAGAGAATGGAGAAATGGACTTTGATTCCATCTCTTGTGTTTGGAGAAATTATATATCTTTGCTCTCAACTTCAGAGAGAGAGAGAGAGTGGGGGTTGAAGGGGAGGACGGCTTGCTTCCAGAAGTTGGTTTAATGTTCATTTTCTCTTTATCTGTGGCCTATTTCCGCAATTTTTAAGGAGGATTGTGTATTTAATATTATGAAATGTAATTCAGTTTATTTCAAGGTCAATCTCATTTGCATGCATCAGACCAATTAAGTCCAGTTACAGTCCAATTAAAGTGCTTTCGTATGTTAGCTTCAAACGTCTGGTTCAAAACCCTCTTAACTTAAAATAATGAGATCCATATAATGAATATACACCACCTAAAAACCCCAAAGTTTTATTTTTTAAAGAAATTAATACTTTTTTTTCAACAAGGATAGATATAAGAGTATAATATAAAAAAACATTTCTATTTCAAAAAATATTAAGCATCACAATGTTCACCAAATCATCATATTAGAATGATTTCTGAAGGATCATGTGACACTGAAGACTGGAGTAGTGATGCTTAAAATTCAGTTTATATTTTTTAAAACATATTTAAATAGAAAGCAGTTATTTTAAATTGTAATATTATTTCACAATATTCATGTTTTACGGTTACACTTTATTTTGAGGTGTATGTGTTACAGTGTAATTGTATATTTAAGTACTGATTAATATTATTTAATAACATGCACTTACTATAGGGTTAGGGTTTGGTTCAGGGTTAGTTCCATGTAATTTTGCATAATTTACTGTTATTACTACAGTAGATACATGGTTATTACATACATATAACATATGCATATGTTATATGTATGTAATGACTATGTAACTACTGTAGTAACAGTAGTGCTATAGTACTGTAGTAACAAAATAACTTTTAATAAGCATTTTTTGCTTTTCTTAGTATATTTGTGTATATATATATATATATATATATATATATATATATATATATATATTCTTACATTAAGAAGCATTTACTAGACAAGCAAAAGTTATTGTCTTGTTTTGGGAAAAAATAACAAAATTAAGTGTTTTTTTTTTTCTTAAAATAAGCTAAATAATCTGTCAATTGGGTCAGCAAAGATTATTTTGTTTACCCCATTGGCAGATTATTTTGCTTATTTTAAGAAAAACTCAAGTAATTTTGAGTTATTTTCCCCCAAAACAAGACAATAATTTTTACTTATCTATTAAATACTTCTTGTTTTAATATTTTTTAGATGTTTGGACTAGAAACAAGACAAAAATACTAATTAAGAAAAGCCTTTTTCTTAGTATTTTCTACACTCCTGTTTAAAAGTTTGGGGTCTGTAATTTTTTTTTTTTTTTTTTTTTACCATAACATGTTATTTTTACCACAAAATAAAAATAAAAAACCTAAAAAAAAATATTAAAAAATTACAGACCCTAAAGATTTTTTTATCATAAGAAATATTCACTAATATTTCCCCTTTTTCGTGTGTCATGATCTCTTGAAAATGATCGTAAGCTCCTTCGTAGACAGTATAGTTAGTGATAAAAAATGACCCATTCTCCCCTTCCTGCTGCCTAGTCCCCCCTGGGCTGAAGAAAATGAAGAGAAAATGGCTATTAAAGGCCAATTTGATAGTGTGCACATCATGTCATCCATGCTGAAGCAAGATGCGCTTGGCAGAGCGCGCTCGGCTGGACACCAGATCAAAGTGTATTAAAGATGACCTCTGTGTCAAACACGCTGATCAGAAAGATGGTTAAACAACTGACAAACACATACACACGCACATTAACACTATTCCCGTTCTTAAATGAACATGCGATTAAATGTTTTGCACAGGTTGTTTACTCCTGCTCAGAAAACCTGAGAACGTGGCCTGCTGCTACATATACGTCCGTATGTTTGTGTTGGAGTGACATATTAGCCATTCTTTCCTCTGTCAGTGTACTCTGACCTCTCTCATTCATTCATGTTTCATTTGTTTGACCCTGACCCCCCTTTTCCAGGCCCCCATGCAGTGCTGTAATCTATTTTTCTCTTCCCTATTGGTAAGCATATTTGCCATAGCCAATCAGGTTGATTGATCATCAGCAAGGCCGCAGGTTTGGCAATCAGCTGGGCTGTCCCGGCTGCCGCAATTTCCCAACAGACATGCAGAGCTTGACAGCACAATAAACTGGCTATTCATCAAAGTGTCCCGCTCTTGGACATCAGATCTGCCCTGGGGCAGACTCTTGTACCCCATAAACTGCCGTGCGCCGTTCTGAAGGCCAGGAGCGAAGCGTATGAGTGTGCTCACCTCTTATACACCAGGGCGTATGTGTTTGTTTGGGCAAACACATATAATGTATCATGTATCGGAAAGAAAATCATTGCATTTCTACATACAAAATGTTCCACGTCAAAAAGAAAGTCATATGCACTCTTAAAAGGGTTTTCACAGTGATGCCATTAAAGGATTTTAGGTTCCCCATTATTTTCTTAGAACATTTTAAGAACCTTTTTCCACAATAAAGAACCTTTTGTCCAATGGATGTTGAAGGTTCTTCATGGAACCGTAGATGCCTTTATTTTTAGGGCTGTGGGTTCGGAACGACATGAGGTGAACTAAATGTTCATGTGTGTTAAAATGCAAATGCAGGTGTAGCTTATCTTCTACATGAAGTCCTTCAATGATACCTCCATGCCTCATTCCAGCAAATGATTCAGCCCTTAAAGCAATATTGACTGAATAGGACAGAAGATGAATGATGGTTCTAATGTGATATCCACACACAAAGAGGTCATAATAATAAAACATTTATCAGACATCTATTACTTATACACACGCGTGCGCATGCGCAAAAACACACAATACAATGTTCAATACAAACAGGGCTGTAGGGAAGGGCAGCAGTCAGTAAGGAAAGTGCTTCTCAAAGCATTGTTAGAAAATGGCTCATGCGAAGGGGAGGGGAAGGAAAGTGTGTGTGTGTGTGTGTGAAAAGATATAGAAGGTGAAAGCTCAAAAAATAAAAGGGGTTTTCAGAGCTTTTCAAGAGCGTCCCGAGAGTTAAAGAATGCCACTGCTCACTCGATCGGTTGTGTTTTATTGCACATGGGTCAGTAGTGACGATTAAAGAGATATTCATGGACATTCAGCTCTCCCTTTGGCTCACTCTCTGGCATATCATGGTTATTTTGAAGCTGTGTTGTCCCGGGTGCTTGGGGAAATGAATCTGCCAGACCTTGCACACTTAGAGGCCTGTAGTCAAGACAAAAGTGCCTCCATTGACCTGGTCAGCAAACCCAGTCAAATGTAGCCGTTCCTCTTCAGCTGGAGACTAATGAGATCTTAAAACACACCAGCCACGAGCTCGAGTCCGCTCTGATCCACGGCAATGCATCGCAAATCTGAGCAGTTAAGAAAGGGCAGCGTGTTAAGTAATAAAGATAGGTACCTATTAGAGATTTAAAAATATATATATATATTTCAAATAAATGCTGAGACATATAGTTTCCACAAAAATATTAAACAGCACAATTGTTTTCAACATTAATAATTATCAGAAATGTTTCTTGAGGGACAAATCAGAATACTAGAATGATTTCTGAAAGATCATGTGACATGTGACTGCAGAAAACAGTTATAATTTAACGGTTATATATGAATTGTGATAATTTTTTACCATATTTCTTGGGGAATTCAGCTTTGATGAGCTTTCAAAATAAAAAAAAAACCCGGACCCACTTTATATTAGGTGGCCTTAACTACTATGTACTAACATTTAAATGAATCATTTGATAAAATGCACTTATTGTGTACATACATTTAAAAATTACCTGCACGTAATTACATCTGTAATTAATTTTTGTAGTTACATTTATAATTACACTGTTGACACTTCCCTTACACCTAACCCTACCCTTAAACTTACCCATACCACCACACCTGTCCTTAAACTTACCCATACCACCACACCTGTCCCTAACCTTACCTGTATCCCACCTCAATATCAGCAAAAGTGTATACAATATGAACACAATAAGTGCATTGTACTTATTTTTTGATGTAAGTACACAGTAGTTAAAGACACCTAATATAAAGTAGGACCAAATATATGTGTGTTGTACTATACACCGCAGCTAGATAAACAGGTGTTTTGTTTGAGAATTATTATACATTTCCAATTATGATACATTTAGGGAAAAAAACAAAGTGGCATTCTTTAAAAACACTGGACTGGAAATGAATGCCAATCGCATCATGCCCGTCTCGGTCCACGCTGTTTACCAGTCAGAATACTTCTGACTCTGAGGACATACTTGGCTGCCATTTCCTCGTTTAGTAGCGAAGGGCACGTTATATGAGCAATCAGGATATAGGGGTTATCCTGGATGACCTGCCTATTGAGTCCCATTCCTCATGTGAGTGCTCTGAAGTGCTCAACAGGGGGTGTCAGAGGGAAGAACATGCCATTAAAACAGTATTGCACATAATATTGATTGATAGATGTTTCTCCACTACTATTCTGCACTAATTATTTCAACCACGGTGGTTAGAGAAACTGGCAAACAACATTATTTCGAAGGCATTGTTTGATAGTAATGCATTACATAAAACATAGGGTGCAATTTGACCTATACAAAAGAACCGTTTTATGAAAGTTTTAAGGTTTATTCAGTATGCTAGTCTGCACTTATTATTTGAATCGTGATGGATGGAGAAAATGGGTAACAACATTGTTTCAGTTACATTTTGTTTTGTTTGTTTGTGTTTTGTTTTGAATCACAATGTTTGTTTTTGTTTATTTGTTTTGTTTTGTTCTCTTTTGTTTTGTATTATTTTGCTTTTAGTAATATTAAATCATTCATAGGGTGCGATTTGAACTATATAATAAAAAAATATTTTGACAAGTACATTGGTAAATTTCTCATATTCATAAAAAAAATCAGCATTGCTACTTTTGCACTAATTATTATTTGTATTATTATTTTGTTTTGTTTTGTAAATTATATGTAGTATGTAATGAAACAGAGCCATGATAAATGTCCTGAAAAAAATATTTTGGCAAGTAAATTGGTAAGCTTCCCATATTTGGCAGTATTTCATAACAATGTTCAAGAAATTACATGCAGAGCAATACATATACATATGTCTATTTCCACCCCAATGTCCAACATCAAATAGGCAAAATTCTGAATAATAGTCTATTTAAAAAGCAATGTCTAGTATATATTCTGAAGCTTTACAAACAGATCCATAGCATTGCACTGTTTCTGGTAGCTGATCTGGGGTCAGGACCCAGCAGGTTGACATGCTGAAGAATCTCTGCGTTCACAGCACTCGGGGCCATTCTCTCTCAACTTCCTGTGGTCTCACCGGGAGGAAAGGTCTGTTTGTGTTGCTACGGAGACGTGGTGAAAGGCGCTGGGACCTCCCTCCTGTCTCCTCTCCTCCAGAGCCGCATATTGTTTAAAAAAAAGCCCTGTTTCCTCGCTCGTTGAGAATAAAAAAGGAAAGCGAAGCTGTCGTGTTTCAAACAATCGCAGGAGGCTACAATTAGTTTGTGTATTATGATAAGGCGTGGCAAGGCAAGACGGGGAAGGCGAGCTCTCGTCCCAAGCCCCCTCAACAGTTTACTTTGCATTAGCCAGCAACAACAGTATAAACAAACGTCACAGTGGAGGGCGGACGAAACCCTAAGCCCCCTTGTTCGCTCCGGCCTCCATCACTGCTGTTTACTTGCATCCACGGAGGTGAAAAACCATTGTGCAGTCTGGTTATGACATAACTTTCTTGTTTGTATCAAATGTGATACCTTTTGCACTCTCTTACAGTTTGACTAGGCACGGTTTCTGCCACTTCAGCTGAATGTTCTGAATGTTCAATTGGGTTTATTTGTGAACTTCATTGAGTTTGGGGACTTGATGCTTTGAATTTTTGTCCTGTATTTGTATGTATGCTATAAAAGCCAGCCTTCCTGCTGCAGGAAATCCTGCTGTGCACAGGCGCCCTCTATTGCCAAAGCCCAGTGTGTGTGTGCTGGACTCGTCATGGGGACTGCTCCACTATGTCTTGTGCAGCATAAAACAAGCACTATCCTAAAGTAATGTGCCATAAAAACCAAATATGCAGTTCTGCAGTGCAGGTCTGCATAAAGTAAACAAAGCACATCTCCATTCCTCTCTGTTTTTTTTTCTGTTTTTTTTTCTTGTGCTGATCTGCAATGCACTGCTGTGTATCATATTTTCTTATTGAATATCTGTAATGTTTAATGGACAGTACCCTAACAAATTCAGATACCAAATCAAACAACTACAATAGACCAGCAAACCCTATCTGGAACAAAGACTGAGAAGTAAAAGAGGATGTTTTGGATAAAAGTTGCATGTCTAACCAGTGTTAAACTCAGAATCTGTTTAGACAACTGCTGAATGTTTGGCTTTCCCCCGCTGCGCCCTGAAAACGATACAGTGAATGTGGCTCTTACAAATTAGCCCCCCTTAGCTACCATTCAACACTTTCTGATCTCAATGAAGCCATCTGACAACTCAGACAGCCTGTGCTCGCTTCAAGAGATGCTCGTCTTCTTCTCTTCACTTTATACTAGTATTCCTCAATAAAGAACAGTAGAGCATTGAGGAATGCATATCTCTAAACTGTTACTTTCTCCTCAAATTCCTGTGTATATTTTTATGAATAGTAATATAAAGCATATCATGGTTTGTGGCAGAATATGAAATAGTAATAACTGTATAATTCCAATCCAATAATCCCCATATAGTCCTTAATCTATAATATGAAAAAATGAAGGGCTTAAGCCTTGTGCACACTGGGACGATTATCGCGTGCACTTATCGCCAGCGTTTTTTTGACGCGTCTTTGTGTTCATACCCAATCGATTTTCACTGGCGATGCGTGGAGTGAACGTGCAAATTCACTCCCTGACAGTAGATGGCGCTTTTGATTTGATTGCAATTCCTTTCCATAACAACTCCCTCTTATCGAGATTTTTGTAGTCGCTGTGGCATTTATCATAAAGTTCTTAGTGTTCAGAGACCAGCAGCTCTACATTCCTCTTGCCTCATTGTCTACTTACTTCCCCTTCACCATCTTCTTCTTAAGTATCAATGTGTGCTCGGCAAGACCGTTTTGTGCTTGAGCGCCACCAAGTCATGTTATACTGTAACTTCAGCAGCTCCAGGCATGTGAACAAAAGCGGCAATCTCATTCGTTTTTAATGTGGCCTGTCAAAACCAAAAAACTAACCCGATGCGTTTAAAAAAAAAAAAAGGCGATTTTATGCCTGCCGTTTTGCGCGTCGGTGTGCACCATCACATTGGCGCCCATTGTTTAGTCACGCCATTAGCCGTCGGTGATAAACCCGCGCGATAATCGTCCCAGTGTGAACAAACCTTTACTTTTCACTTTTCAGTATTCATTTATTTATTTAATTTCTATTCTTTATTATATGTTTTATTATATATACACTGCCCAGACAAAAATGTCCCTGTTTAGATTTAAATAGGCAAATGCTTAAGAGTCAATACATATTGACAATGAATTGTCAATACAAGATCTTGACAAAAAATTGATGCACCTCAACATCACAACATTTATTTCCATCAAGAGGTGCATCAGTTTTTGTTCAATATCTTGTATTGACAATGCAAGAGTCCAGCACTCTGTAAAGTCTCCTCCAGCACATCCCGAAGACTTTCAATGAATTTAAGGTGTGGACTCAGAGGTGCCGATTCATGTGTGAAAATGAATCTTCATGCTCCCTCCCAACCATTCTTTCACAGTTTGAGCTGATGAATCTTGACATTGTCATGGAATATGGCCATGATGTGTCTTCCTACATGGTTGTTTAAGAAATGAAAACTACACACTCCATCAATTAGGGTTAGAAGAACTGTTGCCAAACATATAACATGCTAGAAACATAATAATCACTGCAATAATGATCCAACCATAGACTCTCAAGCATTTGCCAATATTTAAAATCCAAATATTTTTTTTTTTGTTTTGTTTTTGTTTTACAGCAATTAGTCCAGTAATTTATTTTGGTTTAATCTTAGGATTTTAGTTTTTATTCCTTGTGACAATTGCTGCAAAGATTTATGTCTTAAAAGCTGTGAAGGAATGACTGGTTGCACTGATACCTTCACACTCAGCTTCTATAAGTGAAGGTTACAAATGCTCTTAAACGAAAGAGGAAATTGAGAGTTTAAATCGTTGCTGGATTTTTTTTCCCGTCTCTGTCTGTCCAGGACTAGTATTATATTGCGAGATGCAGGTCTGTTTCGGCGCGAGGGAGATTGAGAGGCGTGAGAAAGCCATGTGAATTTCTGCCCCCTCGCATAAAAGAACCTCTCTTTTATCAGCTCTCGCCTCAACAGCAAACCCGCTGATATTTCACCGTTTCTCTATGGCACATGCTGTCCCTGCCAAATCCTCTTTATTTCCCAGTCTTTTCCCTTGTCTACACGTGTAGCTACAAAAGTCGCTTCAGACTTCCCGTGTTCTCCACATACTTTACCTGAGTTTGTTGTGTCTAATATCTCGAATCAAGTGATACTTGTTCATGTACAGCAACGTTGTCGTGATATCCTAGTGCTGTGAGCCGCAGTCCAAATTTGTGGTTAACTCAAGATGGTTCTTCTTAGTTTGGGGAAGGAGGATGTGTACGAGGCAGAAAGAGAGAGTACGTTTTGAGCAGGGGGTCACTGAAGGTTTTGTTAACCCCTTAACCACAATAACGTCTGTCTGCAAACTAGTGAATTGATTCCAATTCAAACTGCAGGCAGAGTCATTTGGTTTGTGGTCTGGAAGGAGAGAGCACACACAAACACACACACACATTCAGTGACTGGGGAATTGTTGCATAGGGCTGCATGTTTGCATCTGACACAGGAATGCATTATTTATACTAGCATGATGTTAGTGCGGCCGCCCAAACACGTGTAACTCATTCAGACGCCAGTAAAATTAGATATGTGAGAATGTTGCGATGAGCCTGACAGATATTACCGAGATTTACAGTACATGTGCTTCTGAGAGAACAGTAGCAGACGGCAGCATTAAATGAACTGATACATCTGTGTTAGATATATTTGCGTATCCCAGCAGCCCCTGCAGCTGCCGGGACTCTGATAGAGTGATAGACGGAAATCAGACACAGTGAAATAAGCTGTAAGCACACTGAGCACATTGAGAGGACTGTCACATTCTCTTACTTTCACATACAGAAATCTGGTGCCGTGACCCGGATCTGGTGCCGTTCTATATTCCAGATATTAAATGTTGCCGTACTGGCAGAAAAGTTTCTGAAAATTTAGAGGTAATTTTTAAAGACTATATCATGTCTCCACATAAATAATAGTGTGATATAAATTATAATGTTTGTCCATTTAATTTTTATTTTCTCTTAAAGGTGTTTTCGGATATGGTTATATCCAAAGTAAAATTTGTTTTTATATAAAGGCTCCTTCTTAACTCTTTCCCCTCGAGCGTTAAAGTTACCAGCCACCGCCATTGTTTTTGATCATTTTCACAAAAATTTCATGGCCCCCAGAATATTTTGTTGTATGAATATCTGAAACATGCAATATAGTAAAAGAAAGAACTGACCCTCTGCTTTTACCAACAACAACAAAAACCTTTTATCAACATTTGAATATGGGTAAGTTTCATGAAATAAACAACATTTTGAGCAAAAAGCTGAGAAAATCATGTTTTTGATTCAGAAATTGATGATCAAACCATAGCTAAAATAGTCCATCAACACCCCTAATACTTGCACAGTCCTATACCTCGTCCTGGGTCAACATTTCATTCAGTAACATTGGGTAGTTTTGATTTATATGCTGTTTAATGTTGGTGATCGCGTTATTTTACATATGCATACACTGTAAACCCTAACGCTCAAAATAATTAATAGTTTTTTTATTTAGACTAACATAAATTTTACCGAAACTGGGCTGGGATTTCTATTTCCCAGCATTCTTTGCCGTGACACTCAAAAGGGAGAGTAAATGCCAAAATTAAGTGTTATAGTATGTTATTTTGTGCAAAATAAACGTTGAGTGTGATATTTAGTAGTGTTTAATGGTTTGTTATAGACTGGGTAAACCCAGCCCGATCTGCCAGCGATTTGATTTCGACCTGCAGCTCAGGCTGGAAACCTGTACATATTTTTATCCTGCTTCTGTTACAAATTTGCGGGGACCAATCACAAACTGGCTTATCCACCTGTCGTGCTATTGGCGGGTTTAACACAATGACCGATAGAGAAGCAATGGATCGTTGGTCTGATTGGTTGAAGGACTATCCAAATGAGGAACAGAGTCATTTGAACTATGCCCGTTGATCACGCCTCTTGTGGTCTGATTGGTTGAAGGACTATCCAATTTCGTACAGAGTCATTTGAACGATGCCCGCTGATCACGCCTCTTGTGCAGTAGAAAATACAGAGCAGACTCCCCAGACCAATATTCAATCTTAAAAGATTAAGCTTGGTCTGCTCATAGCCAGACAAGGTTTGTTATGCTAGTTTAGAAGAGTTTCTGTTTGTTGTTTTTTTTGTTTTGTAGGGTTGCCATCATGGTGACGAGTGGAGCATGAGCTTAGTTTGAGAACAGATATATGTTAAATGTATTATAATGCTGTTCAAATTCAGCAAGTGCTATGCTCTGCTAATGCTACCAAAGCATTGTGTAACCTATTAGCAAGGTGGCATTTATTGAATTAGCTAGTTAAACCTAGTCAAGTTTCCACTACTAAAAATCAGAGATTACAGTTAAGTTAAATGTATGAAAATATTTCAAATTCAGAGCAATCAAAATGTATGATTGCAAAATAAAAATCTGCAAGTTCTGCTTACTTAAACTTTAAATTGCCTCAATTTTATTTTTGAGTTTTGCCAACTTATTCGGGTTTACAGTGTATGATTACATATGATATCGCTTGTTTGAGCAACTTCTTCGCATGTGCTTTGATCAGCAGATTCAGTACTCTTTCAGAAGAATTCTGTGTTTGGTGGGGAAAGAGTTAAAGTTTCCATTATTAATAAAGCAGCCCACCCTTTCCTCTTGAAACACTCACATTTACCTGTTTTTTTCCTCTGGATGATAAATGTCACCCTGCACCCTACAGTCATCCCTGAAAAAGAAGTGCCCTGTTCCTGGAGCAAACCATTTTATATGGATTGCATCAATTTTCGCATGCACCGGGATGAGGTGTGCATTGAATGTGTGTCGTAATTTTAAAAAATGTTTATGAACATCTGCCAAGCAATTCACCATCATTTCCAAAAAGAATAGAAAGAAGTCATCAAGCCGTTAAAGGTGAGTTTACCTCAGGCTGGGACATGAAAAAATGAAATCCTATCACCACACATATTTGTTTGACCCTTTACCTTTATCAGTCCGACACTATTAAAATGTAAATGTCATCTTTTTGGTGGAGGTGTGAAATGAGGGGGCCAATTATTGGATTTTCTTTTTCTTTTTTTTTGTTGGCCAAAGTGATACAGTCAGCAAACTTTATGCTAATAATTTGGCTTCCTCGTAGTGCAGTGTAAGGGCAGTGATGCGTTTCCTCTTCTCTCTTCCCTTGAGGTAGTGTTCCCTCACAGTGGTGCGAGTAATTGAATCAAGTCAATACCAATGCCCCCTCCTACTTCCCCTCCCAAATCCCCTCACCCAAAAAACTGACGTCCCCCGTTGATGAGAGCCAGATGTTAGAGCCAGTGGGCCCATATAGCGGCCTATGTCTTAAAGGTCCAGCATCATTCTGATGAAGGATATACCTTCATTGAAGAGATGGGTCGCCCATTAACTCGCAGAAGGAAATCAAGTCCCACATGTGTGTGGTTGAGCGTTTGCGTACATGTGAGCGTCTACATGTCTGTGTGTGCAGCCCTTGTTTTATGAACAGTAGAACACGGCTGACACCCATCCTGTTTCTGGCAGCTTGGCGGGTCTGGATCCAATCCCCCAGTGCTCATTAAAGAGCAGAACCATCTCTACACCCATCCTTTAATGAAACACTGGCAGGGTGTGGGAGGGTGAAGGGGGGTGGGCCAGGTCACTCTTCAACAGATGTGTGCTGGAGCACAGGCGTACTTGAGTCTGATAGCCAGAGGCAAGTAAGATTTACAAATCACTACTTGCCGTTTTTATGCTAAGTCATAATACTGAGAAGAATAAAACATAGGAACAAGTAACTGTAACACCAGAAGATTCTGCACCACCTCAAAAAGGACAATTTAGACAACTTTTTAGCTGCAGTGCCTAAACTTTTTACTGAATAATTTGTACAAAAATACAAACCTTATATTTCTGCTTTTAAACCCTTAATGTACTGCAAGGTGCAAGTCAACTTTATTGTCTATTGCAATCAGTGTTATTTTAGTATCACTGATATACTATCATAGTTTTTGTTCAAATATTCAATTCTATTTTATTCTTATATTTTCTGCTTTGTCTTTTAATTTTAAAGTTAGTAAATATGTAGTTTTTATATTTGTATTTTATATATACACTCACCTAAAGGATTATTAGGAACACCATACTAATACTGTGTTTGACCCCCTTTCGCCTTCAGAACTGCCTTAATTCTACGTGGCATTGATTCAACAAAGTGCTGAAAGCATTCTTTAGAAATGTTGGCCCATATTGATAGGATAGCATCTTGCAGTTGATGGAGATTTGTGGGATGCACATCCAGGGCACGAAGCTCCCGTTCCACCACATCCCAAAGATGCTCTATTGGGTTGAGATCTGGTGACTGTGGGGGCCATTTTAGTACAGTGAACTCATTGTCATGTTCAAGAAACCAATTTGAAATGATTCGAGCTTTGTGACATGGTGCATTATCCTGCTGGAAGTAGCCATCAGAGGATGGGTACATGGTGGTCATAAAGGGATGGACATGGTCAGAAACAATGCTCAGGTAGGCCGTGGCATTTAAACGATGCCCAATTGGCACTAAGGGGCCTAAAGTGTGCCAAGAAAACATCCCCCACACCATTACACCACCACCACCAGCCTGCACAGTGGTAACAAGGTATGATGGGTCCATGTTCTCATTCTGTTTACGCCAAATTCTGACTCTACCATCTGAATGTCTCAACAGAAATCGAGACTCATCAGACCAGGCAACATTTTTCCAGTCTTCAACTGTCCAATTTTGGTGAGCTTGTGCAAATTGTAGCCTCTTTTTCCTATTTGTAGTGGAGATGAGTGGTACCCGGTGGGGTCTTCTGCTGTTGTAGCCCATCCGCCTCAAGGTTGTGCGTGTTGTGGCTTCACAAATGCTTTGCTGCATACCTCGGTTGTAACGAGTGGTTATTTCAGTCAAAGTTGCTCTTCTATCAGCTTGAATCAGTCGGCCCATTCTCCTCTGACCTCTAGCATCAACAAGGCATTTTCGCCCACAGGACTGCCGCATACTGGATGTTTTTCTCTTTTCACACCATTCTTTGTAAACTCTAGAAATGGTTGTGCGTGAAAATCCCAGTAACTGAGCAGATTTTGAAATACTCAGACCGACCCGTCTGGCACCAACAACCATGCCACGCTCAAAATTGCTTAAATCACCTTTCTTTCCCATTCTGACATTCAGTTTGGAGTTCAGGAGATTGTCTTGACCAGGACCACACCCCTAAATGCATTGAAGCAACTACCATGTGATTGGTTGATTAGATAATTGCATTAATGAGAAATTGAACAGGTGTTCCTAATAATCCTTTAGGTGAGTGTATATATATATATGATACTAAAATAACACTAAAATAACACTGATTGCAATACACAAATATAGTATATATAGTTTTTATTATTAAAATATTATATATACACTCACCTAAAGGATTATTAGGAACACCTGTTCAATTTCTCATTAATGCAATTATCTAATCAACCAATCACATGGCAGTTGCTTCAATGCATTTAGGGGTGTGGTCCTGGTCAAGACAATCTCCTGAACTCCAAACTGAATGTCAGAATGGGAAAGAAAGGTGATTTAAGCAATTTTGAGCGTGGCATGGTTGTTGGTGCCAGACGGACCGGTCTGAGTATTTCACAATCTGCTCAGTTACTGGGATTTTCACGCACAACCATTTCTAGAGTTTACAAAGAATGGTGTGAAAAGGGAAAAACATCCAGTATGCGGCAGTCCTGTGGGCGAAAATGCCTTGTTGATGCTAGAGGTCAGAGGAGAATGGGCCGACTGATTCAAGCTGATAGAAGAGCAACTCTGACTGAAATAACCACTTGTTACAACCGAGGTATGCAGCAAAGCATTTGTGAAGCCACAACACGCACAACCTTGAGGCGGATGGGCTACAACAGCAGAAGACCCCACCGGGTACCACTCATCTCCACTACAAATAGGAAAAAGAGGGTACAATTTGCACAGTTCACCAAAATTGGACAGTTGAAGACTGGAAAAATGTTGCCTGGTCTGATTAGTCTCGATTTCTGTTGAGACATTCAGATGGTAGAGTCAGAATTTGGCGTAAACAGAATGAGAACATGGATCCATCATGCCTTGTTACCACTGTGCAGGCTGGTGGTGGTGGTGTAATGGTGTGGGGGATGTTTTCTTGGCACACTTTAGGCCCTTTAGTGCCAATTGGGCATCGTTTAAATGCCACGGCCTACCTGAGCATTGTTTCTGACCATGTCCATCCCTTTATGACCACCATGTACCCATCCTCTGATGGCTACTTCCAGCAGGATAATGCACCATGTCACAAAGCTTGAATCATTTCAAATTGGTTTTTTGAACATGACAATAAGTTCACTGTACTAAAATGGCCCCCACAGTCACCAGATCTCAACCCAATAGAGCATCTTTGGGATGTGGTGGAACGGGAGCTTCGTGCCCTGGATGTGCATCCCACAAATCTCCATCAACTGCAAGATGCTATCCTATCAAAATGGGCCAACATTTCTAAAGAATGCTTTCAGCACCTTGTTGAATCAATGCCACGTAGAATTAAGGCAGTTCTGAAGGCGAAAGGGGGTCAAACACAGTATTAGTATGGTGTTCCTAATAATCCTTTAGGTGAGTGTATATATATAATATATATATATATATATATATATTTATTATTATTATTATTATTATTAGTTTGTTTAGTTTTAGTTATTTTGCTTAAACTACATGAAAACGAGAAATGTACTACTAACTACCATAGCTAAAATAAAATAATTTATGTTTTTTTATATTTCATTTTATTGCGGTTAATTTTTTATATATATATATATATATATATATATATATATATATATATATATATATATATATATATATATATATATATTAGTTAGTATCGTTAGTAAAAATCGAAACAAAACAAGGTAACACTTTATTTTAAGGTGACATAGTTACACGTAATTTCATGTACTTACTATAGTAATAGTACATTATGCATAATTACAAATATCTAACTCTAAACCAAACCGTAACTGTAACTACTATGTAACTGTCACCTTAAAATAAAGTGTAACCAAACACACTGTATTACAGCAATGAGAATCACCACTAAGAATAATAATTAAAAGAAAAATGAGAATGTTCTGGGAGAAAATATGCTTAATTGTCACAAAAATAATGTCATAATAAAAAAAAACGCAAAAAACAAAAATAAAAAAAATCATAGTGCTCTTACAACTGGCTTTATTTTGTTTAGGAAATATACTGTATGTATGTTTTTTTTGTTTTTTGTGATGAAGTCTGACTTGGACGTGTTCTTGATGGGTTTCACTGTCTGAGAGGAGCTGATAGGAACCTGGTGGTGAAACTAAGGTGTCGTCAGCACAGCATGTCGATTACAGATGACATTCCTAAATCTGCAATAGAGTGCTGCTTGAATGCAATTACGTGACAGGGACATCTCTACATGATTCACCATATGCAACAGATTAGGCTAAACCCATCACGTGTATGTGTTGTCTAGTGGAGTTTCACAATAACTTTATCTGGTCCATTACTTCTTTTCATTCTTCTTTCTCCGACTGTCTTTCTTGTCTCATCTTTACAGCACCTCCTTCATCATGTGTTTGTGCGCAGCCCCCAGAACTCTGCTCTATCATTCTTTCTGCCTTTTATATAACTGCTCCCCTTATAGAAACCACACACATTTAAGAACACGCTTTGCGTCTGAGCCCTCAGTGAGACCATAAAAGCGGCACTTAAGTGAAATGCAAGAGGACAGGGGGAAACAGAGACTATCAATCTCATCCTTTGTGAAAAAGAAGGATGACATAAAGGAGGGAAATAACTGGCCTTAATTTTCATATGGTACCGCTGTATATCCCTTGTTAGGTCATTAAGGCATTCTGATGCCAGTGAGAAAATGGTTAGGTAGTTCTCGGTCGTCTTGCCAGTGCAGGAGCCGCCCATTGAAGACGAGTGCAGACTCTGACAGCTCGCTGCACCGTGAGGGAAATCCCCTCCGCATAGATGCAATAAAAGCCCAGCTGCAGAGAGGAAACTGAGACGGGAAAGTTAAATGTGTGGAGTCTTTTCTCTGGCCTCTGATAAAGTTGTGTCGCTCATAGTAGACTTCATGTCTGTGTGTCTGTGCTGGACAGAGGTAATTACCACAGGCTCTGATGTTACACAATCCCACTTTCTCAGATGCCACAGTAGTAGTTATAGACTGTACCCAGAGGTCAAAGAATCACCTTAACTTCCCCTTTGTGGCGCTGCATAAATAAGAGTAACTGTGCTTTTGCATAGTTTATAGACTGCATCAGTACATTAGCTCACTTCCTGTGACTTCATAATCACTACTGGCTTTTGAACCAGGACATATTGCCTTAAACAAAACTGTTATTATTAGTAGAGCTGGCTCAATGAGAGCAATCAAACCCATGACCTTGGTGTTGAATAGTTATAATTTAGTTTTCCTGACCATTTTTCACCCTCTCTGTGGCACTTAAAATTAAATTTGGCTTTTTGTGCAACTGTAACTTTAAGGCTTCTGTATGTAAATGAGTTTAAGTTTGATTGGCTAATCTCTTTGCATACTAAACCAGAGGTCTTCAACCCTGCTCCTGGTGACCAATATTGTTTTCTATTTTTCTATTTTATTTGTTATTTATTTTGAAGCCATTTATTCGTGCCTTTCCGAATAAGGTATTTGGCTTCGGGCACATCCCTAGCTGTCAGCATGTAAGATATGTTGCTGCATGAATAGGCATCCTGTAGCAGATCTAGACAGGTGGTGCTGGTGGAGGTGGAGGATTTCAGAGGAACTCTGATAGTGTGCTTTAGGACCATCTTACAGTACATCTGTACCAGACTATTTAAATGTTGAACAAGCAAGCTCAGCAGAGGCCAGTCAGCTTATGCTGTGCAGAAAATAATATGATTGCTAGCAGATTGTGTGTAAAGGACCTATCAGTCTGTTGCATCTATAGATTCATAACTTAACCAGATATACACTATGTTGCCAAAAGTATTGGGACCAAATCATTGAATTCAGGTGTTCCAATCACTTCCATGGCCACAGATGTATAAAATCAAGCACCTAGGCATGCAGACTGCTTCTACAAACATTTGTGAAAGAATGGGTCGCTCTCAGGAGCTCAGTGAATTCAAGCATGGTACCGTGATAGGTGGCCACCTGTGCAATAAGTCCATTCATGAAATTTTCTCACTACTAAATATTCTACGGTCAACTGTTAGTGGTATTATAACAAAGTGGAAGCAATTGGGAACAACAGCAACTCAGCCACAAAGTGGTAGGCCACGCAAAATCACAGAGCAGGGTCAGCGCATGCTGAGGCACACAGTGCGCAGAAGTCGGCAACTTATAGCTACAGACCTCCAAACTTCATGTGGCCTTCAGATTAGTTCAAGAACAGTGTGTAGAGAGCTTCATGGAATGGGTTTCCATGGCTGAGCAGCTGCACCCAAGCCTTACATCACCAAGTGCAATGCAAAGCGTTGGATGCAGTGGTGTAAAGAATGCCGCCACTGGACTCTAGAGCAGTGCAGACGTGTTCTCTGGAGTGACGAATCACACTTCTCTGTCTGGCAATCCGATGGATGAGTCTGGGTTTGGCGGTTGCCAGGAGAACGGTACTTGCCTGACTGCATTGTGCCAAGTGTAAAGTTTGGTGGAGGGGGGATTATGGTCTGGGTTTGTTTTCCAAGGGTTGGGCTTAGCCCCTTAGTTCCAGTGAAAGGAACTCTTAATGCTCTTAATGCTTAATGCACCAGTGCACAAAGCAAGGTCCATACGTATATACTTATATCCAACTTTATATAAAGAGCTGGATGATAATATTGTTTACATTTTGCGGTGATATAAACAATCAAGCAGTTGATATTTGCTATACACTCACCTAAAGGATTATTAGGAACACCATACTAATACTGTGTTTGACCCCCTTTCGCCTTCAGAACTGCCTTAATTCTACGTGGCATTGATTCAACAAGGTGCTGAAAGCATTCTTTAGAAATGTTGGCCCATATTGATAGGATAGCATCTTGCAGTTGATGGAGATTTGTGGGATGCACATCCAGGGCACGAAGCTCCCGTTCCACCACATCCCAAAGATGCTCTATTGGGTGGAGATCTGGTGACTGTGGGGGCCATTTTAGTACAGTGAACTCATTGTCATGTTCAAGAAACCAATTTGAAATGATTCGAGCTTTGTGACATGGTGCATTATCCTGCTGGAAGTAGCCATCAGAGGGTGGGTACATGGTGGTCATAAAGGGATGGACATGGTCAGAAACAATGCTCAGGTAGGCCGTGGCATTTAAACGATGCCTAATTGGCACTAAGGGGCCTAAAGTGTGCCAAGAAAACATCCCCCACACCATTACACCACCACCACCAGCCTGCACAGTGGTAACAAGGCATGATGGATCCATGTTCTCATTCTGTTTACGCCAAATTCTGACTCTACCATCTGAATGTCTCAACAGAAATCGAGACTCATCAGACCAGGCAACATTTTGAATGGTACCGGGTGGGGTCTTCTGCTGTTGTAGCCCATCCGCCTCAAGGTTGTGCGTGTTGTGGCTTCACAAATGCTTTGCTGCATACCTCGGTTGTAACAAGTGGTTATTTCAGTCAAAGTTGCTCTTCTATCAGCTTGAATCAGTCGGCCCATTCTCCTCTGACCTCTAGCCTCAACAAGGCATTTTCGCCCACAGGACTGCCGCATACTGGATGTTTTTCCCTTTTCACACCATTCTTTGTAAACTCTAGAAATGGTTGTGCGTGAAAATCCCAGTAACTGAGCAGATTGTGAAATACTCAGGCCGGCCTGTCTGGCACCAACAACCATGCCACGCTCAAAATTGCTTAAATCACCTTTCTTTCCCATTCTGACATTCAGTTTGGAGTTCAGGAGATTGTCTTGACCAGAACCACACCCCTAAATGCATTGAAGCAACTGCCATGTGATTGGTTGATTAGATAATTGCATTAATGAGAAATTGAACAGGTGTTCCTAATAATCCTTTAGGTGAGTGTATATATAATTTTATGTGAGTATGCTGTATGTATGCATGCGGATGAAGTTGAATATACTATTTATAGCCAAATTTATATAAAGAGCTGTACCCTTTCCTATTTTTTCCATTGGCATGGCATTCAACTTTGAATAACTAATAAATATTTAATTCCACAAACCTCGCAAACTTTAACAAATCCTCTGAGGTGTGCATTTGTAGCCTAGTTGCTAAATACCAAATATATATGTGGACGGTGTTAATGTGATCATGTTTGTTTTGTTTTTTTTAAATAATGCACACCAATGAATCATGTTCAGTTAGACTATGGACAGTTTTTAAAAATGTATGAAATTTGTAAATAAACAGGTGTCAAATATGATTTAATGTCTTCTTTAAAGAGAACTGATATTAAGCATAAAATAAATAAGAGATTCAAAGCCAAATGACAGAAAATTACTTGATATTGAATCTATTAGGAAAATTACTACTTGCAAACAGCCATTTTTGTAAAAAATATATCTTAAAACAATATGTCAGATGGTTCTAAAAAGCCAGAGCTCTTAAGACTGGAGTGACTGAAGGGAGAGAATGGAAGTCACAGGCTAAGCCCACCTCAGTGCTACGTAAACATGACACCTTTTCACCCCGGCTGAGAAGAAAATGCTCGGTAATGACCCGCCTCGACCTTCCCAGCTCTGGCTGACCCCTTTCTTTAGCTCGGAGCAGCTTAATTCTTACTAATTACATTCCTGACTGACAGAAAGTTGGCAGCTGCCGCAGCGTCGGCCCAGGTACTCTGGCATCCCTGGCACTGGAGGAGAGAGCGCTCACCCTCTGAGAGAGAGAAAGAGACATACAACACTAAAGATGACAAATCCATTAATCAAGAAAGCCAAGGAACATCGACCAGAGAAGATTGATTGCATGTTAACCTCCCAAGGAGGAACATGCAAATTCATTAGAAATGAGTGCTGTTTGTACATTCCAGACAATTCCAGGTAAACAATCTGGCCCAAGTTCTGCATGAAAAGGTAGCAAAATGAGCAAGCATCATGGTATTTTCTTGTTTGAATGAGACACATGATTTAGATCAATTTTAGGCCCACTTTGGAGTCATTTGGGTAATTTTTAACAGCTGTAGTGTCAGTAAGACATTTGTCTTCTTACTCTTGTTTCATTACATTACAATGAGAATGTTCATTTGCATTGTAAGATGCCATTAGACAGTATATTAAGGTCAAGTACACTCCCCTAAGTTATACTGGTTTGACAGGGAATATCTTGCTTTTCAAGAGTTTTCAATCAGTTTATCAGATTACAGTGCAATCCATTTTTGTACTGAACATTTCCATATATGATTAAGATGATTATTTTAAGAATATAACAATTTGAGTTTTTAAAATCAACACGCTCACCAAGGATGCATTTATTTTATCAAAAGATTAATATTGCGAAATGTTATTACAATTTTAAAAAAATTATGTATTCCTGTGATTACTCCAATCTTCAGTGTCACATGATCCATGAAAAATGCTGATCTGGTGCTCAAGAAACATTTCTTATTATTATCAAATAGATAATAATAGATTTTTTATTAATATTTCGCAATATTACTGTTTTACTTGCAGTCTTGTCAACATAAGAGACATGTGTATAGGGCATGGGTGAGAGATGTGAGGATATCAGAACACACAATTCTTAAAACTCCAGAGCTGAGATCTTTTTTGGACTTCTGTATCTACAGTAGTGGTTGGATTGAAAGCTAGTTTATCTGGTCTTGCAATATATATCTCCTCTAGTGTTTGATCAGAAATTAACCATTCACTGAGAAGCTCATGTGACACTTGAATGAATAAAATTATCCACAGCACTAGAATTACCAAACATCATTGTTAAAAAAAGCTACGCCATCAAACCCAGACACATTATGAACCACTCTTCAGACATAACTGTAATTCTAAAGGTAGAAGAATACTTACATTATAATATTCCACTCTAAAATCCTGATTCTGATTAATCAGAGCAATACTTATCTTGCACAAAAACAATGAGGATCTCATCTGGTTACTAAATCAAATGTAATACATTTTAATAAAGTAATAAAACTGAAAATCCCCCTAATTCACCGATGTCACCAATGAAGTTTGGGTTCCTTGCCACTGTCGCCTCTGGCTTTCTTAGTTGGGGACACTCAACTAACTAATATTCGGTAATAATATTGATTTGACTTGATTTGAATAATGATGCCATTATCTTTTTAAAGCTGCATTGTATTGTATAAAGTGCTAAATAAAGGTGACTTGATTTGCCTAATTTAGATAATCAAACCTAATGATAAACAGCAGTAGAATGATTGATTGATTGATTGATTGATTGATTGATTGAAAGCAAAACAAGGGGAATAAATTAATACATTGCTACTTAGTTTCATTTAATGCTGCTGTCATATTTGATGAACATATCATTCTCCGTCATGTTAAAAGCATGTGCACTGAGTTGCGTAATCTATAAGGATATGATCTTGGTCACAGTAGCCCAAAGTAGACCCAACTTTCAATTTGGTACCATTTGACATTTGCATGGTTCTGACAGTGGAAAAAGGCCGTAAATCACACCTAAGTCCAAGGCCAGGCTAAATCGGTGACTGCTGTACCAGTCCATCAAGAATAAACGAATGAACAAGAAATGAACATGTCTGCGGGTTCAGACTCTTTCCATTCACCGGCGTCTGGGTTTAGAGCCGTGAAAATCTGTTAGACACAACGTACATTCATCCTACTGTTTCTTTACTTTTACTCAATTTACAGACCACTCGTACAGAGCAACGGTAATCAGTTCAAGCCATGGCTTCATGGTTCTCATTAAATTGGCCAGTGATGCTCCAAATTATTTGCGTAGTATCAGAGAAGAACTATTTCCAGGGGAGGAAACAGCGAGTATTGTCAGACACATGTGCGTGTTGCAATGGCAAGCGAGTTTTATCGCATTGTCCTAATCTCCTCAGCCTCGCTCAGCTGTTGAAGATCAAGTTGCCTGCATGTGTCTTTACTATATAATTAAGGGATTTTTGGGCAGTGGCCTGGAGAAACCAACTCAATAGCGTAACAAAACACCTTTATCACATATTTCACAGCCAACTACAACTTTTCTTTTTCCTGTAGTGGACTAGACAATTGCAGAACATTATGTTCTCTCCCATGTTGGCATTATTTTGTTTTCCTTCACACAATACCATCTTGTTCCGATCATTCGGTTGTTATGCTCATGGGATGTTTTATGAATATTAGATAGCTGAAATGTTTGATATAATGGTTTCAAATGACATTGCTGCATCGAAGCAAGATACAGAGCTTAGAGGGAGGAAAGGGACGCAACAAGATTTTTTTTTTTAATAGCATAATACAGCTCTTGTGTTTAGCCAAGACAAGGGCCCTTCTGCTCCCCAAATCCTCAGGGCTATCTTTCAAACAGTGATAGTTACGGAAATTAGCGGCGCAGAAATCCATAAGCATCACTCGTCAGGGGGCTTATTAAGTGTCTTTGTGAGTTTATGAGGGGTGGGCGACGCTCCCAGCTCCGAGTGCTCCCAGCGCTTCCCTGGCTCCACCAGCTGTGAAGAGTCACCATCTCTCTCACACACACACACACACACACACATTGACTCCTATTTTTTTTATACTGAGCTAAAAATATTTTCTCCTGCCCCTAAATATGTCCTAAACCTGACACGGACATAAACCTTTTGTCATTTTTACATAATTTACATTTTACATTTAGACATTTGATTTGCGGGAACAGTTAAAATGTCTCACACTGTAGTAGATTTCAGGTGAAAATGAAGTACACACACTTCATACACTGACAGTACTGTATCTGTGACTTGGAGTTTTTTTTTTCTAACATTACCTTTTGCGCTACTACAGTATATTCATAATAATATGGTTATTCGATGGTTCTTTTGATTAGCAAATAACCTGTACATAGTTCTTGAGTTGCTTGAGTTGAGTTGCTGGTGATTAAAAAATTCTTAGTGAAAAATAAGTTCTTCAGATCAGCATAATTTTCTGAAGAACTAGAGAATTATTATCATTATATTTTTTATTATTATTTTATTCTTGACACACACAGAAAGTTGGTTATACTACTATATACCACTATAATTTGGCAGACAAACTTTTTTATATAATAATAATAATAATTGAAATGTATTTATTTAAAATTAAGATGTGGCATTTTTTGAAAACTTTTGTTTAAAAAACACGAAACCTATGATTAGTTGGCACAAGCATTTTAAACGTTCAGCCAAATCTCCTTCTAGTTGAACCTTTATTTTTAAGACTGCCAAACGGATGATTCTAGACACTGAGATGGCATTTCCATTGGTACAGAGAAAAGGACTTGCAATGGTGCTCTCCTTCACCGCGCGGGTCTAAAACTGTTTGTGAGGGTGCTGAAAACGGCTGTCATAGCACCCCCACCCACATCAGTGACACTTGTCATCACCAGGATTCATCTCCAAAATGTCCAACGTCAGGGGAGAAGCACATCTTTCAGTTCCATGGGGTCTCGTCTATCTGCGGTGTTGCTGAAAGAATGTGTTTTCATTAAACGCAGCTAAATTTAAAAAAGCAATCTAAAAATAGTTTTGCATATAATTCCCTAATGGAATGTTCAAACCTGTTTTCGAGCTTGAAACGCAAAAGCTTCATACAGGATAAAACCACGTTCCATTTACATCATAAAGCCGTAGACCTCGCAATCATAAATCTTTGCGGACATGGACATTGATTCCAGTAATAATATGTGGTTGAATGTCGCATGGATGCCTCTGTCGAGATCCATCCATCTATGAAACAGGACATGGCGGTAATGGGAAAGACTGTATTGCCGGAGGCAGTAAGCTAGCTCATCAGCCCAGTGAACTTTGATGCGTTGCTAGTAAATATAATTCCATTATTTTCTCACAGCTGAGGAAGCTGCAAGGTACACAAGGGCGTGAACCGGCGGTCACGAGGGAGCGAGCCCCGGAGCAGAGCAGGAAAATGATGTTGTTGTTTCTTCCGAATGAGTTTTCAGGCAGGTGTGAGCGGGTCGTGGAGAGATTTGTTTGTCTTGAGGAGTCTGCTTTCTGATATATCACTGCTCAAGGAGAATATTTATGGCATAAAAGACTATGCTGCAAAAATATCTGGATTTGTATTTCCTGAAGGAAATAGCAGTGCTTCCAAGGTATTAAAAGAATACACCATGCATCCCCAGTATTGCAGTGTGAAAGTTATATTGGTGGTTAAATGGATGCAAGATTAGACCAATCAGAATTCATTATGAAAATATTTTTTATTATGCAAATAATTGCCTAAGCATGCAAATAAATGTAATTTTACTGTATATGTGATGCACAAATTTTTAAGGCTTCTAAATTATCAGTATGATCAAAAACCTGTTGTACACAATCTCCTATGTTCAGCTTCAAGTAAAAGCTCTTTTAGTATAATTCTAAAAACGTATTTTCTGTAAAATCAGATTTTTTTATCAATTAAATGATGAAAGAAGGCCAATCCCAATTAAGTATTTATTTAGAAAATAAAAATAAAATTGTACACATCACATACTTTTGAACGATAGCATACCTTCTACCTTGCACAAAAAACTGTTTCTCTTGGCAACTTTTCTTTCTTGTTGAGTCTCTTTTTTAGGTATACCATGTTTATGAAATCTTTGACTACGGATAAGTTTAAGTTCCTGCAGCTTTGTGGCACCATTTTCTGTTTAGTATTTCACTTTGCAGGATGTTGTGCAGATGAGAGCTGAATTTATGCGTTAACACACTCCAAAAGCTCAAGCTCACTCACCCCTGACTCTCCAGAGGAAGTCGGGTATAGACTTCCAACTCTCCAACTGCCTGCGGGCAGCAGCCAGAGATGGATGTAAAATTAACATATTAAAATATTGGTATATTTCCTTTTCAAATTCAAAATCAGGAGCAATATGCAAAGAAAGTGGTGTGTGTGCTCTAATTTTTCGATGATGTATGAGGGTCTAAAAGAGGATATGTGTGTGAGAGAGGATATGTCTTTGGGGAGGCTGTGTTGTGTGATAAATCAATACCGTCTTTACGAATGATAGCTTGTCAGTGTTGACCACCAAACCCTGGAGTGAAATATCCTTCCTCCTTCTATCTGTTGTACTACTTCTGTCCACCAAATGAAGATTATGATTGGTGTATAGGGAAATGAGACACTTTCTCTTCTCAGTTACTGTAGCCATCTGATTCGAATAGATGGAGAGAGAGCAAAAGAAATATTGGGATAAGGAGAAAGATGTAGCTATCTACAGGAAGACGAGGAGGGGTTGTGGGTAAGAGTTAGAAAGGGGCCTGTATTCTGCTCAATCTAAGTCTATCACCTTAACTCACTAATGAAAACCAGAAGAGCCGTCAAACAATCCCTGCTCTGTTGCTACCTGTCATTCTTTCCTCTTTTTTTCTCCATTTCCCTCTTTTATAACCTCCTTTTTGTCTTATACATATAGTATATGAAAACCCGATTATATCATATTTTAATTGAAACAGGACCTGGGTTGGGAACCGAGAATCAGTTACAACGAAACCAAATGATTTCCATGACATTCGGTACTTCAAGGTGTACTTCTTCCGTACTAAAATATCAGCAACTGTTATGACTGTTATGAATGACTCTTATGGTCTGGTTCTTTTTAATAAATTGTGTTAAAATGAATTGATTAGTCTCTATCTCATGAATTATTGGCTTGAATTGATCTAATGACTCGGATGTAACGGATGTAGGCCAGTAAGAGCTGTGCGTGTAAACATCACTCCCCTGGCCTCAAGAGGCGCGGTAGCAACTGGCGGTAGAGGCTACGGTCTTTAGCGTCTTTATTAGCGTGCCTGCCTCTCATGCCAGAGACGCCGGTTCGAGCCCCGCTTGGAGCGTGTCGAGTAGGACCGGTTACATGTGGTGCCGTGACCCGAATGGGAGTGAAGTTTAGGGGGTGAATGTACCGGACGTAGGCCAGTAAGAGCTGTGAGTGTAAACCTCACTCCCTGGCCTCAAGAGGCACGCTAGCGACTGACGCTAGAGTCTGAGTCCTTGTTAGCGCACACATGAGATGCCAGTTCGAGTCCCGCTCGGAGCTTGTAGCACCAGTTAGATTTGGTGTCGTGACCCTGATGGGAGTGAGGTTTAGAAGTGTGAGTGTAACAGACGTAGGCCAGTAAGATCTGTGTGTGTAAACCTAATTTCCCTGGCCACAAAAGGGCACACTAGAGACTGATGCTACAGACTGTGGTCTTTAGCATCCTTGTTAGCACGCCCGCCTCACACGCTGGAGATGCCGGTTCGAGTCCCGTTTGGAGCGGGTCGAGGAGAACCGATTACATTTACATTGATGTCAAATGAACCAAATGAAGGTATTGCATATGAAAAAAAAAATACTTGTAAAAGAGTCGCAAAGGGACAGGAGTTGTTAGAATCAACAAGTCATCAAGAATCAAGTCATTTACAATTATTTTGCAGGTCCATTCGGTCAAAAAGACACAAATCTCTAATAATGAATAACTGTTTTGAATTGGTGTAATGACTCACTCACTGAAGCAGTCAAATCAGTTCTTACACTCTCAGAAATAAAGTACAAAAGCTAGCACTGGGGCAGCTAACGGGTGCATATTTGTACCTCAAAGGTACATATTAGTACCAAAAGTGTACATATTTTTGTACACCATTTTTGTACCATTTAGTGAGTCAGTATTCACTGATATACTTCTAAAAAGAATTAAAAGAATTGTAAAGGGACAGGAAATCTACATGAAAAGTCATTAGCATTTATTTTGCAGTTCCATTCAGTTTTGCTAGTGGCACAGAAATTACACACTTTATCTGAACAAGAGTCTTTAAGTCTCTATTATTACAGCCCATAGTCTTCATTTGCGCTCAACCGTATTGCTTTTTTCAACACTAATGCATTGGTTTTACTATCCTGGATCCCGGTGAATGCATCAAGCTTTTTTTCCTTGCAGCTTGAGAGGGCTGAACATTTTTTCTTTTTATCCTTCTCTCTGTCTCTCTCTCTCTCTTCTGTTGCTGAAAGTGCTGCTCTAAGCCAAAACTGGTGCAAACCGGAGGGAGGTGGGGTAAGGGGATCTGTGAATGGTGTGAAAAGTATTAAGTGCCAGTAATAATTGGAAGAGAGCCTAGAGAATCCAAATATAATCTTACAGCAGGAACACTTGTAATGCGTTCAGTCTGGACGCGGCCCCGAGTGCTGACAGGGGCCGCCGCCGCTGCAGCGGGGCCCGTTCCCTCCGACTCTATCAGTCTCTCACTTATGTTCGCTCCTCCGTTATTCTTTAAAAAAGGGAAAGAGAAAAAACACATCTGTGTCATCGAAATACTGCTGTGTCGTCCTGACCAGGCAGCCAAAGAAAACAGTTTCTTTATTTTTTCTGGCATGTTTACCAAACCTTACCCTTTTACATGGTTTCCCTGCTCGAACTCGAGCACGCGAGTGTTTTGTAACACAGAGGCTTAGGATCTCGCCTAGAAACAATTTTTTTGTGTCGTGCGTGGGGCAAAGGCCGCTCACGGCGGGAGGCCGTCCGTCCGTCTGAGCCTCCATGGGATCCCAAATCCCAAAACAAATGAGACATTTTGAAAGAATCTGGGAAGTATGACAGATTTTAAACATTCAACAATATAGAATCAAGAACACTAAGCTTAAAATTTGCCTAAACTTCACTGAAACATCATGACCGATTACATTTTTGGCTTCAAGCTACACATCGTGTTTTGTTTATTTTATATTCAACACTTTATATTTTCATATATTTTGACAAGGAAATGAGCATTTTAACTTCCAGAAGCCAATTTTTGTTTTGCAAATTTTATCTAGAAAACAGTTTGGTGATTTAGTGGAAAACCATAAGCTTAATACTCTCAAAACATATTTAGTTTAAGATTTATGTATTTAAATGTATTTAAACATTAAAAAATCCATCCATTTAGACTATACAGTTTTAACATTAACCAATAAACTACTGAGATGCATATTTGTCAGTAATACATAAAGAAAACATAGAAAGAGGTAAGATTTCTGCATTTAATTAAATTGCTTAGAATCAGCATGAATCTGTTTATTGTGAAAACAATTACATTTATTCAGTTAAGAGTTTTTTTTTTTTTTTATTCAATTACAAGCAATATTCAATATTCTCATAAAATGTATGAGATTGAAACTAATTGAATTTATTGATGATAAATACATATAAAGCCATATTATTGTTAAACATTCAGTTTAATACGGAAATTGGTTACACTTTAATTTATTTTAAGGTGTCCTTGTTACAGTGTAACTATACATTTAAGTACTGAGTAATATTAGTTAGCAACATGTACTTACCATATAGGTTTAGGAATGAGGTTTGGTTTAGGGTTAGCTGCATGTAATTATGCATCATTTACTACAGTAAGTACATGTACTATATGTAACAAGGACACTGTAAAATAAAGTGTTACCTGGAAATCTTACCTGTTTCTTATGTTTCATTTATGTATGACTGACAAATATGCATCACATTAAGTTTATGTTAAAATTGTATCATTCAAATGGATGGAAATTGTATATGCAATTCAAACACATGATTCATTATTGCTTAGCAAATAATTCTAATTAGTCATGTCTTTATGAAACGTAGGGAAAAGGTCCAGGCTGCAGCAGCAGGTGCCAGTGTCTGATTTACTTTAAACGCAGAGAGGAAGTTGAGTGGTTGGCCAACACATTCCAGTGGTGTGGCCGCGTTGGTTGCCCTGCCCAGACTACCTCTGGAAAGTGCAAGCTCTCACTCTCTCGGCCTTGCTCTCTGCTGGTCTTCAAATTTACCTTTAGACAAGTTCTGTTTGAGTCATTCTGACACTGTTAGCAAAAGTTGACATTTATTTTTGGGAGGTCTTACATTTCCTGTCTAAAACAGGTGCTGTGGCATGTTGGAGCTGTGGGATTTCCACAGGCAAGGTTTCCATAGGGATAGGTCTGGAAAACAGCATAATGTTAAGAAAATGTTGAAGCTTTGGAAAATAGTGTCAGCAGTAGCTGAAAGTTGATGTGGGGTAAGCTCAGAACCTTCTCTGTAATAAGTGTACTGTAAGTCACTTTGGATAAATGTCATGTATTTAAATGTATTTGTAATGATGTGGTTGAAACTGAGTGCATTTAAAATACATTAACTTTAAATGTTATATTGAATAACACAATACAGTTAAATTATAATACTTTACATGTGCTTTAGTATGTTAGTCAACACATTCAAATAAGTGTACTTTAATAAGTGTACTTTAAAACATAACGATTATTAAAACTTAGGGCCCTATTTTAACGATCTAAGCGCATGGTCTGAAGCGCATGGCACAAGTGCACTTAGTGCATGTCCGAATCCACTTTTGCTAGTTTAACGACGGGAAAAATAGTCTGCGCGCCCAGTGCAGGGTTTAAAAGGGTTGTCCCTATTCTCTTAATGTGTCATGGGTGTGTTTTGGGCGTAACATGCAATAAACCAATCAGAGTCTCCTCTCCCATTCCCTTTAAAAGCTAGTTGCGCTCGCACCATGGCGGATTCACTATTTACATGGAGGAATTTGCAAGCGGAAAAACTGAACTCTTCTCTAGCGAGGAAACGGACCTGCTCGTTCAATGACGCCACGCCTGCTTGCTCGTCATTACTGCAAGTAGTTAGGCTAATTCTGACACATGCAATGACTATCCATTATGACATGTAGACATTTTTATATTTATGTACACAATAATACATCTTTTACATTTTATTCCTTTCATTTTTCATATTTAAAATGTTTTGTGTGCTGCTGCGTGCCCCTGTGTGTATAAGCATACGTGCGTTGTGCACCCGCCTATAGGCACATATTACTAACGCGCTATTTAAATAACACTAAAAATACTGCGGCATTGACTTTAGACCAGGTTTTTGTTGTTCAATGGCGCAGTCGTTTTCAGTTGCCTCAGAATAGCAACGCTCCAACAATGCGCCTGAACACACCTCGTTTTCAGACCAGCACGCCCAATGGGAGAACAGATGGGTGCAAATGCATTTGCTATTTAAACAACGCAGCACTGGACATAAAAAATGATAACTGCATCAGGATGAAACTAGCAAAAAACACTTGCGTCACGCCTGGTGCCGCATTGTGCCGGGTGTATGATAGGAACCTTAATGGTAAAAAATGCACTTTACTTTTTTACTTTGACAATACAAAGTGTACTTAATAAAATGTCTAAGTGCCTTAAGAAACATAGTCATGAAAGTGTACTCTCTTTAAATACACTTTAGTTGCTGCAAATACAGATCTGCAAATAAAGTTTTTTTTTCTTTCAAATATACTTTTAAGATTTTGCACAATCAAGACAGGCAGACAGATAAATAGAGGAATGTCTCCCCTCAAGACAGAGGAAAAAGAGTGTTAAATTCTTTTCCCTTCTCTCTGTTCACTCAGCATGTTCTAAATCTATAAAAACACCTGCTGCCTCTCCTTACCACGCGAGCAGCACTTTTCCGAGTTATTTGTCTTCAACGGGCTTCAGACACATTCTTTGAGTCCAGAAATTGAAGTTGTGAAGCCCTCTCAAATCCTGAAAGATAACCTGCAATGGACATGATGGGGATTATGCGCGCGCACACACACACACAATTGTGCGACAAGACAAACACACACACACACTTGTGAATGTGGAGGAGCCCCACGTGAAAATAAATGAACCTCTGGTCTTGGCACGTTTTAAAATCGACACTATTCGGTACTGTGTATTTTCTTTGAATGGAATTGCGGGAGGCTTAGTTGCTTTCAAAACACGTCTTGACATCATTAATGCAGACAAGATGAAAGCTGATAGGGGCCTGGACATATCCTGTTTTCACAGACAGCGTTTTATCTCAACAGGAATAATACACAGTCGCAAAGGTTCAGAGCTTCTACTTAGGATGTCCTGCAGGAGACTAAGCAGTTTGTGGGTCAGTTTGACTCCTTTAGCTCATCGCCACTATGGCTAGTATAGATGAAGGGGAACCCTAGATCAAACTTATCCTAGATCAGTTCTAGAACTCAAACTAGTGTAAACCTGCTCCTGAATGTAATGATGGGATCACAGGTCTGCTGTTGCAAAGCTCTTCTTATAATAAAGTTGGTCGTTGGGCACTTGAAGGGTAGACGTGATGTAAGAATAGGATACAAGCAACGGGTTGCAACCGAGATGGAGGGAATCATAGAAAGATGGAGGTTACACGCTGAAATGACACTGTGTGTCCGACAATGGCTTTAAATGACATCTCATGGGAGCATATCGGACTTCATGCACGCTTTTATCCACCGGACAGAGAACAAGAGGCAGTATTGAGCACCAGAGGACTTGCAGAAAGGCGAGCTGGACCACACAGATAAAGACCTCGCTCTGTCTCAGAGAAGGGGATTTCTCACTTTCTCTGTCTCTATGTGTGTGTGTGTGTATCTCCTTCCGCATCTTAAAGAAACAGTTTAGCACAAAATAAAAATGTTATCATCATTTATGTACATTGTTCCAAACAAATCTTCTGTGGATGACAAAAAGAGAATAATAATAATAATAATAGTAATAGTATTAATAATAGCAAAATGCTTTTTTTTTTTTTTACTTTTTGTTTAATAGACATTTACATTGTAATTGTCAACACATCGTTTATGATGAATTAACAATTATTATTTAGACCAGGAAGAGCTTATTAAATCCACCAGCTAGTTGACAGAACATGGAGGCCACTAAACTTTTAGGCATTTAGAATTATAATTATCGAATTTAACCTTCACTCCCCACAGTCAACAGCTAATGGACACTGTGCAATTGCTGCTTCATGCAGCGGCTGATAATGTAAAATTATACTGCAGTATTTTTTCTTTCCCTCATTATCTCTCCACTTACCTCTTCTCCCTTTGTTTTGGAGACTACAGTACATACTGTATTGTGGTGGTGTGTGGGTGCGTTATGGTGTAAGCTCTGCTGTACATGGATATTATCATGTGAAATTCAGTGAATATCAATAGCTCAGCTTAAGTCAAAATTGCTGAGTCTCGAACTGTGTAGGTTCTCATGTGAAGAAGTGTATTGTTGAAGTTTATAACCTGTGCCAAACATAAAATGAAATAATGCGAAGTATTGATAAGTAAATCATTGTTGATATATACTGAATATGGTATGGGTTTGAAGGTGTTTCAGGAATGTGGTGGTAGTAAGTGAGACATATGTGTGGTGACCTCACTGTGGTGCTTTACTCAACTCTAAACCAACACATTATCAGGGCCAACAGGGTTTGTTTTTCTACCTGATTTTATTCGGTTGTCCAAATATATGCCACAGAGGTCCGACGCAGAGGGAGTAGAGGCTGCTCTCCCCTCTTTCTCACGCACTCAAATGCATCTACACTCATGGTTCTCTGCTGGACAATAGCATCATCCTTAAAGTTGAAACTTGGGAGCACTTGCACACCTATGAGGCCTTTATGACTCTTGCACAAACCAGTACATTTTGCAACATATTGGAACATATAGCTATAATAGCTATTATAGGTGATGTATACATTATATATATATATATATATATATATATATATATATATATATATATATACATTTAAAGAAAATGTACTGCATCAGAAGAACTATTATTCATTAATTCAATGATGTGAAACAACGATAGTTCACCCAAAAATGAAAATTATCCCATGATTTTCTCACCCTCAAGCCATCCTAGGTGTATATGACATTATTCTTTCAGACGAATACAATCAGAGTTATATAAAAAAAATGTCCTGGCTAATCTAAGCATTATAATGGCAGTAAATAAAATGGCAGCCCAAAATGTGAAGCCCACAAAAGTGCATCCATCCATTATAAAAGTAATCCACACGGCTCCGGGGGTTAATGAAGGCATTCTGAAGCGAATCGATGGGTTTTTGAAAGAAAAATATCCATAACACGTTATAAAGTAAAATATCTAGCTGCTGGTGCACCGCCTTCCGTATTCAACTTACGAAAAAAAATGCAACTGCCACAAAGATAGCGTTGAATGTAAGCATTTGGTACACTTTCTTTGTACGTTGAATACGGAAGGTGGTCCGCCCGGAAGCTAGATATTTTACTTTATAAAATTTTAAATATGGATATTTTTCATACAATAACCCATCGATTCACTTCAGAAGGCCTTTATTAACCCCCTTTTGTGGGCTTCAAGTTTTGGGCTGCCATTCACTGCCATTATAAAGCTTGGATTAGCCAGGAAATATTAGCGATTTTTTAATATAACTCTGATTGCATTCGTCTGAAAGAAGAACGTCATATACACCTAGGATGGCTTGAGGGTGAGTAAATAATGGGATTATTTTCATTTTTGGGTGAACTATCCCTTTAAAGTTAGATTTTTATATATGTTGCTAAATGATATTTCCCACAAATCTTGATTGTTTCATTATCATAAACTAGAACTCTACACTAGAACTCCTACACTCCTCCCATATTCTCAATATGTGCCGTCACACACTACAAAACCGACATGCCACCATTCATAAATCATGCTCATGTAAAAATCGCTGCATCAGCTAATGAAGTTATGGTGCTTTTTTTTCTTTTCTTGGTACAGCAGAGCTTTACAAGCAGCCTCTACGTGCTCACTGCAGTATCAGATTTAAGCAGCTATGAGTGAATATTTTTATGGGGTAAGGCCCCGTGTCCTCCACTGTTGTAAATTGGCTGGGGATTTGCCAGTGATTGGCTTCAGTGGCAGTGACGCCAGCACTACAGTCTGGCTGTCCACTGTGGTCTGACCCGTGTTACACACACACATACGGCAGTGTATATATGCATTTTTAGGTCTTAAACAATTTTCTTTTGAATGCATAGACACTTTTTAACACTAACGGCATATATCAAGTGTTCACTCTCCCCATCTGTGTTAGTGCACCAATATCCCAGTCAAGAAAAAAAAAACAGTTCAGTGCTCTAGTGCACTTAGCTAAAATGACCCATTGTTCAAATGTTATTCTACAGATTAACCTAGACATCTCTGTGAGTGTCTCCCTTCCCACTGAGAATGACTAATGTCCATGTGTGTGTGTATGTGTGTGTGTGTGAGAGAGTGTATGTGTGTGTGTGTGTTTGCCTGTTTCTTTGCACTTGTAAGGGACAAGTCTCTAGAAATAATGATAATAAAAATAATAAAAGTGTCAACAAATTTTAACACATTTTTAAAAAATCCCAAAAGGTGTCTGTAAGTAATTATAATATGCTTAATTATAATTCTATAAATATTATTTGTTCTTTTTTTTTCTTTTTCTTTTTTTTTTTTGTAAGAAGGCCAAACCATAGATATAATAAGTGTGTAAGTGTCATAAAAAGAGATCACAATGAGTGGTATCCAGCAACAGGAAACCTTCCAACAAGCCCCCCTGACAGCTCATGGAGACGGAAGCTGTCCTTGGTGTTTAAGAAGAGAGTAAAGCTGTCGTTTCTCCCTCCCTTTGCTGCAGCTGCAAGAAATTAGCCTGTCTCCCCAAACACTGCAGATAAGCCATCTGCAGGAGTACACCTCCGTGAGATTGTTATGATTCAGGGCCTATTCCCAACATCACACAAAAGTATGTGCATTGTATGTAAATGGATTTGTTTATTGTAGCTATCCAGGTGATATAAATGAGAGCAAATGGAGACCTTTTGCTTGAGTCTTCTGCTGCTTAGAAGTTGATACTTAATGAGACTTAACTGAGAACTCAATTAAGTTACCATGAAAAGCAAACTCTGAGCAATACATTTCCCTTTAAGTTAATGGTAAACATTCAAAAAAGGCCTACATGTTTCCAACATTATATTTAAGCAGGATCCTGTGCTGTACTGTAGCCTGCCCAGTAAGAGGAGAGGCCAAAGGACTCAATTAGATGCTGGCTATCCTCGGCAAGCTCGCCAAGGCCTGTTGAGTCCTAAAGTTGTAGTTTTGACATGGTCTGAGTCCTTCATCCTGCAGATAGACAGCATTTTTCATCCTGTCCTGCAGTTATCTCCCTCTCAGAATTACCCTCCTAATATATCCCCTTTCATCGGCCAGCAGAGAGGTCCAACAGAGAGAGAGAAGAGGGAAGGAGGGGTCTCTGTTTTGTCTCATGGATAAAAAGGTGGGTTTCTGGCAGCAGTTGAGGCCACACTCAAGCTCAGAGGGACACAATGTCCCCTCTGTCTCCCATAGAAAGGAGCTCCTGACAGGAATCAGCTTTCAATTAGCTCTCAACCCCCCACCCCAGCTATTCTAACCTCTCTCTCACCGGAGGCCTGGCCTGTGGCCCCTGCAGCTTAGCCAGGCAGCCCGAGCTGCAGATCGGGGGCGAGATTATAGGCAACCTTGTGACAACCAAATTGTACCTTATTTATAGGTAATGGCATCTCCAGCCACCTCACTCCTGATCTGACACCTCTCGTCACCATGGAGAAGCACAAAGATGGAGTGCTCCGCGTTAGCATATGAAATCGCCACAATTACTGTCGGCCAAGTAGATGGGTGGCGGACACTCTTTCCCGCCCGCTTTAACCTGTGATTACAATCGGAAAGCTTCGAATAAGTTCAAGGATGTCAGTGGAAGTATTTTTTTTTTCTTTTGTGCCTAGTTTAGTATCACACTTGCAGGAAATTGTCAGATCAAGGGTACAAATAAAATTGAATTCGAGAAATAGTAAAAACCCATAGACTCTACATAAACTCTAGAGTGTTCATTAAAATATGTCCAAGCTGATTTGCCATCTAACATCGCATTTAATATCACTGGACGTTTATATGGATGGGAACCAAGATACAGGATGCTCTTTCCTGTTGGATGGGGGGTGTATTTGAAAGGACTCTAGTCCCAGGCTGTTTCTCACTCTCAGACACTGATTGGCTATGTGGGGATGGATGAGAATGTACCGGCCAGAACAACAGGCATTGTGTGAGGCTGAGACGGCCGAAGGAGCAGGTGTTGTCCACTGGGACAGGGCTTTGGCATCAGAATAGATTCAGGATATGAATATGGGGATATTGTGCCCTCTTGAGCACCTGCAGACCCCCCGGACAAAAGGCCACGCAGGGAAAAAAAAAAAAGGAAAAGGAAAGGCAATCCCACTCCGGTGGATGCATTCCAACCTACATCCTCTCCTCAAAAAGTGGAGAAGACAGCCCTTCTATTTCTTTATTAAACATGACCCCCTCCTTCTTACCTCAGTATAGTTATCTCTCTGGTCATTCCATCTTTCTCACACACACATTCTCACAGCATATTTATTGACCTATTCCTTGAATTAAGTTTTTATGTGTTCAATGCTAGGGGATCTATCTTAGATGCTAAGCCCATCTATCATGATTTAAGATTTACTCTTATTGAAGTATTCACTACAATTAATTGAAGTGAAATTTAACTTGCGTTATAGAGTCAGGGAGGGCACCTCTTGACTTTGGCTGAGGGGCCAGGGAGAGGAGCTTGGGGCCTCTTTAAAAGCTCTGTGTTTCCCCACTTCTTTCCCTGCCCGTGATCCCTATCACTGGGGTGACGATGTAAGAGTCCTGCAGACAGAACGAGATTGAATTCTGAGCCAGCCAGGACGAATGATATCTGACCACCCACCCAGCTTGTGGCTCTGTCCTGTGTCCCATTCCAGAATCTCATACCCATCAAAACTTAAAAAAAAGACTCAAGTTAAAATGATCTGGTATGTGCACTCTATACAACAGTATGAAACTACACTGTTGAGTATTCTGTGGAATTATGGACTGAATTCCGTACTACACATAATTCTTGGTAAAGCTAGAATTGGCTATATCTTATTTTTTAACACACTGAGCTATGGTACTCATGGATAATGCCAGTTTGAGTGTTTACCAATTTCTTCTTCTCCCTGACTCTCTACATTTCCAGTAGGTGCTAGTTAACTTGTCTCACTTAATAATGAATTCAAGGTGTTATATTGCACTATTGATATGAACTTGTGGCACCACTCATGTTCACTATAGAGATTTATGCTGTTCCCGCAATTGTTATCTACATGCTTATTCTTACATTTAATTCTCACAGTTCTGATGAGAATTTTTTTTTTTTTTTACCAATTCTAACTCCCTGGTCATGTTTAAAGAAAGTGCTTTGTCTTCATAAATTGAAAGAAAACACTGTAAGAGTGGCAGATCTATACAGTACGTAACTGCGCATGTGGCGGCGCTTCACCCTCCGTGTTATCAGCCATGTCGGAACAGTGCCGCAGTAAATACTGCGTCCCTTGGGGGACTGGCCCCGCAGTTTGATCAGTGATCCCACTCCTCAGAAGCAGCGGAGTGCTGTGCCCCTGTGCCCATGGCTCGTCCCGGGAGAGGGGGCACCGGTCTGCTGACTGCCAGGGGGGATTGGAGAGAAGGACTTGAGAGAGAGAGGGAGGAGGGTCAGGAAGATAAGGCCATGGGGTTTTGTAAAGGGAAGCTTGACTTTCAGAGCACAGGAAGAAGGGATGAATAAGGTAGAGAAAAGGAGGAGGAGGGCAGCTGAAACTCCACACCTCCAGCACATCTGATAACAGACTCCGCATTAAAGTTAGTGTAAAAGAGAAGGTTAGAGGTAAAATGTCAATAACGGCCGTGCAAGAGAGACTGAGAGAGAATTAGAGAGGGGAAAGGCGACACAGAGTGAGAGAGGTTATAGAGGCTCTGGTTTTGATGTGGAGCTTCACCATCTGTGAACGAGTTCCGTGTGAACATAGTGTTCTACTACGCTGACATATTGAGTGATTATGACAAATGAACTGGAGAAAAACTCCAGGTGGCCATCAATATCATTGATCTTGACTCTCGAGGTAAAACAGATCAATGCATTGGGTCTGTTTGTGGCTGTTATGTTCAGATTTGGCCATAGAGCCTTCTTGAAGACAGATAGCCTAGCACCCCTACTGGCCAAAAACATACTCCATCAACGAATAGATGAGAAACACCAACTTTAAAATAAACTAAAATATATAACCAAACATTTTGCAAAAAGAGCAGTCAGTATCTGGGCACAGATTTTTACTTACATACTCAATAACTAAATTCAGTCAGTTTCCGTAAAAATCTGATTCACAGTCTCTTCTTAATAAATGAAAATGGTTTTAATGATTTTTCACGATTTTAACAATCGTTTATGGCTTTAGTTATGTGACATTAAATTGAAAGAGTAAACATCCCCTCTCCTCTTAAAGTACTTAAAGTACATCCCCATCTGTGCAACATTACCGCACAGAGACACTTTGATGACAGCTATTTACTGACCCCAGAGCCGAGAGGTGGGTCTGGCCGAATTATTTTACAGATTCCATAGTAAAACGGTCAGCTTGAAAAGATGAGATTCACGACGGGAGACAATGGTCGACCACTGCGATCTGATTACGCCATGCCCCCTTCACGGGTAAGCCGAGAGGGCTAGGAAGTGCCCCCGGGAGCAGAACACGAGGCCTGGAAACATTTGGCCATCGAGATGAGGCTCGTAAAGTTATCTCCTTGCCACACACACTTACTCACCGCTCCAAAGGTGGCTGCAAAGACTATTTGTGCTGTACAGCTAAATGGGGAGATATGCAAACATGTTACATGCTGTGAATTTTGTTAATTATCACTGCTGTCTTTGTTTTGTCTTCTATTACAAGAATGTCTGTCTCAGGTGTTTCTTATAAATTCCAATTACCACTTTACCAGTAGCTTCTTGTGATTGTGTTTGTCTGGCTTTCCATAGATGGCATCTAACAGATCTGTGGTTGTCTTGCTTAATCTTAGTCAGTGAGGGTAATTCTTGCAGTAATTCTTCAAAAATTTGGTCTGATTCTAGCTGATTCATGTTTAAAGAAAAGCCCAATTAATATTATTGTTACAGTCTGCACAATGATTTGCTCCCAGTTCAATGGCTAAGAGCTCTTATCTCATCAGCAGCTGTATCAATGCCAGGGTTAAAAAAAAAAATCTATGTGGAAAAGAGACACTTGCCGACGTTCCATTTGAAGGCGGCAAAATGAAAAGTGTCCATTGATGCCACACACAGTGGCCAAGCATTGGATCCATTTAGCTTGTAGAAATGCTATCTGATGAGGCCGCTGCACGTGTGTGTGTGCCGTGTGTGACGTAGGCCCACTTTCATTCAGACGGGCGCTCAAATGGCCAGCTCAGAGGAGGCGCTGAGGCCAGTGGGTCAGCGCCTATCTTCCCCCTCAGCCCAGATCGCTTTCAGGACAGAGCGGGGACAAGCCGGAGTGAATTTCAATCGCCCGACACTGCCTATTGTACATCAGCGCTGGCAGCGTCTCACAGATATACTCTACGCTTAGAAGTGGGGTGTAGTCCAACTACCCTACACTGCTGCAGCCCACCACGATCAGAGAGCCTGAGCCGACAGTTTAAAGACACTCAAAATGTCCTTTGAAAAAGCACACTTTTTTTCTTCCTCTTTACTTCTTTTAATCCAGTGTGTGAAGCAAATGTTAGGGTTAGTTTTGTAAAGTTACGCTGGTGTGAACCATGAATAATGAAAGTTTAACCAAATTTAAGTTTCTTAATCAAGATTGTTGCTCAGCCATGACAGTAGTTGACCTGAATGTGAAAAAAAATGACAACAGAAGACAGTTCGCACTGACAATGGGTGTAGCACTACACATACTTGCATTGCTTCATGAAACATGTTTTTCTTTTATTATTCAGTCTTGGAAATACCCTTATTAAAGGGGGGGGGGGTCTATTGCTATTTCATGCATTCTGACCTATTTACACTGTTAAAGAGTTGATTCGCATGCTAAACATGGCCAAAAAAAAAAAACGAGTTGGATGTATGACGGAGTATTTCTGTGCCAAATACACTCCTTCAGGATCAGAATAAGTTTCAGAACGTTTTTTTTCTTAGTATGGCCCTGTATGACGTCATAAAGGGTGGAATTCCTTGTATGTGCACTTCTCCCGGATGAGCGTGTGCGCACATCAACCAGAGCAAAAGCAAGAGCGCGCCCATCAACGAGCTTCGTTCGGGTTACGGAAGCTGTCGGCAGCGCTGTCGTTTTGTTTTTAGACCACGAGATCAATGTCACTAAAGAAGTGTGTTTCTGGTTGTGAGGGAAAAATAACTTTGTTCAGCTTCCCAAATAACCCAGCGTTAAGGAAACAGTGGATGCAGTTTGTTTTTCTGGAGCAGCAACAGAGTTCTGCATGTGTGTTTGTTTGTTCCCGGTCATGAGACAAAACCGCAGGCGGTGAGTGAAACTGCATCAGAGGTCTGTTTTGTTGGCAATTGGCACGTAAGTGCATATAATGTAAACAACACGAACGTATAGTGAATCGAAAGTTATCCATGGATAATACCATGTGTGTTCTTTACAAAAGATCTTTACTTCATCAGATGGAATTCACTGTAAAGGATAGGAACGCATAGAGCCTAGGGACATAGTAATGACTTGATTAAATAGCAGCTGTATTGTGATGTTCTGTGTTTTATTTATTAAGTCAGTGTTCATAGTGTAACAGCAAGACATTGGTGTCAGTACACATCATGCATTCTATTTATGCACATGAATGAACCTGATACCCAGCTAATAATATAATGCTAATTAACTCTATTGGTACTTGTCTCTCTTTAGCTCCGCCCACTGCACGCCTGCACGAGTTCAGCTGTTTTCGGAAAGAATCGGTACAACGTGTCTGTCTTTTATAAATATGATAAAACTTAAGACTCTTCTGAGATAGGAATGATGCAACACTACTCTATTGGTACTCAAGATTAACATGAGACTGGCAGAAACTGTGTGTGTTATGTACCCTTTAATATGATTGACTGACTTTTAATTAGCATACTTTGTTCTTTCACCACTGATTATCAGTTCATCAGTTTGTTTACTTTGAGACAGATGACATTATCTCATTATTTATATGGAAGATATTGTCTTGTCTAACATTGTTAAATTAGATCTTATTAGCTGGGTATCAGGTTCATTCGTGTGCATAAATAGAATGCATGATGTGTACTGACACCAATGTCTTGCTGTTACACTATGAACACTGACTTAATAAATAAAACACAGAACATCACAATACAGCTGCTATTTAATCAAGTCATTACTATGTCCCTAGGCTCTATGCGTTCCTATCCTTTACAGTGAATTCCATCTGATGAAGTAAAGATTTTAGCCATCTGAGGAACTGAGGAACCACATGTTACCCGCAAAACACTCCTGGGGTCGAAAGAAAAAAAAAACCCTGAAAGGTTCCGACTCCTCGGCCCACCTGCGAAATGAAGCCTTTTCATGGATCAACAAATCCATCAGCATCTTATTCTTTCCTCTGAGCAGAAATCTGAGCAATTATTTTTGACGTGTAACATCAATAATCTCATTTATTTTTCCCCCCGTCTCTCTTGGCGGTGTGTGCTCCATTCTCTTGTCCGTGTCTGCGGGGAAATGTGAGATAGAACACTCAATAAACCAATTTTTTGCACCATCGATCCTACAATTGTTTTATTTCTCTGCCTTTCCACCAGGCTGTCCTCTCTCTTATGAAAATGTTATTGGCGGCAGCATGGTGTTAAATTATTAAGTAAATGTTAGCAGATGCCGGCGATGTGTTTGCTGTCTGCACGTATCTGTTTGTGCAAGCGCGCTAAGGTCGCGTGTGCATTTTGTAAAGAACAGCGGGGATATGCGGCTCCTGAGATGAATAGTCAGATGATAGCGGGACACTGAAACAGACACTATTAGAGAAGTCGCTGTTAGGCTATGGTTCTGGCGTGCTGCCACTAGACAGCTACGCGTTTTAGCCTAGCGGGGTGATCTCTTTTCCTCTTGCTCTGCTGTGAGGATCAATGTCCCACCACTGTCCTACTCGAACAAACGCTTGCTTTATTGTTTACCACCCCAGGTGGATTTCTTTAGTGCTTTTTTTTCAATGGAGTTTCAGTGTTATTGTTCATAAAGTTTCTTTATTACGGTATCATAATTTAATGGGAGCTGGCATTTAGATGCTTATTGGACCACAATGTCTTTTGTAATGGCCTTGTGTCACTAATGGCTAATAGCTAATGTGTCTGTGCGGACCAAGCTCACACAACAGATGATAGGCAGGGGTCAAGTTTCCCCCTGCACACATACACAAACACACACATAGCCAGCTGTCAGTAATAACTCATCCTCTTGTTATGCTTTTTTAATTAGTTTTGTTTAGTTATGAGCCCCGTGTGAGCCGTTAGGATAGTGTTGTTGTACCCGTGTCACCTGTGTGTTTGTGAGTGTGTGTTTTGTGAGTTTTATGTGATTCATTAATCAGCTTGCTTTGTGTCTCTCATTTGCATAGAAGTATGTTTAGTCCAAATTAGCTGCTCGGGTGAATTGTTCTCACTGTGGGAGTAAATAGTTTGGTGTGTGTGTGTGTGTGACTTGAATTGTTTACTTCACACCTACGCATCAGCCTGACGTTGGCAGTGGGTTCACAAAACTGAACCCATAGGGCAATAATCATGCCCTTGCTTTGAGATTATAATTATCCTATCACATAAATACGCACCAGTGAACAAACATAGATGGGCATCAACACACAAACACTGCAAAGTAGAAAAAAATCCCACATAAACACATGCACAAAAAAAAATTTGATTCTGGGTTAATTTGAAACATGTCGTTTTTTGAGTACCTAAGATGTTTTTCTCAAATTTTTGTGACTTTCTTTCATTTAGTGTCATAAACATGCCTGCAAGGTGTCGACATTCTTATGTGTTGTGAAACGTGCGTACCAAATGTCTATTATGATTGATGTTCATGGGTCAATTTGACCCATGCTTTTCAACACTTAAAAATGTTAAAAATAGTTACAACGCTGTAATAACATTCAGTTTATAAAAAAAAAGCTTATGAAAATCATGTTCTTATGTTTATTTTTATTTATTTACTTTTGTGATGTGAATTATGGTTTGCTGTTTTTACCTGTTTTTCTTTTTCATAATGTGATTTTTGGTGAATTATATTGAATACAATTAGAATGATTGTATTTAGATTTTGAACCTAATACAAGGGTTAACTTAGCACATATCTTCTAAAATATTATCCTCTTCTATCTTCTATATTAGCAGATACTGGCACACCTTTGACTAGATGTCAACTGTATATCAGTTGAATTGTATATAAATGCATTGTTTGGCAACAGTAAACAATGAAAAACCCTTGCCTAGAAACACTCCCTAAGTTTTACCTCGTCTTTACTTATTTGGGACAATCCCCCCACTCTGTAATTTGGCATTACTCCAAGTTTTTTTGATAGCTCTCACTGCCCGCTGATGTGCGGATATCAATCGCAGTAAAGCAAAATCTCGATATAAACACGATATATTGTCATAACAGCCAGCCCTCTTAGGAGTGTTTAGATTCCTATTGAAACAGCACTGTTGTCATGAATTCAGTGAAGTACACTCACATTCACACACACACACACACATGCTCAGCTGGAGTGCTAACAGCTGTAAGAGTGAGATAGTAGCCGATGCTGCCACATTAGGTAATGAGGTCAAACTGAGAGCTTGAGTGATAACCTGTGAACTCTGATCTTAGACAGGCCTGCTGGGGGTCTCGAACCGGCTCACTCTCCCTCCTCTTTCTCTTTTATTCTGTAAGTCAGCACTCATTTCTCCAATCAATCAATCAATTAGATAGGTTACATCTATTTTTGCCTCTGTGTTTGTGTGTGTTCTAGCACCGGTTGCACTGTAGCTCATCATGCGGGTGTTTCATTACATTTCTCTCTGGAGGTTTAGACTATTTTCATAGCACAAAACAACGGAACTGTCCAGTCAGCAAAGGATACACACGCACACTAGTTCTCAGCTCTGCCAGGGAACAAAACAACACAAAAACAAACAAGCCCGCACTATTAGCATGCACCCTAGTGCCAGGTACGTTTGCGTAGAAAGGCTAGCTGGAGCACTAATAAATGACTCTTTTTCCCTGTTAAATGTGGATTAGATAGAAGATAGAAACACAGGAGGATGCCAGAGCTGTTAAATTTATTTCGCATCACACACACAGTACCGTTTGCTAGTTACACCGTTGTTATCTAACCGGCTAAATGCACAGCTCGTTGGTTAGTTGAGTCATCAGAGACGGGTGGTTTTAATGACTCAATGACCAGAGGCTAACTCGTGTCTCCCCGCTGAGTTAATTACGGAATAAAACGACACACAGTGCTTTTTCATCAGTAGCTCTTTAATGGAAAACCGCTCTGAGGAGAAGCAAAGATTATTTTATGGTTCATAGTGAAATAGCATGATAATATAAAACATTCAGTTACTTCATCATTTAGCAGATACTTTACGGCAAAGTGACATACTTAGTGTTAACTGCAGGTGCCAGAGCACCCTGGTGTTTAGTTACTCTCTCAAGGTCGGGCAGGATGGGGGATCTCGCTAGCTCAGTAATTCATTCTACCTGTGTTCTTTTTAAAGTCATTTTAAAGCAAGTCTGTCCCCTCTGCAACCATCTTGGTAACGCCCCTGCAATCAATAACATGTTTCAATGCAAATCATCAAAAGAATATGTCAAAAAACGGTGTAGTAGATTTTGTTTCTTAAGTTCAACTGATTTACATCATCATTCCCCAGTTCACTGAACGCTATGGAAGGTAAACAATGTCAACTTTGGCTTCATTTGCCCTGATCCAGTCTGCACAGCTAATGATTAATAGACAATCTGCATGACGTATCATTCATGAAAACAATATGTGACTGATCCTGTGTGCTTAGATACATCAAAATGTACAACACAATGTCAAATATGATGACATTTAGGGAAAATTCACAGAAACCAGTCACAGTTTATCTTGTGTGTTATCTTGATATTCATCCATAACTTTGAGTTTGTGTTTGTGGTAAATTAATGGTAAATTTCTTGTTAGCCAAATGAGCTACTGGAGCGTGACTAAACTGTCTCATCCCTCCAAATGTTCAAAAAAACGGGACTCTTCTTTTCTTTTCATAAGTACTAGGATATTACACCTTTTCAGACTTTCCATTGATCCTATTGATAATAATTAGGCAGTACATTTTGAAAACAATATTAAGTTTTGCCGTTTTTGAAATGGGCTTTGCCAACGTACAACCGCCTTAACATAGCTTATAAAGGATTTTTTTTTTTTTGTCTATATAATTAAGTTTTGACCATTTTGACTGACGTTACCAATAGCATTGTCAATGGATTTCTATTTTCAGTTAAAAAATAAATAAATTTGAGTTAATATAATTTTAAAACATTTCACACAAACAACTACATCTCATTTCAGAAATGTTGTCACAAAACCGATATAAATGCATTATTAATGCATTATGAAGCATTCATAATAATGTAATAAAGATACCTCATAACCATTTGCTAGTTCTCGCAAAGAATTTTAGCCACATGCATTATAATATTTACATATTCTTGATAATGCTTGTGTAATTCATCACGATCAACACCAAACTTCGTGGTTAAGGAGATGCATTTAGAATTTTTTTAATAAATGGCATCACAAGGTACTACTGCCATGTAATAACAGGCGTTCTGAATGTTCCTGTGAGAAAATCAAGTGTCACTTTACTGAAATATGTGGCAAGAGGAGTATGACTCAAGACAGAAAGAGATTAATATTGTTCGAATTTTTCACAAACTCCAACCCTCTGCCCCCATCCTCCATCTTACACACCCACACCCATTGATTACCCAGCCAGCTCTCCCGCTGTCTCTAATGGGGCTGAGAGCCCGATCATGTGACTGTTGCATCTCCGCGTGGTGGATTGGTTTGCCTGAAAGTGCCTGGCCCTCGCAATCATCCTAATGCACAAGCATCGGCCATTACTGTCAGGCCCGTTACTGTGGCGTCCATACATTAAGCCGCCCCCACCCGTCCAGCCGTCCCAATCCAAGAGGTGAATTAATGCGCGTCCTGGGGCTTGACTGGTGTGTTCTCCATACTGTGTTAAACAATGAGCAAATGGCTCACCTCCTTTATTAGACGTGTGGCTTAATTAAAAGGGCTGTCAGATATATCGGCCCCCTTAGTGGCCAAGTCTCTTTGAGAATCCATCATAGGGCTGGGGGTGGGGGCAAGTCTTTTGTGAGGGTGAAGGTTGAGGCCAGAGGGCCTGGAGGTTAAGGCCAACGGTAGCCGTAAACATTTCTCAAGACCAGGGCAGAGGAGCTTTCCCTCAGCATTAACCTACAGTGATATATTGTACGGCAACTGTCAGAAGCTCTAGATTCCTAGATTTTGGAGCTTCTGGTGGCGAAATAGAGAACAGAAAAGGTGTTAAAGAGCTTTCATTTCAGAAATTCACAAAAATGTTATGCATTATATTATGCATATATATTAAGATGCATTCACAATAATAATAATATAAGGGGGCAGTCGTGGCAGACTTGTAACCCGAAGGTTACCGGCAGGAAAAAAATTAAAAATGAACACCCTCTCTTCCCACCTTCGTGTGTGTGTGTGTGTGTGTGTGTGTGTTCACAGTTTACAGTGTGTGTCTTCCACTAACTTGGATAGGTAAAATGCAGGGGACAAATTTCACTAAACAGATTAGCCAAACAAGTGAATTCTTTTAAAAAGTGTAATTCATCACGATCGATACCAAACTCACAACTAGACTTTGGAGCTTCTAGTGCCGAAATCGAGAACAGAAATGGCGTTAAAACCAGCGCTTAGGGTGAATCAAGCCAGAGGAACGGCTCAAGCTCAATAGCTTTATTGTCTGAGGCTTGACAACACGCCAGCAAGCTACGAAATATTAAACGTCCGACTTTAAACAATGGTTTAAAGTCTCCTGCAGTCTTCATAAAGCAGCACTTTACAATTATGCGCTGCACCGCAGGGCCTGTATGTCGGGAGAGGGCGGGTGGCCCAATGGCACGGTGAGAAAGCACAGAGGTCCAGTGATTCTGTACTTTTTGTTTATATTGCAGCCACTTTCACAGCCTGCGGTGCAGCTGAGGGTTGTGTTCACGCGGGTTTGTTTGAGTTCCTCCGATTTGGTCTCGTATTGTTGGAGGTCACTGAGCTGCAGTCAGAAATGTTTGTCTATGGTTTGGTCAGCACATTAACCCTGTAAAGCTTGACATCTGAAATAAAAGTCAGAAAAATAATAGTATTTTTCAGAGTATCATATTTGATACATCAGGATATATGGCTCATATAGTGTGAGATAGAGCTCACACTTGAGGGGGAAAACTCAATTTTATTCAAAAATATGCAAGTTGGTGCATTTGCCAATATTGACATGGCCAAAAATTAAGATGAAATGCTGATACCTTGTAATGTAAATCAATGAGGTCTTTATAACAGTGTAGCAGAATATTTACGTAAAATCTACATAAATATCAGTTGCGTATATACCAAATCATGTGGTGGGGGGTGGGGGTGGGGGGAATTATAATAAAGAGCAATAATAATAGAGAGATTTACAAATAAAGGTTCCTCAAAAATCATATTTGATACTTAAATCTTGACATGATTATTCTAAAAAATGATGTATGGATAATCAAGAAGAACTAAGTGGCTTTAGTCTAGTTAATGATCATCCTGAAATATTACAGGCAATATAAAAGCTATTCTTATACATTTACGTGGTACAGTAGGCTTTATAGGCTTAAACCTTTCAACTAATTACCCCAAATGTTTTGAATAGTGTCCTCCAGATATATACTTTTTTCATTTTGTCATGGAAACAAGAAAAAACGTTTTAGCAGTCATTTAAAATAAAGAAAAGCTATGACATAAAATAAAATAAAAAGAGTGTGCATTTTTTTAGCAAATTTGTGACATTGATCATGTGAATTCCTTTGTACAAATAAGTTAGATTTTCAAGTTGGACTTGGGAGAAAATCATGCTGGGGAACATACCAAATACTAAGACATTAATTGAAATTTCTATAGTTAACTTTAATCTTTGTCGCTCAGCTAGTGGTGCACAGAACAAGCTGACTAATGCATGTTAGCATGCAGGCTAAAAAGTAAACGTCTTGAATGAATTAGCATCAATGAGGTGCATTCGAAAATCCTCCATCTCATTGAAACTCCAAGTGAGGTGTAATTGAACACTTCGTCCCAGGCAGATGCGATCGCCAGCGTTGACTCAACTGTTTACTCTATATCACTGCAAATTTACAAATTGAGTTTGAGAAATTGCACTGACTTTGAAATATTTTGGCCGTTGATTGTATAGATTCAGTCTGATCTTGCGCAGGTATGCCGCAGAGTACGCCTGTAAATTTTTGTTTGGAATTGGAGATTTTCTGTCTGTTTTCAGTTAAGGAATAATCGCCCCCCCCCCACCTCCCCCCCCCCCAGTCTCTCTCTCTCTCTCTCTCTCTTTGTCATATGTCTGTCAAAGATAAAAAATAAATGTAAAAAATCAAACCACAGTCAGCAACTGCTTATTCGTCATTATTATGGTTAAAAGATTTACTTGTCGGGCAAAAAGATGTATGGTGCTGTACTACTGCACTGTCACCAAATTTGAATCAAATTTATATTTAATGAAGTACATTTTAATGGATTAAGACATACTTTATAAAACAAAGCACTGAATAAAACAAGGTGCCAAGATTGCCAAGGTCATGGGTTACAATCAAACAAAACAAAAGTGAATTTGGATAAAAGTGTTTAAATTCCATGATTAAATTTACAGTAATGTCAGGAATGCTTTGGTTGAAGCAATCTAATCCTTTAGTCATATTTCAAAGCATGCAAAATATTCCTTGTACCTTAACTAGACGTACACTATGCCTTTTTATTTTGTAGCAATAAAAAAAAATGTAATTTTACCCCAGCCCCTTCCACCTAAATATAATTTTTGGTTTTTGGATATTAATTAACATTTATAGTTATTTCCACGCTGCCATGTCCTTGATATGGGAAGAATGAAAGAGAGAGAGAGAGGAAAGGGAAAACCACACATATCAAGCTTCATTTTGGGGAAAAGACAGTTTGCTAATGCCAACCAGCAGAGGTTAGCTGTACTTGTTTAAACATTGGAGCTTGCATTTAGCTATGCGTTTTGTGTGTGTGTGTGTGTGTGTGTGTGTGTTGCCTGGTAAACCCTACGTTATGGGGACAAACATGGCAATGTCCCCACAAACATGGCAATATCTGAAATCTTTGTCCTTGTGGGGACATTTTTTGGTCCCCATGAGGAAAACAGCTTATAATTCATACTAAGTGATGTTTTTTGAAAATGTAAAAATGCAGAATATTTCCTGTGATGGGTAGGTTTAGGGGTAGGGCTAGTGTAGGGTGTAGAATGTACAGTTTGTACAGTATAAAAACCATTATGTCTATGGAAAGTCCCCATAAAACATGAAAACCCAATGTGTGTGTGTGTGTAATGTAATTATTTTTTTTATTTTTTTTTATGATACTACTGTTTCTGTTGATGCTTTTGTGCTTCTTTTCATCATTTCTGTCTGTCTGCCTTGTTATTTTCTTCCATAGAAATTAAAGTAAAGTGTTTTAGAACTTTTCCCAAAAAAGAAAGCGATTGGATTCACTATTTTTTTAACATTTGTGCTCCTAGTATGGGTTCAGAACCTTTTTGAAAATCTTTTGATAGCATCCCAAGAGACCTGTCCACCAAATCCTAAAATAAGTCTCCAAACACTGTTAGATATCTGAGGAAGAACATTACCTCACTGATGGTTGAGGAAAAGCTAAGTTAAAAAAGAACTCTAATGTGGTTTCTGGATTGGCTTTGTTTGTGCCAGAGAAATATTCTTTCTTAATTGTATCATTCGTTCTGTGATGTCATATTGTATTGATGCATGTGCATCTCTTAACATCTTGCATTACTTTATACTAGACTAGTGCAGGACCAGCACTGTTGTTTGTGAGGCTTGAAAAGTGTGAAAGACTGGCAACAATGCAACTTTTTCATTAGCTTCTAGAGTCCTTCTGACAATAACAGGGATTTCAATAATAGGATGATGCAACTGGAACAGTTCCTCAGATATCTTCAAATGATTTTTTTTTGTTATGTACAACAAATGGTGAAGAAATATGAACATAAGAAATGCTTAAGCAGCAAATACCGTAGACACCTTTTACCTTTAGATCACATTCTACTTGAGTTTAAATGACTTCTACTGGACTGATCAGCACACGCAGAAGATCTGGGAAGCTCTGTGCATGATCACTTGGCAGGGAGCTTTTCTTAGTTTTTTTTCCTCAGAAGTTAGGAAAAGAACCGTCCCACACCTGAAACATCTACAAATTTAAGAGACCTTGATAATAAATATATATCTTGCTATATGTCCTACCTGGAGGTAACAAAAAGACCATTACCAAAAAGTTTGGTAACGGTTACTTTGAGGGCTACTTTAAAAGTTTATCCCAGCTCATGGGTCAATATTTCATGTTTTCAGTGAATGTTTGACTTTAATAATATTTTCATTTTAATATTTGTAGCTAGTGGTGTACAATTTTGAACATGCAAAATCAGGACATTATCTCAGGGACAATAAATGTAAAAGTTCTGGATCTGTTTATTGCTCTGTAAGCACTCTTTTACAATTGTGTGTCAATGGAATTATAGAAATGGAAATATAGAAATTTGGGCTGTTTTTTTTCTGTCATCCTTTGGCAAGCGCTACAGTATATGATCACGCTATCATTCAATAAAGTGCTATTAAACCATTCCAGCGTGATAAGAGCGTGCTGGAAGCTGTCTGTGACGCGGCTCTCTGTGACCAGACACCTGATACGCGTGCACAGAATGTCGCACATTGAGTAGCCTAGTCTTTCGCAGTTGAACGGACAAAAACACAGTAAATTATGTCAAAATTAGTAGTTAAGGCCACCTAATATAAAGTGGGTCCCACTGTTCTTGACTGAATAACTTGTGTAGCTTTAATAAAGATCAATCTATATCCAGTTTATTATTTATGCAGTGTTTGATTATTAAATTTCTGTATTTAGGCAACTTGAATTCGCCTACCTGTTAGACCTACCTGAAAATCCTAAAGCACTGTACATGGGTAAAAAACAACGAAAACAATAACTATTTGGCATAGGCAGTTTCACTTTTGTTTCACTTTTTATGTCTAATATGTTGAAAACGCAAACGTTTCTTGTCGTGTCACATTCAAAATGGACCGTTGTCTTATACTTGCATCTACTTAAATCTTTCCACAAATTCTCGTTAGGTTGTGACAGTGAGAGTAAGACAGTAAGACCCGCCTTCTTTGATTTGATTGGCCATCTCAATTATTTTGACATTGACGAGCGCTGCCCCTCCTCCCCCCCAAGCTCCGCCTTTGCTTTTCTTGCATTTTAGCAGGGCAGGTAAAAATATGAAACAACCCGAATGGGCCAGTAGAACAAAAACCTTAGCATTGAGTCCTGATATATATTGAAGGCACAGCTAAGTGTGACATTTATTACAATCGGTTTATGTGAAGATTGTTTTAAATTCACTTAAATTCAAAGTTATTTTTTCGAAAGCTTTCAGTTATACTGTAATGTTGAATGGCTGTAATTAATAGCTAAAATTGAGAAGAAAAAAATCAGTATCAGTGATACTGGCCTTTATTCATAGTGCTTAGTAAGGCACAAATATTTAAAAGATACCATCTTTATGTTGTTTCATTATTCTGGAGATTCAATGTGAAAATATTACAATATTAAAATATTGAACAAAATGTAATGTTGGTGCGATTAATCGTGATTAATTACAGGAAAATGTGTGATTAACTAGTTGTTGTCTTTTATCCATTTATATCACTAATATAAATATATTAGTCACTGGGTTTTAGTTTGCCAGTTAAAAGCATGTGGATCGTAGACATGTAATTTCTGTGCCACTAGACTAGATCTTTTGGAGAATCTTTCTGAAGAAAACTAAACTAAATGAAGAGACTATGATGTTTAATGTGTCTGAAACATGGCAAACAAAAGTCATATAAGTGAAATCCAAGACACTGAAAGCTCTGATCAATTTGTGTTGAATAACACAATTGACTGTGTGGTTTCCTGATTGCTTTAAGTTCTGCGTGTTCAGTTGCTCTTGATGTTTAAAGTAATTTGTACACATTCACATTCTGTTAAATTCTCTCTGTGAAGCTCTGGCTATCATAATTGGCGTATGAATTTCTTTTCAAGATACAGTCATGAAAATGTTGAAGAGGCCACAATGAGTGCTGCCTGATGTCGTTCCCTGGTCAAAGTCAACGGCCGCAGATCTCTGCTGAAGTCCTTGGCCACAATTAGAGAAGCTGTGTCATTTTACCCCATGTGTGGCACATTTTCCTTCTTGCCATGTGGGGGGCACAGCCGTGATTAGCCTCATTATTCAAAGTCAGTGTGCGCTCACAGTTAAGAGTCATTTAGTTTAGTGCTTTAGCCATCAGAGTCTATATGTACTCATTTTATAATGGGCCTGATCTTATGATGAGGCATACAAATGAAAAAAAGGTCAATTTAGAGTGAGAAAAAAAATTCATAGGATATGTTTGGAATAGCATACTACCATAGTAATCTTATAAAATGTATGTATTTTCTGTATGCATGGAATATCTGGATTGTGTACTACATTTGCCAACAAGTGCAGTATACAACAAAACACTGCACATTGGAATACTGTATCCCACACAATGAAAACCATACAAAAAATGCATTACTTGATATAAAATAAAAATAACTGAAATTAAATAAAATATATATATAAAAAATTATAAAATTATTTTATTTCAGCTAGTTGCCAAGGCAACATTTCCCCTTTTTTTAAACCTTAAAAAACTATACAAACATATAAAAGATAGTAAAAATGACAACATTTAACAAAAATTTCAAATGGAAACAGAATTCAAAATCTAATGGAAATAATATCAGCTTAATTAAGTTCTTTCTTAAATTAATAATTTAATCAGAATACCAAATGTAAAGACATTTTGCACAATAATGGATAAAAAATGCAAAATAACCAAATGTATTAATAATTAATAATAATTGGATGCTAACATAATGAGGCCGTGTGACAACAATGCAACATACTACAATTTTTTTTTACAATTATAATTAAAATGATTCCTACAAACATTTCAAGCCACAATTTGAAGCCTTTTTTCAAGATTTACGCATTTCAATTATAGTAAAATTCCATTAAATCGAATTGAATAATCCTTACACATTATTCATATTATGAATTAAGAATTTTAAAGGAGTAAAAAAAAAAACTAGAGCTTAAAAAAAATGCTTTGTATAAATCTTAATGAAACGAGGGAATGGACCATTTAGTTTATGTGATTCGTATTCATAAATTTAATAAAAAAAGAAAACATTTAAGTTTAAGATTTTATATATTATTCATAATATGAATAATATGTAAAGATTATTCAATTTAATTTGATGGAATTTTACTATTAATTGAAATGTGTAAATCTTGAAAAAAAAAAATTTTTTTTGAGTGTAATGACTTATTGGGTTTAAACAAGCTCTTTTCTTAAAAATTAAATTGAATTCTTGTATTCCAATTGAACTTTTCAAGACTAGAACTTGCTTTTACATACTTGTTAATGTGCACTACATCACACATATTTTTCTTTGTCTATCAAGATTTAACAGGAAATTTACAAGCATTGATCTGGTTTCCAGCCCTTAATGTCCTGATCTTACTAGACTTTATGACCAAATGCACGACAGATCCAGCGCCCGGAACCGGGCATTAAATGAAAACGAGCGCTGTGGCCCTGGTTGTGGCTTGGATGAAATCCTGCGATGGTCCCCTGGACTTCTTAAGGCAAGAGGACACGCTCTGTGGCGTCTCTGTGCAGTCGGAGCAGGGCTCAAATCCCCATGTGGGGTATTTATATACATGCCACTCTCTCCCCCTGCACCTGCTCTGTCGTAATGAGTCAATATATCTCCACCCTAATTGCCCTAAATACATATCATAAAGCTTGGCTGTAAAATGTGGACTTCCAAAGCCGGCCAGTAAAGAAGGAAAGCATAATGCAATAGTGCCATTCCTGAGCCGGCCTTAACGAGGACCCATAAATTACATACAGGGGGTTTCATTATGGAGGTGCAGTCTGAAATGTATCTTTTTTTCGCAAAACCACCAGGGTTTTTTTCTTTCTTTCTTCGTGGAAAACTGCCTACTTGCCCCTTTATCAAAAGCTAGTGGATGATCCAGAGATAGCAAATTATTCTATTAAAAAGTATTAAACTTCAGCGCATAGCACATTTCTCATTGAAACGGACATGAACGATACTGTACGATACTGATCATGCAGTTGAGTGTATTCGAGAAAGTTTGTGTTTTTGGGCTTTTTGACCACTGTGACCAAACGAGTATTCAGGGGCCCATCCTGTGCCTCTCCACTCCTCCTCCCATCAGTGTTGTATTTCCATCTGAGTGTCTTTGATAATGGGCCGTTTTTCTGTAAGCGGAATCTGTCTGGCTGTCTAATGGGGGCCTAGTGCTGTCAAACTTTAATACGTACCAGCCGTTGTGCTATCAAGAGGACGGGTCAAGACAGGAAAATGAGTCCTACGGCTGTCACTCCACTGTTTTCACTCCACTTCTTCTATAAGATCCTGTTCCTCAACCGAGTAAACTTGTCTATATACAGTAAGATTTGTCTTCTAGGCAGCATCCTGAGGGAGGTGAAACCTCATAAGTGACTGATTTAAATGAGCAACAAGTACATTAGTGTGTCTCATGTTAAGCAATTAAGCTAATGTTAAGATACTATAAGCATAAAACAGAAATATTTCACTATTGAATCAATTTAAATCTATTTCTAATCCACATGCCTCATTTTCTCATGGAACTTGTTGCAGAGCGTTGTCAGACATCCCACCTCTCAGAAGGTCCGGGAGTCTCTGATGCCCGCAAATACAATATCCTGGAAATCAAGCAAGCGGAAGAGAAAGCCTGTTTCCTCCAGGTATGAAGATGTGTTTTCGGTTAACCGATCACAACTGCGTTTGAAATGCGTCTATTGTCACCACTTGCTTTTGGATTTTGTGGAGACCCTAGCCTGTTTTTTCATCACACTCTAGGCTGCTACATCACTTTCAGTTTCGGCACACAAATATATCTGGGATATCTGCATTGTAGGATGGCCTTCACTGTTTTGAACAGAGGCAAATAGAGTGCTGCAGTCCTATTTAGCCATTTGTTAGCAACCACCTTTTTCAGGATGGGCAAAAGCTTTAAAAATCACAGTGGTATTACTGATGTATTTTATGTTGTAGAATATCTTTCAGAAATACACTATATTGCCAAAATTTTGGGACGCCTGCCTTTAACTTTAATGACATCCCATTCTTAATCCGTAGGGTTTAATATGAAGTTGGCCCACCCTTTGCAGCTATAACAAATCTTCTGGGAAGGCTTTCCACAAGGTTTATGAGTGTGTTTATGGGAATTTTTGACCATTCTTCTAGAAGCGCATTTGTGTGGTCAGGCACTGATGTTGGACGAGAAGGCCTGGCTCGCAGTCTCCGCTCTAATTCATCCCAAAGGTGTTCTATCGGGTTGAGGTCAGGACTCTGTGCAGACCAGTCAAGTTCCTCCACACCAAACTCGCTCATCCATGTCTTTATGGACCTGAAATGGTCCAAAATGTCTTGGTATGCTAAAGCATTAAGAGTTCCTTTCACTGGAACTAAGGGGCCAAGCCCAACCCCAACCCCTGAAAAACAACCCCACACCATAATCCCCCCTCCACCAAACTTTACACTTGGCACAATGCAGTTAGGCAAATACCGTTCTCCTGGCAACCGCCAAACCCAGACTCGTCCATCGGATTGCCAGACAGAGAAGCGTGATTCGTCACTCCAGAGAACACGTCTCTACTGCTCTAGAGTCCAGTGGCGGCGTGCTTTACACCACTGCATCCAACGCTTTGCATTGCACTTGGTGATGTAAGGCTTGGATGCAGCTGCTCGGCCATGGAAACCCATTCCATGAAGCTCTGTACACATTGTTCTTGAGCTAATCTGAAAGCCACACAAAGTTTGGAGGTCTGTAGCTATTGACTCTGTAGAAAGTTGCCGACTTCAGCCGACTTCATGGTTGAGTTGCTGTTGTTCCCAGTTGCTTCCACTTTGTTATAATACCACTAACAGTTGACCATGGAATATTTAGTGGTGAGGAAATTTCACGAATGGACTTATTGCACAGGTGGCCACCTATCACGGTACCACGCTTAAATTTACTGAGCTCCTGAGAGCGACCCATTCTTTTTTGTAAGGGCTTTTTCAGATCTTTCGATCCAATGGACAGAATATGCTCGTGCAATTTACATATGAACGCACCCAGAGACGAGCAGCAGCTTTTGTTTCTGCTCTGATAGCTGCAAGCCAAACACGGTCAGTGTGTGTTAGAAATCGGGAATGGTGAAAGAACATCGTGTTTGGTACGTTTTCCGTCTTCAAACCAAATTTTGGTCTTCAGCCAACAAAGTTTAAATCCCGTCTGGCTAGCGTGATTCCCTAAATGTTTATGCGTTAGGTCAGTAGGCGGAGAGTAGCCGGTCTGCGAATGCGTTTTCGACTACCTCTGGAAGTGGTCAAAAGTGGACAAGTTCAAAAAGTTTTAGACCCCGTTTACACCTGTATTTAGGGTTGTCCACTTGTGATTCGATCGACCAAAACGCATCTTAATACCAGGTGTAAACATTTTATCAGTGATACATTTTATTTACCATACAAATGATCATTTGCAGACCTGTATAACGATGACATTTTGTGTGTGTGTAAAAGCTGTGTTATGGTTATGAGAAACAGGTCGTCTTGCATGTGTCTCTGTACATGTACTGTAGGTCTGTAATCTATCACGGTTCTGTCTCACTCTCAGAATGACAGTGGGACTATCAGAGCGCTCTCAACAGTGGCAGTGAAGCACCGCCCCACCCTTGCGCCAATCATATCGCAGCCCAGATGTGTTTTTTACGAGAGCGTCCGGCCAGCCAGCCAGACTCACCCGCTTTTTAATTAACCAGAGCCTGCCCTCGCAAGATGAGGAGTCACAGAAATTATGACGGCGAAACACAAACCGCAGCTCGACATTCCCACATATGCGCATAGCGGCGGAATAGGGGGTTTTCCTAATAAATTTTATGACTCCTCACAGATTTACAAAGGTGTGTGTGTGTGTAATGGCTCTTATTATTGTACGTAATGGTACATCTGTGTTGTGTGTTCCGTCCGTAATGACAGCACAGGGGGAAACAGGTAGTAAATTCTGAAAGTTTTGCCCTACGTACCCAAAGAGTGAGCCAGTCACTGGGGTATTAGAGGGTGTTGCGTGTGTGTGAAGAAGACGGACTCTTGATATGTCCCTCCGGTGGTGTTTTTTGTACCCCCGTCACCCAGGCTTTACTACACACCACCTACAAACACCTGATTAAACCACAAACATTTTAGTGTGTGTGTAGGAGGAGGTATTCCAGATGCTGTTGTTAGGCGTAACCAGTACAACAAAGAACAGAACTCATGTCCTTTTTGCTTACGGATATTTTAAATGTAAATGATTCCGAAATTAAGATGAGCAAAGTCAATAGACTACTGTTCTGAAGGTTGAGGTCAATACGTTTCTTTTTTTTTAAGCAAATGGATCAAAAGTTGATCAAAAGTGACAGTAAAGACCTTTACGTTGTTATAAAAGATTTCTAATTTTTAAAAAATGCACCTTCTATTCATCAAAGTAAAATAAATATCACAGTTTACACAAAGATATGAAGAAGCACAGTTGTTCCCTTTCAGTCGGTCACGTTCGACATACGTCAGAATGTGAACCGACGAATTGGGATATCACATTCGTCGGTTCACATTCTGACGTACGTCTCCGTTCACTCCTTCAGGGAACGAGGGTTACATATGTAACCGAGACTTTTTCTACATTGACAAAAATAAGAAATTTTTCTTGAGCACCAAATCCGAATGATTTCTGAAGGATCATGTGACAGTGAATGATGTAATGACTGCTGAAAAATAACACAAAAATAAATTACATTTTAAAACATATTAAAATAGAAAAGTATTACTTTAAATTGTATAATATTGAACAATAATATTGTTTTTACACTGTTGTTCCAATAAATGCAGCCTGGTGAGTATTAGAGACATCTTAAAAAACATATAAATAAATAAATACAAATACAAGCAAAGATGAAATTAACAAATTTAAATTCTTGCCGTTTTACCTCTTTTGTGTTTTGTTACATATATTTCTATTCTGTTAATGGAATAATGGAAACACTATGTTGTGGATGCTTTTTGTGTTATATTTTAATTTTATTGTATTATTGCTTATTTTAGCTGTGCTGTGGCTCCTTTTCCATTTATTTGTGGACTAATTCTGGTGAGAGTTTTAAACTTTTCCTTGCATTGCTAATTTTGTTGTGTCATGTCCCCCTGGGCCACTATACTAAATGTTATTTTGAAATTAATTCAGATGAAACATTCTGCAATTTCCCTTTCCACTGTAATTATTCTCCAAAATGAAATGTGTTTGGTGCAAGAAAGTCTTGTTGAACAATTCTGGGCACATTTGGAGGAATTTCATGAACTTGTTTGACATGAGGAAGCTGTTTTAGACTTTCCATGACATTGCATTTACATGATATAAGCCATACAGCTGTAAGGGTTTGGATCTGCATTGGCAGCAAACATTCTTTTGCAAGACTTGCAGGCGTGTTTTGGACCAAGCCAGTGAAGTGAAGTCATTAATTATCGGGCGTTGTGCGTTGTGATAGTCACAGAGTACATGCTGATGAGCAGAGCTGCTGGTGTCAGCCTGAACCGTACGGGCGGTTTGTGGTTGCAGACTCCAGCAGTGGCCTGACTTTTATTGATACATGTCTGGGATTGATTTTGGAGAGAGAGGGTGAGAATGACGGGAGAGATCTGGCAACACAAACGCATTTAGACGCACATTCAACCAGGTCCATTGAAGTTAATAAAATAGGATTAATGGGCTTTTCTCTCTATCCCTCTGAAATGTACGGTTTGGGTCTGACCCTCTCTGCATGTTCTTGTCCATCAGAACAGTGGGGACAGAAGACAGCAGTGCCCTTAAAGGGATAGTTCACCAAAAAATGTAAAGTCATTTACAAGTTGTTCCAAACCTGTGTGAATTTCTTTCTTCTGCTGAGCATAAAAGGTGACATTTTGAAGAATGTTGATGGGCCCTATTGACTTCCATAGTATCCCCCCCCCCTCCATACTATGGAAAAATACATCAACTGTTTGGTTACCGACATTCTTCTTCTTTTGTGATCAGCAGAAGAAAGAAATTCATACAGGTTTTGGAACAACTTGACGGAGAATAAACAATGACAGAATTTTCATTTTTGGGTGAACTATCCCTTTAAATCAACATGAAATGGCACTCGCAGTCCATTTGACTTCCGAATTTGACATACACTCTTTATTGATTCCATGAAGAACCACGTTTAATATCCATTACCGTTCAAAGTTCTTTATAGTGAAAAAAAAAAAAAAAAGATTATTTAGATTTTAAAACTCTTCACACTAAGAAAAGAATGGTTCTCTGAAAGGTTTTTTCTGATGCCATTGCTTACTCTTTATTTTTTAAGGTGATTTGTCCATCGGGAAGCACACAAACACACATCTTCATCTCATAAGCAGTATCACTGCACTATTATCTTACTATGACCACAAATTGAGTGAGACTTCCTCTTTAATAATGTTTCTTCTCTGTCTGTCTGTCAATCTGGAGATGGCTGTTGTTCTGCCTCACCTCATTGGCAGCCCAGACTACGCTGTTGACTTTGATGCTAGCTTTGCCATTGGTGTGTGTGGCGTGCGTCTAAAGGCAGCTTGAAAGAGTTAGGAGGTGTATGGCTGCGCGAGTGTGTGTGTGACGTGGAGTAATGACTTCTGGCACTGTAATGAAGGCAGCAGGATATCCTGTGTCAGGGTTGCAGGTTAGCCCTGGCTAGATAAGGTATAATGAATGGACATGAGTGTGTGTATATGTGTCTGTCTGTCTGGGCGAGAGCTGGAGGGGGGGGGGGGGGGTTTCAATGTCAAGAAACTGCCATATGTATAAATATAACCCACTGGCCCTCTGAAATGGTAGAAAAGTGCAAATTATCTGGCCTAAGGCATAACTTTAAAGACAATATAGAATCAAATTGAGCTTTTTAACACTGTCTTGGTCTTGTTGCTCATGATTCCTTAGTGAATGTATTTTAAAGGACTGTAGTCAAAAGATAAATGTAATTGTTTTGTGCTTGGGTGTTACTATGTAGTTGCTAGGGTGTTTTTGGTGGTTGCTAGGGAGTTTCTTACTAGCTCAAGTCAATCCTACCACAAATGATATTTTTTGGTCTATGTTGTTCTGGTCCCTCCATATATGGGATTTTCCTGTTTTCCCATTTTACTGCTGGAATCACAAGTCTAATCATTTTTGGTAATTAAATAAAAGCTGAAAAAATATGAAATAATTTAAGTTGAAGTGCTAAAATTACAAAAAAAAACAAACAAACAAAAAAAAGCTTTATAGAAATAAACAAATAATAAAAAAGACAAAAGCACATAAAATTACTAAAGCTGATAAAATACAAATAAAAGTGAATTCAAAATATTAAATATAAGAGTATATAAATAATACTAAACACTGTAATTGATCAAATTGTATCTAATCATTCATATATATAACAAAAATAAAAAAAATTCCCAAGTATTTTAATATTTGGCTATTTTTTTAAATCCTATGAAGAATCATCTAAACATCCACTTAAATTCTGATAGATCAAATTTGCAATACATGATTTCCAGAAAAATATTCACATCGTATTACATTAGTTTAATGCGTTCTAAAATGTTCTAAATGTGTTCCGTACATTTCAACCTAGAAGCAAAAAGAATAAAAATAAAGGAAAAAATTTACCACAGAAAAATCATGTACAATCCCTGTTTCATAGTGCATCATTACCTTACACACCACGTTGATTCTTTTTCACTTAGCATAAAAAAAAGTGTCTGTTGTATAAGGTGTGCTTCTCCTCTGATCCATGGCCAGTTTTGGATTCCAGACGTAATGTGTGCGATAAGAATCTGATTATGGGAAACTGATCCTGGATCTGACTTTAATGAACTCTAACCAGAGCTGTTAATTACAGCATGGGGACACATGTTAAAGTCGGAGGTCAGCTGATGGAGCAGCCAACTTGAGTGTGAGAGGATGGAGAGTGAGTGTGAAGGAAGAGGATGTATTTGACCTTTCTTCTGTCCGTCCCCAGGTCTCCACGGCCCCCGTACATGACTGCCCTCTAGCTGCCAGACGCTCACTTCCCATCTGTATTGCCTTCTCTGCTTCTCTTTCACCATCTAAAAGTTTGACCTAAAACAGCAAAAATAACCCTAAGACTTACATCATATCATAGAGAATCTCTATTATAGAGACTTTTGGTGGGCTGTTTTGACTTGGCCCACCTAGCAACCATCTAAAACACCCTGGCAACCACATAGCATCACAACAAACAACACTCAACACATTAGTAACATACTGTAATAATAGCCTGGGAACAACACTCAGATTTTTTTTTCTCAACAGCCTGACATGAAATAATAAAATGGAATAGTTTATTGAACATTTACACATAATATTTTTTTAAAAGTTTGCATGTGTTTTTTGTTGAGTATCATATTTGGTACATCAGGCTTTTATGGCTCATATCATTTTTACATAATTTCCATATAATCATCAGTTGTTGCTATATATCTCCCAATAATACATCTTGGTAGGATGATATTTAAATACTTATTGTGGGAGACAAAATATATAATGCAATGCACTACATTAATAATTTAGATGATTGTACAAAGAAACAACAAATAAACATTCTTCAAAATCCTAATGAGGAACTCACATTTTAACATAATTTTCCTGAAAAATTATGTATGGTGTTATCCATTACTGTGGCACACAGACCCACAAAAGGCCACAGGATATTCCATAGACATAATGATTTTTATACTGTACAAACTGCATACTCTATCCCCTAACCCTACCCCTAAACGCAACCCTCTGAGAAAACTTTCTGCATTTTTACATTTTCAAAAAACACAATTTAGTATGTTTTATAAGCTGTTTTCCTCATGGGGACCAAAAAAGGTAAAAAATTACTGGAATTACTATCTTTGTGGACATTTGGTCCCCACAATGTAGGGTTTATCAAGACCACACACACACACACACACACACGCACACTTCCCCAGGATATGAGCACAGAGAGTGTGTATGCTTGTTCTTGTGTCACTGCATTAGCCATTGTGTTGGGCCGCTCTCTACAGAGGTGTCAGCTAAGCCTTCCTGTTTTACACAATGAGGGTGACAAGCACCGAGAATTCTCTCAGCGCCCCCCATTTCTGAAGTGCTCAAGCCTGAATTAGGACAGACACCGCCTGAGACGTTTGTGACGGCTTTCAAATGAAGGCCTATTTAAAAAGATAGTTCACCCAAAAATGTAAATTCTGTCATCATTTACTCACCCTCAAGTTGTTCCAAACCTGTATGAGTTTCTTTCTCCTGCTAAACTCAAAGGAAGATATTTGGAAGAATGTTTGTAACCAAGCAGATCTGGCCAGCCATTGACTACCATAGTATTTTTCCCCACTATGGTAGTCAATGGCTGCCGAGAACTATCCCTTTAAATAAAATATAATATGAATTAGGTACATTTTATATCAATGCACCAGCATATTTACAATATCATCTACAGTTAGGCTAATGAAATATTAGATTTGAGAATAATTTGCCATGGTTACTGTTCCTGATTGGAAATGGTCCACAGAAGTGGTCATTCCAAAAAATACATTCATCATCATGAACAATGGGTATTTTCGGTTTTCGAACCTGTTTTAGTGAATTTTGAGTAAATTAAATATTTACATCCTACTCATCTTATTAATTTTGAATGAAGTCTCTTATCGTCACCGAAACTGCATTTATTTGATCACAAAATACAGTAAAACAGTGTTATTGTGAAATACTATTACGATTTTAAATTATTTTTATTTTTATTTTCCTGTGATAGCAAAGTTGAATTTTCAGCAGCCAATCTGCAGTCACATGATTCAGAAATCATTCTGATATGTGGGATTTGGTGCTCAAGAAACATTTCTTAACATTATCAATGTAAAACATTTTTTTTTTCCGTTTTTGGGGGAGGGGTTTGTAACATTTTAAATGTTTTCACTGTCATTTTTGATCAATTTAATGCATCCTTGCTGAAATTTCTTTATTTCTTTTCTTAAAAATAAGCTAATAAATAAAATAAATCTGACCCCAAACCTTTGAATATATTTGAAATTTGGTGTTTTAATGTCATCCTTTCAGTATCAATATTGAATGTGGGGAAAAAAGCAAAACTTCTCCTCACTGTGGTTTAGGTTAGAAAACCACCACATGGTAAAGTAAGAACATTACACATACAGCCCCCCCTAATACAAACCCACACACACCCTGCTTCACATAAATACATACACAGGTGAGAGATAAGAACTTTCAACACAATGTGATTTTATTCTCGGTAGTGCACACAACACCTAATCAATGAAACACTTCACAAGAACCCAAACCCTGCAAACACTTGCACTTAAATAAATTCTTCTACCCACTTTCACAGTTTTCAACTTTCCTGTAGCGCCACAAGAAGCACAACGTGTTTTCAGACCTTTATTTCTATGAATAATGTGTGAATACTTTGCGTTTGCAGGCCCCCGTTATATATGGCTGCAGAAATGCCGTTTGCTGGCGTTGTAAAATATTGATATGTTTCAGGTACATGTAGGCCTGACTGCAGGTGACGTTTTATGAGATGTTCACTTTGCACACTACATCAGTCATGCAGGTTGAGGAGCTGTATGCCGTAAAGGTGGACTGCATGTGTGTGTGCAGCTGTCGGTTTAAAAGGGTTTGTAAGGGAATTTCCCTCTTTTCCCTTTGTGAGAAACAAAAGTTTTCAATTCAGTCTTATCATATATCCTGTCAGGCTTCTGTACAGAGGGAGGAAATCACCAAGAATGAATTTAGATCACTTATAGCATTGTTTTTGATTCACTAAAGGAATTATGCAAATCAGGTGATGCCGCAAAGCAAACAAACAAAAAGTCTTTGCTGAACGCACAAATCCCCATCTTACATGTCTGTTATGGAGGATGCAGCAGACCTGAGATCTGAGTAGGGATTGTGCAGCATCACTCCACCATTTCACTGCAATATAGACACCTGAATCTCCTCTTTAAAATGCCAAAAGTGTGTTTGACTACATTGCACATCCGGATCATTTCTGTCCCTCCACTGACAGCTACACAACTACCACTTTGACGCTTCAAAAGTTAATAAAGAGATCGTAAAACTAATCCACATGAACTGAGCGGTTCACTCCAGAATTTCTGAAGAGACTCGATTGCTTTGTACAATGAACAGATTGAATTTAGACTTTTATTCGCATGTAAAACATTCATCAACGCACACATCAGTTGTGTTAAACGGAAGCTCAAGCGTGTTCGCTTGACATGCGAGAACCAATGAGGTTCATTCTCGTGCTATGCATCACGTTTGATCTTCAGCAAGAACCAATGAGGTTCATTCTCATGTTAAGCAGCACATTTGAGCTTCCTCAAGAACCAATGAGGTTCATTCTCGTGTTGCGCAGCACGTTTGAGCTTCCACAAGAACCAATCAGGTTCATTCTCGTGTTACGCAGCACGTTTGAGCTTCCACAAGAACCAGTGAGGTTCATTCTCGTGTTACGCAGCACGTTTGAGCTTCCACAAGAACCAGTGGGGTTCATTCTCGTGTTACGCAGCACGTTTGAGCTTCCACAAGAACCAATGAGGTTCATTCTCGTGTTACGCAGCTCGTTTGAGCTTCCACAAGAACCAATGAGGTTCATTCTTGTGTTATGCAGCACGTTTGAGCTTCAGCAAGAACCAATGAGGTTCATTCTGGTGTTACGCAGCACGTTTGAGCTTCAGCAAGAACCAATGAGCTTCATTCTCGTGTTCCGATAAAGCGATCAAATCTCTTCAGAAAATTTGGATTAAACCGCTCAATTCATATGGATTAGTTTTACAATCTCTTTATGAACAGCATAAGATGCTGGGTATTTGCTCCCACTTTCGGATTTGAGGGCTTGACAGGTGACACCAAAATACCGTCATAATTTTCATGTCGCTCCAAAGCTGTGTGACTTTTGTTCTTCTGTGGAACAATTTTTTGTTGCTTTGTTCCCAATATTCTTCAAAATATATGTTTTGGAACAACATGAAGGTGAGTAAATGAGGGCATATTGGAACTTGATGAACACAAAACATAACAAATTAATGAAAAATGTGGCAGCAGTGCAGAACAATATGTAATGCAAAAAATAGCATTCATTATAAATATCACTGGATGATCCACTGAAAATATTGCACATCAATTGAATTTTATAATAACTTGGCAAGTTGAAACTTTTTGGAAACTAAAAATGGTATACCACATCCATACTAAATCACTCCCTTAATAATCAACAAAACTGTTTGCACTTATCATTTGGTTGGGTGTGTATGTGTACCTGAAACCAGGTTAGTTAAGTTTCTGTCTATTTCATTGCCTTTGTCTCCTTTCTTTCTGTCTCTGATTAGCTCCATATCGAGGTCAGAGGTCATTTCACTCTCCCAGTCTTACCATGCTTTCTTTCCTTTCATTCTTTCTGTTCCTCTTCGGCTACAAGACTAACTAAAATCACTTTATATTACTCACTCATGCCCATTTAGCCTGTGAAGGTGTCGAAGTTTTAGAAATACAGCTTGGCTCAAGCTGTTTAGCACACTTCTACTTCACCTTGTGGCACAAACACTCCCCGTGGCACATGTGTGTGTGTTTTTGTACCAGCTCGTCTGCAAAGGCAGTTCCTCACACCTGATGGGAGTAATTGGGCTCTTAAAACGGCACAGAGGGGCTCCTTAACCCCAAAGCAGACTCGAGAGCCGTCCCTCTGGTATTTGACCCTTCAAACTTTTGGGAGAGCAGAGAAAGAGAGAGAAAATAGGCCTGAAACTTAGAAGGGAGAGTGAGATAAGAGGAAAAACCTTACCTGATTTCAAGTCGCCCCTGGATTTGAATGTATCATGTCACGTCTGCATGCTTGTATAGTAAAGAGCTTAACTGATTAGAAAGGGAGAGATAAGTTTAGTAGCAACACACTGCTTGCTTGCAGGTGTACAGTATTAGTTCATTAAGGTGTGGTTACTTACATTTACCATTGCTAAATTTCACAGGCAAAATCCAGTCATTTCAATCGCTTTTGTTCAGGTTGGGCGCACAAATTCGCCATGTTGACCAACAGAAAGCAGCTTGGTTTGATAGTGACTTCTGGTGACTTCACTATTGACAGTGGAGAGTCAAGTCACCTTTATTTACAAAAACACCTCATAGTGACACCTTGCTGGAAAACTGCTTTATAGATTAAATGAACTAATTTAATAATTGATTAACTTTACAACGGAACTGAATCAACACTGAACTGACTTCAGCTGAACAACAGCCGAAATGTGTATAATGTATATAATAAAGGTTACTAAAAGACTTTACTGTTGGGTCTGTGCGGTTGCCTGAATGTTGCTATGTGGTTGCTAGGGTGTTCTGATTGCTAGGGTATAGATATCCTTTCATGCAATTCCTATCTAGCCTGTTCTATCATCCACCATGTGCAAATCATTTGATGATATTTAGTCTGAAAACTAAAGGCACACCTGTCCTCAGAAAGCCACAGCCAATTTGAGTTATCATTTGTCTGTAGCACATGAACATGCAACATGCCAAAGTTGAATACTTAGGGTTAGAGGTTTGTTCAATAACCATAATAATAGTAGTGCTTGCCTCCTCAGAGTAACCTGTTTCTCATCTTTTAATGAAACATGAGTGATACCTATAGTTAGTCTGTTTAGACAGATGAGTTCACCCTCACTTGAATATGTGTATTTGTGAGTGATGAGCTTGTGTTCAGTGTGAGTAATGTTCCTTTTAACGTTTCATTAGATTTCAGTGACATATATTTGCATTACATCTTTGGGAGTCTTTACAGATAAACGGCAGCACCAGAATTTCTGTGTACGGCTTTAACCCTAATCATTTCAGCTCTCCAAAACTACACAGAGAAATGCATATATTATTTTATTTACATTGATTGAAATCACATGTATTGAAACCTTTACGTTTTAAAAAATTGTCATTTATTACTCATTTATCTTGATTTAAATCCTTGTTCATTTGTGGTACTTGAAATGTGTACATGGGTGAATTATTTTTAAAGTGTTGTTCAGCTTTCTGTATTTGACCGCAGCAGATGGGAGCGTGTCCCTAACCAGCTTTAACAAACTTCACACTTGCTCTCTCACACCCAACACCACTTCTGAAATAGTCATTTAAAAGAAAGTCAGTCATTTGTCAAGTACATGAAGAAATCCCCATTATAAGACATTATAAAACTTCCCCATTCATATGTACCAATTAGAAGATTATATTGTGATATAATCACACGATCAACACCAATGCATTATACTTGTTTAAAGTGTAAACATGATCTATTTCTTTAGAATATTGACTGCCACGGTTGGTTTTGGGATTTGGTTCACGTTTATGTTTTCATGTCTTTTATTTTGTAATTTTGCCTCAGTCATGTTTTCCTGGTTCTTGTCATGTGACCTCCTTGCCCTTATGTGATCATGTCATGTGCTTCCCTAGTTTCAGGTGTCTTGTTTTGATTGGTTCCCTTCTCTATGTGTCATGTTCTCATTGATTGGTCTAGTCATGCGTCCATAGTTCTCATTGGTTCATTGTCTTGTCATGTGGTTGAGTTCTGGCTGTTCATTGGTTCATGTGTTCCCCTAGTCTCTGTATATATAGTCCTCATGTTTGCCTTGTCAGTTTGTTGAGTATTTTTTTTCTGTAAACCGCTGTTGGTGAGTTCCAAGTCAAGTCAAGTCAAGTCAAGTCAATGTTTGCTCACTTTGGATTATTGGCAATAAAAATGCACTTGGGTTCATCTACACGCACCTCCAGTTGATCTATATGTTACACGTACTCATTAAAAAAAAAAAAAAAATTTAATAATTTGTTTAAAATTATTATGCATGCATCTTTCATGACCCCATATTAATTGGGAGGCCTCATGTATGTTTAAAAATAATTTGCCACAACGTAGAACTGTTTTAAATGAATTAGTAAAGGCAAAAATTTAATTACAAATGGTGACCAGTCACAGAATTAAAATATATATTTTACTTTCTCTACTTATGTATCTACTTTCACGTATTTATATACATTTTAACCTAAAATGTTAATGTTGTGTGTGTGTGTGTGCCTGTGTACTTATCACACACACACACACACACACACACAAATGTTCAGACATACAATCAAAGTTTTAACAAGCATTCCTACCTGGAAAATTTGTATAAACCCTCTTAGGATGAACTTTTAAAAAAAAAGCAATGCAATTTTAAAAATAAATATTTGATCACAAACTGACTATGAAAGTCATTTGTCTTGATTTAAATCTGTATAGATGTTCAAAATACAGCCCACTGTGAGTGTTAATGTGCTGGAATATAATCACTCTGGAGTTCAGGTCTAACATGGGCCCAGAGACAGATTTATTAGCACGGATTCACGCTACTTGTGTGGATATTGCGTTTCTGTCTTAATCGCTCACGGCACACTTGATATTTGGTTTCAACTTCATAGAGCTCAAGCAAACATTTACACAGAGTTTCTGTTTTCAAAGAGAGACTCCACAGTTTTCAGTGGCATTTCTCACTTTTGCTGGGCAATATATCAACAAAAGAGTGCCGTAAATCTCACGAGAGAACAGCGTCCACTCTCCTTCCGGTCATTTCCTGACATCCTGTCTCACTTTGCCTCTCTCAATCCCTCCATCTCTCTCTCCGTTTCCCTTGACAAGTAACCAGACACCCCAAACTCTACTTCCCTAGTAGTGTCAGGTTAACCAAAGTTAATCAACGTGAGCCTCTGAGACTTCACACAGCATTGAAGATGTCTTCAATGTTTAAATCCCCCCTTTCCATGTATAACAATGTGAGCAGAGAGGAAAAAATAGATTTGATTAATGTAAACTACAGATAAAGTAAATATCCTTTGGTTGCATTTCGATTGTCCACTAGAGATTCTACTTTCACTACATGTGAACTAACTCATTAATTTGCAACTACATGTCAACAAACTCTCATTAGAGTAGATGGTTAGGTTTAGTAGAATAAGTTGACATGTATTTGCAAAGTTACAAGTTGTAGTAGGTAGAATGTTGTAGTAGGTAGAACGTAAAAATAAAGTGTTAGATGCATATGTTAAGCAGATATTAAGCAAAGGGGCAACTAATACTCTACTGGTAGACTGGTAGTTGACATGTAGTTGCAAAGTTACTTATAGTTAGTAGAATGTCTAAAATGGACAATCAAAATAAAGTGTTACACTAACTTTTGTGGATTTTCTTTTTCATTTCCTATCCCAAGACATAACAAATTATAAACAGCATTATCATGTTTGGTAACACTTTATTTTGATAGTCTAATTTAGACATTCTACCAACTATTAGTAACTTTCCAACTGTGTCAAGTACCAATCTGCTAACTTTGGACCCTATCATACTCACGTGGTGCAATGCGGCGTCAGGCGCGACACAAGAGTTTTTTGCTAGTTTCAGCCCAATGCAGTTATCATTTTCACGTCCAGCGCCATGTTGTTTAAATAGCAAATGCATTTGCGCCCATCTGTTCACCCATGGTCTGAAAACGAGGTGTGTTCAGGAGCATTGTTGGTGCGTTGCCATTTTGAGGCAACCGAAATCGACTGTGCCATTGACCAACAAAACCTGGTCTAAAGTCAAAAGCGCAGTATTTATTTATTTTTTGTTATTTAAAGGGCGCATTATTAATATAAGCCTATAGTCGGGTGCACAACGCGCGTTCACTCTGCTTATTTCACACACAAGGATGCGCAGCAGCACACAAACATTTTTAAATATGAAAAATTAAAGGATTAAAATGTAAAAGTAAAAAATATAAAAGTGCCTACATGTCATATGCTCAGGGAGCTTTAGTGGAATCCGGCTTGCCCCCGTAGATGGTCTGCTCGCGCACAAAGAAATCCGTTTCCTCGCTAGAGAAGCGTTCAGTTTTTCCACTTGCAAATTCCTCCATGTAAATAGCGAAATGCCATGGCGTGAGTGCAAATAGGGAATGGGAGATGAGACTCTGATTGATTTATTGCACATTACACCCAAAACACACCCATGACACATTAAGAGACTAGGGACAAGCCTTTCAGACCATGCACCTGGCACACCAACCATTTTTCCCGTCACTAAACTAGCAAAAGTGGATTTGGTTTAGACAATGCGCTTAGATCATTAAAGGGTTAGTTCACCTTAAAATAAAAATTAGCCCATGATTTACTCACCCTCAAGTCATCCTAGGTGTATACGACATTCTTCTTTCAGACAAATAAAATCGGAGTTATATTAAAAAAGTCCTGGCTAATCCAAGCATTATAATGGCAGTGAATTGTTGCCTCGTTTATGAAGTCCATTAAAGTGCATCTATCCATCATATAACTGCTCCACACGGCTTAGGGGGGTTAATAAAGGCCTTCTGAAGTGAAGTGGCACGTTTGTGTAAGAAAAATATCCATATTTACCTAACTTCCGGCGGACCGCTGTACGCATCGATTTACGGCAAAAGAGTAACCCTTGACCTTTGAACCCTTGACGCATGCGTACTGATGGATAGAGCAAAACAAAACGTAGTGTCAGGGGTTACTCTTTTAGCGCAAGTTGACTCGCGCACCGCTGACCGCCGGAAGCTAGGTATTTTAGTCTATAAAGTTTTAAATATGGATATTTTTCTTACACAAACGCACGACTTCGCTTCAGAAGGCCTTTATTAACCCCCCTAAGCCGTGTGGAGCAGTTATATGATGGATAGATGCACTTTTATGGACTTCATAAATGAGGCAACAATTCACTGCCATTATAATGCTTGGATTAGCCAGGGCTTTTTTAATATAACTCTGATTTTATTTGTTTGAAAGAAGAATGTCATATACACCTAGGATGACCTGAGGGTGAGTAAATCATGGGCTAATTTTCATTTTTGGGTGAACTAACCCTTTAAAATAGGGCCCTTAATTTTGATGGTCCACCAACAGATATTATACTGACTATAAGTAACTTTACTACATGACAACTTTTTCTACTAACCTGAACTCTAATACCTAACCCTAACAGTCTACTAACAATCTACCACAGTCTACTAATACTCTAATGTGAGTTATAGTTAATAGAGTGTCTAAAGTGGACCGTCGCAATAAAGTGTAACCTCATGTTTTACTAGCTACTCCTTTATATGACGTCCGTTATTTATTATGTCTCTTATCATTGTAGTTGACTGTCACTGTCTGCAGATATGTTTTAATGACAGCACCCTTTAAAATGCATTGTGTTTCTCTGTCTCCAGGTAATGGACAACATGGGCAATGTGAAGTTCTGTCTGGATGGGGCTCTGGAGGCCAGTGGAAGTTGGCTCAAATATGTGCGCACAGCCCCTTCCCATGAAGAGCACAACCTGGCCATGTGCCACATCAGCGAAGATCAGGTGAGCACACTCTGTCACTTCTCTTTCCTGTCATCCCCGCTCTCTGATTGGTCGTCTACTCCCTCAAGCTGTTGTATAGTTTCTGGTGAGCAATGCACAATGCAAACATGTATTTTCCTACATGAATTGTATTTGTTAATTTGGTCACACTTTAGTAAACTCAATAAACTCCTAATTACTGCTTATTAATAGTTAGTAAGGTAGTTGTTAAGTTTAGGTATTGGGTAGGATTAAAGGATGTAGAATATGGTCATGCAGAATAAGGCATTAATATGTGCTTTATAAGTTCTAATAAACAGCCAATATCCAAGTAATATGCATCCTAATAAGCAACTAGTTAATAGTGGGAATTATACCCTAAACTAGAGTGTTATACTGTTAATTCAGTAGTTATTATACGCACAAATAATTTTGACAATTTAGATTATTTTAAGTAATGCAATCTAAGAGGTCATGCCATGACTATATTTACAATGCAGCTCAACCTTAGATGCCTTGTTTTTATAAAATTATTACTACATAATAAAAACATTTTATTAAACAAAATTGTTAAGAGCCACCTATAAGATATAGTCCTGACATTGTTTTATATTAATACAGCAAGGATGCATTGAATTGATTTTTACAAATTAAAAAATATATATATTTCAAATAAATGTTTTTTTATTCGTCAAAGAAACAAGTATCATGATTTCTAAAAAAAAAACTGTTTTCAACATTGATACTAATAACAAAGGTTTCTTGTGCACCAAATCAGCTTATTAGAATGAATTCTGAGTTTCATTGAGTGATGGCTACCTAAAATGTATCTTTGCATCACAGGAATTAATTACATTTTCAAATATTTTAAAAGAGAAAACATTTATTTAAAATTGTAATAATTTTACTGTATTTTTATACTGTAATCAAATAATGCAGCCTTTTTGAGCATAAGAGACTTCTTTCAAAATCATCTTACCAAACCCAAAGTTTTGAACGGTAGTGTATTTTAGCATGTTTAGAACACTGAATTGACCAATCAATATCCAAGGCCGAAACTATCCATTTATAAATCAGTTCATGATGTAAAGTGACTAATAATACCATGTCAGCACAACAATGTTCCTACAGTGAATGCATCTATTCTAAAATCGCAGGAGAGCGTTTACAGCAGTCATAAATGTACGCAGGTTGTTAATATGTATTGTGGGAGCACAGTTTATGATCACATGCTTATTTTGGTAGTTGTTATTGAAATACGGGTATAATAGGATATGAGACCTACAGTTTAATATCAGTTTGAGCCTTTTTTGAGAGTACTAGCAGACAGTCCCCATCGTGAGGGATGAACGTCCTGTGAGAAGCTTGAAGAGACAGCGAGCACATGTTACTGTCAGGAAGATGTGGACAGGACCTGCTGCTGTCAAGATGTCACCACTTAGACAATAGATAAAAACAGCCTATTGTTTGATGAAGGCTGTTCCCTGCCTTTGTCAGAGGATGTGACTCAGAAGTCATTTACAAGAATCACGTACAAAGCGAGTCTGGACACTCCTGAATCTTGTAATCCACTGTCTTCAATTATTTGCTTCCTTTGAAAAGACGAGCAGTTGTCTGTTTAAGATAAGATATCTGATCTCTCATAAAGCTGGAGATCTCATAACAGGCTCGCTGTCTAGCAGGAAAGATTGCTGCGTGTTTACTGTACGGAGGGCTTTGTTCAGTCAAATCCTACCAGGAATTGTCTTAATCTGATCATGAAGCTCTTGTGTAGTAGTTGTTGCTGAGTGTGGATTGTTTCCTTTGCTTACATGATATCTAACTGATTAAGTGAGGGGTCCTTGGTGGTTGCCTTATCTAGCTTGTGCTCAGTTTCTTGTTTAAAGGGACAGTTCAACCAAAAATTAAAATGCTGTCAATATTTTCTCAACCCTCTTGTCATTACAAACCTGTATGACTTTATTATATCTGCAAAAGGTAGAATGTCCTAGCTGCTCTTTTCCATACAACGAAAAAGAGTGTTTTTAAGAAATTAAGTAATTAGAGGATTAAAAGGGATTTAAGGGAATAGAGAAATAAGAATGTCCCTGGTATAATTATATCCTATATATTTGTGAAGTAATCCATTTAAACTCTTTGCAAATAATATTTTATTTAAAAACATGCACACATTCACTCTTGTTTGTATGTCTAATATGTCAAAAATGTAACAAGTGTTTCTTGTCTCGTTACATTCAGTTATGAATGACATCATCATTTAAATTATAGCATATTTTTCAATTCAAAATGGAAAAATTACATTAAAAAAGTTGAGTAGTTTGCATCACTGTGGGTTGCATCACATCGCTATTGTGGGTCGTTGAACATAGCCATTGTAAAACAGTTGTCAAATATTAAATGTTTAGCTACATATATCTTATCATGCATGCACTCTTTCATTGTAAAAACTAAAAGCGTCGCTTTGGAATTCACACTCGTCTTCAGTGAACATTAAGCCCCGCCTTCTTTGATCTGATTGGCCATTATTTTGACATTGACGAGCGTTGTTAGACCGCTGAGGCAGACCAGACTAAAAATTTAAATAGGGATAAACTTTTTAAATAGTCTGTCAAAAAACAACAAACAGAGCGGTCCGTAATGGAGAACAACATTAAGAAATATCATATATTGGGGGGGACAATTTGGCCATTTCCAGTTATTGGGGGGGACTTGTCCACTCAATGCCTATGGTGGTTACGGTCCTGCTTTAGCATAATTTTTCGTCACGCAGGGTACTCTATGGCTTTCAGTTGTTTGCCTTGTGCATCAAATCAAGATGCATTTAATTCTATGCATTTGTAAAAGTAGAAATTATTTTTATAAATATTTATTCTGGAGGAAATAACCCCACTCCTACCCTAAACCTACCCACTTCTTAACAATATGAAACACATAACCGGCTAATAAAAGTACAGTCACAGGTATTTATTGCAAAAAACTGACCAAAAACTGACCAGCTGACCATTGCATTCCAAGTACAGAACAGAGTGGATCTTTTTAATCGCTGAAAATGATCCGCAGTCGCACACAGTCAAGTCTCATTCAAAAGATACACCCGACTCTTTAGCATAAAGCATTCGGTCACAAGACACACAAGAGCCAATGCCATTTCACTGGGTGGCAATTTTTAGGATCTACAGCTGATGGAGATGGGTCTGTTCTTCACACAAACCAATCTTTTGGCCTCGGAACAATTGGGATATTTGTACTTTTTGAATAAATTGTGCTTGTAGTCGTATCTGCCTGTTATATCATGTGTTTTATATTATATAATACACAAATGGGTAGGTTTAGGGGTGTGGTTGGGTTACGTGTTCAAACGTGTCTAAATAGTGTAAATAAAAAAAAATTAAACAAATGTAAATAAAATTATGCTGGCTGATTAAATTGAGAATCACACCCCAACATGTCATAATGGCAAAATTATAAACCAATTTATAACATGTCTGTGTATGACGCCAAAGGTTTGTCATTGAGAGCAATGGAGAACCCTGCACATCGAAAAATGACGCTACAGAGGTACCCTGTGCGTTAAAAAGTGACGCTGAGGGGTCTTGACCAAGTGTCTATGTGATGAGTTGTGAGTGAGAAAGTCTAAACCACTTGTGCATATCACACTATACTCCAAATCTTCTTAAGGCATTTGATAGCTTTGTGTGAGGAAGAGATCTAAAATTGAAGTCTTTTACATATTCCCATTTACTCTCCCAGCTAAGTGATGAACAAACGTTCTTCCAAAAACGTTAACAAGAATGTTCATTCAACGTTATCAGGTCTTTAAAAACGTGCTTAAAAAGCTTTAAAAAAAATTTCTAGAAAAACATTTTGACATTCATAGACATTTTGAATGTTCAGATAATATTCAGATATACCGTTTCCATGGGAATATTAGTGAAACGTTCTTAGAACATATTTTTATTAGCTAGGGTAACTCAAATCTCATTCGTGTGATCGGACATTTCAATATGGCCCCTCGAAATTCAATGAAATGCAAAATCGAATGATGTTTTTTATGCCAAACCTAACACAATGCTTCTTGATGCTTGACGATGAGAACGTGGGTGAGATTTTAGAGCCGGGGCATTCTGCATCACTCCTTTTGTGTTCCATGAAAGAAAGTCATAGGGGTTGGAACACCATGAGGGTGAGTAAATGATGACAGAATTTTTGGCTGAATTTTTCCTTTAAGTGTGCCATTTTGGGGGGTGTTTTAGATCATATGCATTAGTGGATCTCTTTCCTTGTTATTATTCTGCCACTTTTAGGCTGTTTGTCTCCCTTCAAACAAGCTGATTGACTTGTGGAATAAGTCAAAGTCTTATAGCTTTTGTCTCTTGGCTAACAGGGGCAACTAGCATGGCCATCGTAGTTTTAGACGCTGACACATAAAACACAAGGCTAACAAACAGGGGAGGACAGGAGGAGAGGAGGGACAACCTCTGAGACTGACAACCGCCAATTGACTTCAACTACATAACCCAGTCATTAAAGTCGTTTCACTTCAATGAGCGGCCACCGCTGGGCCCACAGGAGAATAATATCTCCAGCTAAAATCGCCCCACTAAATACATGGTTTCTATTTACTTTCCCTACTTCGGTTGTTTTTTTCCTTTTCTTATCTTTTGTACAGGTTTTAGCCAGTCTTACGAGCAACAGCCTATTATTTATTCAGAACGGCGACACAATGCAAAAATGCATAATTCATTGAACTTTGTACTTTGCTGTTCTATTTGAGCATGCACAATGCATGAGCCGTATGGAAATATGCACACGCCCAGCAAATTCTGATGTGCCTGTAACCTTTTAAAATCAACCTGGATCATTTATTTACTTGTTTACGCATTTGTCTTTTGTGTTCGGGCCCCTGAAAACACGACTCAACTGTGTAGTGGTGCATTTCACGGTTTTAGGCCTTAAGTTTTAATGTGTGTGTGTGTTTTTTAAAAATGTTATGGCTGTCATTTGAGGTGTGAATGGTTCTAAATAGCAGTTTTGTGTTGTAGCAGGGCGAGGGTGTTAGTTACAACACTTTGCTTTAAGAAAATAATATTTTGTCGTGTTATTACAAAGGGTGCAAAATTAACTCTGAAGGTGGGAACTAATCAAAAAGGTGCCAATTTTTTTTTTAAATTATATAAAGAACGCTTTCATATGTGTTCTTGTGTAAAAGTATATTTTTAAAGAATGCTTTGGACCACATAATCTGATGTTATCAACTGAGCGCTGAGAAAGTGTAATCCGGTTTTCAAACCAAACTATGCGCTCTGAGACAATAGGCATAAAGCTGGTGGACGTATTCTGGCTTTTGCACAATGCCGTGGTCCATTCAGCAAGACTGTTGACCTCTGACCCCCCTCCCTCATCTCTCAAGATGCACTTAAACTGTTTGTCAGAACAACTGAAGTGCACAGCTAGATCTGCCATGCCATAGCCTTCTGTTTCTGAAGGGCTGAGGACACGCACACACACACAGTCATGTTGGGTTTCCATGTTTTATGGGGACTTTCCATAGATATAATGATTTTTATATTGTACAAACTGTATATACTATCCCCTTACACTAACCCTACCCATCGCAGAAAGCGTTCTGCATTTTTACATTTTCAAAAAACATCTTATATGATTTATAAGTGGGGAAAAATGTCCCCACAAGGTCAAAGATTTTTAGTATTACTATCTTTGTGGGGACATTTGGTCCTCATACACACACACACACACACACACAAATTCCACAATTATATAATTATTTTTGTTGGTCAGAATTGAAAATTCAATCTTATTATGGCATTGTGGGTTTTTTTTATTACTCATTTTAGATGCATAATTAGATATTAGATATAAAATAATTATTTTCAAACAAACTGAAATGGTCTGCATTAAATTACTTTTTAGCTACTGGCTGATAAATGCAATATAAGTTATATACATGTTTTCTAGAGAGGAACTTGTAAAAATCCCTGACGTCTAGTCAAGCAGTTTAGTTTTTATATGTTCTGGCATTTGATCAAAGAGTTGCCTAAGATATGACGAACTTTGTTCTGATCTTGTCTTATAGTGAATCACGTCAGAAACAGATTCACATTGTGAATGGCAGGCGAACAAGCACACCCAAATAAAAGTTATTTTTACATTTGTATTTCCTTACATATCTACATCAGTGTGTGTCTGCTTGCAGTTATATGAATGTGTGTGTGACAGACAGGGGATTATTGTCACCTAAGTGATGGATGATGCATCGGCCCCCAGCACTTGAAAGCATTGTGAGGGGGTCAAGATGGCCCTCTCAGTGCTGTCAGATCCTGAAAAGATTTACTGTAGAGACAGCTTAGCCCCATCATAATAGATTGCTTTAGGGGTGAAAGGAAGGCATTACCACGAACCCAGAGCAAAACTAGCCATTGGACTACAGCACAATTTCACATCCAACTTTTATCTTTTAGATCAATGTAAGTTTCAGTCTGTTTGCTTAGCCATTCAATATTGAAAGATTATCATCTGCATCGGGATACTTTTATAATTGTATATATGTAATTCCAATGGTTTCCATGTATATATGTAATTTGTATATATGTAATTCCAAATTATTTGTACATGGATTATTCTATATATATATGTGTTAATTTATTATTTAAATTATTTGTTGATTCATTGGCTTTAACAATATATATTCGAGTTGGCCTAAAAAACTGACAATAATAAACAGTTAACTTAGGATATAAATAAATAACATCCGATGCACGAATTATAAATTTCAGTTAAAATGAAATTCCATCAATGTGGAAAAAAAAACATCTATAAAATAATTTAAGGAACGAAGCAATAAGCAACAAACTCTCCTCTGTAGATATGTGATAATTATGTTTTGTTAATTCGTTGATCAAACGGGAATCATTTAGAACTTAGATCTTAATAATAAAACAAAACTAAAGTTATATGAATTATAGTTAGACCTATAATATTATTATAATACATAAAAAATATAGGCTATGAAGTCATGTGTGGATGAAATGATTACATATACTTACATTATTATTATTATTATTTTTTTTTTTTAAAGAATAATTAGAGAACAACAACCCGCTATATTTATTAATCTATATTGCAATGTAATATAAATTATAATAGGCTACATATAGCCTAATATGCACGTAATGGTTGTTCAAGATTAAGCAGTTTTTGTTGTTGAATATAGGCTGAATATGACAGTTAAGTGTCTCAGGCGACAAAACGTGTTTCTGTAGGCTACCTCTGTCGGCGCAAATATTGAATTTAGTCCTTTAAAACACACGCACAATTCGTTTAAAACATCTGCTAAGTGTTTGTGGCAGAAGACAGCGCGTAAAAACAGGTGTATATACATACATTTAAAGACCCGTGGAAAACATCGCGCAGGGCACGGCTCGCGCTCAACCCAACAGTTGATGTATTTTTTTTTAACATTTTCATTAGCTGGGAAAGATACATTTTCCATCAATAATAGATTCATATGGTGGTCAGAGGAGGAGAGGACATGGGGAGGGGTTCAATCCTTTTGGTTGGAGATAAGAGAGGAGGAGTGGCCGATAGAGAGAATCACTAATGAGCGCGACTCACCTCATCAAAGACGCGCGTGTTCGGACTCTGTCTAGCGCTGCTGTCGCGCGCAGTGTCATGATACTATGGGTTGCGTGCTGAACTCTACGGGACCAGAGCTGCTATTACAACTGGAGGCTTTGAGATCCACCGCTCAACAACTAGCCCAACTTTATCAACTCTCGGGAAAGAAAAAGGTCAGATATGCTCTTCGTTTAACTGTAAATGTAATATTAATATTAACAAAAATAATAGCTGTGTTATACATCGGCCACCCCTCTTGAGCGGAAAACTGATGCCTTGGCCTACTTGTGTAACACACATTAGAGTTGTCACAACATTAGAGCTCCGAGATGAAGTTTGTGCAGGTTTTTAGCTGTATGTCTTGATTTCGGAGAGGGGCCCAGATCAGCAGCTGTTGCCTAGCATCGAGCGCCCTCATGAGGGAGCAACTGGTACTGCCATTTCAGTGTGTGAAGGGTCTGTGGTGTCGCTTTTTTAAAGCGGACTAGTTCTTTTATTGTGTTATGATTATTATTTAATACCATTTCGGTGAGTTGCACTCTAGGAGTAATTTATTTTACAAAATAAACGCAAGGTTTTGTGAGTGTATTTCGGTTAAAACACACAACAGATGTGGTTTGCCATCACAGCGCTCTTGACTGATTTTAATTGTGGTTAATTTAGGAAACTTTGCAGCAAAACATCTGACTTCGAAAAATTGACAATACACTGCGATGATAATTTATAGGCTATATATAAAAAAACGTATTTAAGATTTTAGATTTAAAACAAATACAAATATAAACCTTTACCCTGGATAAATAATTTCAGTATAGCCTACGGAAATACACATTTAATGTCGCAAGTGTAGGTAACACAAAACTATTATGGTTTTTGTATTTTACAAACAATTTGTTTGCGTGCGTGTTTCATTTTATTATTATTTTTTTTTTATTATTAAAAACGAAAACGCATCACATCAAACACATCGGATTCCGATTGCAGTGTTTTTACTACATTTTAAAATCCAGTTTTATTTTACTATTGTATTCTTTAATTTTATCTGTTTTATTAGAGGGATTCTCGTGATGCGCTCGTTTGTTTTGTGTGTGTGTGTGTGTGTGTGTGTGTGTGAGTTTTCATTTATTTCTTGTTGCCTGAGTAAATTATCGAATGAAGCGGGCGATTTCAGATGCGCTTTGCATTTAATATTCACTGCATTATCTGTTTATCCTCTTCTTTGTAAATGTTTGCTGTGTTTGTTTTTTTATCATTAAAACATTATAAAATATAACCAATTAATAGTATAGCTTTTACAGTTGCTATGTTTAAAATAAAGGCTTATTTCTCTGAAAAGCATGGATGATGATGATGATGATGATGATGATGATGATGATAATAACAATAGTAGTAGGCCTAGTAGTAGCATAGTAATAATGATAGCCTATTTGAAGGCCTTTTTTGTTGTTGTTTTAAAGAGCTTATGCGTTTTTATTCTCTCTTTGCAGATCTACTATAAATCTATTAGAGATATTGAAATAGGGGAGGAGTTACTGGTTTACATGAAGGACGGAGTTTTCCCCGAGGGCTCAATGGCACCGAACCTGGAAGGTGAGATTAATGCAAGTCATTAGGCACTCTTTTAAACAAACTCACAGAGACCACACTCGTTCACCTCTGCTAACAGTTAGTAAGATGCTTTATGTGGTCTATGTATGTCTTGATGTTGTACAATGTTCGTCTATGAAGAAAATATTAAAGTGCATTTGAACCCAGAGGCAACTGAACTAGTATAGGCTACTAGTATGAACTTGCTACTATAGGCCTATATTATAGTATATTTTAGAACTTGCTGTTTATTTATTTTAAGGTGTCCATGCCACAGTGTAATTATACATTTAAGTAACTACATTACATTAACTACATGTGCTTACTATAGGGTTAGAGTTATGAATAAGGTTTGGGTTTGGGTTAGTTGTGTGTAATTACACACAGTTAGTAATTACTACAGTAACTAAATGTAACATGTCAAGTAAAGTGTTAAATTTTTTTAAAGCAGAGGTTGTCACTTGTACTTTCCTTATTAAAATACAGAATGTTGGCAATTTGCAAACAAGCTCATAATCTTCTAAATCTTAAAGTGATCTGGTAATTTTGGATTTGAAGCTCAGAGTAGTTGATACAGACTAGAAAATTGCAAAAGCACTGAAGTGTGTCACAGCGCAGCAGTCACTCTCTAACACATGCAAAATGTTTTATCTGATAGAGATGTGTCCTCAGATCTCCCTGCCAGAAAAGCAAGAAGAAAGCTCTGTGAGAGAAAGACCTTGGCTAAGAGAGACAGGGACGCCAAAAGATGCAAGCCAGGCTCCACTCAGACAGATCAATTCAGAGAACAAAAGGAAGGAAATGTAGAGTAGAATGAACATGGTCATTGAAGAGGAGTCAGACGAGAGGCTGAGAGATAGACAGAAGGAGAGCTCTTTACATCTACCTCCTTCTCATGGCTTATCGGTGGTGGAATTTGGAGTGGAGCTAGAGGAGTCTCGGGGGACCTCACCCATGCTCACAGATTAGCCGCTAAACTGCACATAATTGTGTTCCCCCTACGTCTCTCCAAGAGCTATTAGTTTCCCATTCCCTGTCTTTTTCCCCAACATTCCTGCCTTTGTCGTTAGTGCTACTGATGGGACGGAGAGATAATGTCTTGATTCTTTTTATGGTTTCTCTCAAATAGAAAAAAAAAAGTCAGTACAGAAATTAAATCTGCACAGAATTTTTTCATGGCTTTTTTTCACTTTTTTTTCCCTGTAAAGGCCTCTTTGGGGTTACAAGGGTAGTTTATTAAAATACTCGTTTATTTTGCAGGAATTCTATGAGCATTGCAATAGAGTGTGTTCTATCAATACAGCACATGTCATCAGCATATATCCCATAATCCTAGTTTATACAGCATCAATGCAACCGTTTCACTGGCTTTGCTTTCACAATATTGAATTAAAGAATAGTGAAAGTCATCCAACTTGGCTTGATCTGGGCCATGCATGGAGTATATCACTGAGTTTATCCCAGAACTTGTGTTATCACTGAGTTTAATTTGAGGATGATGATAGCTAGTGCATCAAACCTTAGTATCTTTGAGTTTTCTTGCCTCTCCATGACTCCAGGGTTATCGGTGTACTTGGCTCTTGTGTCAGGATATCACCACAGATAAAACAGCCACGTTTTCAGCCATTTAACCCCGGGTCACATGAACAATTACTCCAAAGACAGATTTTCAACTTCACTCAACTTGAAGCATTTTTGGATGTTATGCATTTGATATTAAAACAAAAGGTATTTGGATGCCAACGCTTGACTTAACGATGTGTACATTTCATTGCATTATTGATAACAAAATATCAAAATAAGTGGCATCTGCAAACAAAATGCTGCTAGAGCTTTTCATAGAAGTAACATCACTTTTGTGAACCATTTTTGAAACGTGTTTCAGTGATTTTTTAGTGGATGTGTAAAATCAGTTCTCCTAAAGTCCACACATGTGTCCTATAGAGTAACCGCAGGTGCAGTTCATCAAATTAACTATGGACATGTTCAACAAACATTTAATAAGCAGAAAGTGCTCGAATATTTTTGTTTTCATTTGTGACCACAAAACCAGTCTTAAGGGTCTTTTTTTTTTTTTTGAGATTTATACATCATCTGAAAGATGAATATATAAGCTTTCCATTGATATTTGGCTTGTTAGGATAGGACAATATTTGAAAATTTGGAATCTGAGGGTGCAAAAAAAACTAAATATTGAAAAAATCGCCTTTAAAGTTGTCCAAATGAAGTCCTTAGCAATGCATATTACTATTAATAATAATTTTTTTATATATACAGTAGGAAATTTATAAAATATCTTCATGGAACATGATCTTTACTTAATATCCTAATATTTTGGCATAAAAGAAAAATAATTTTGACCCATACAATGTATTGTTGGTTATTGCCACAAATATACCCGTGCAACTTATGACTGGTTTTGTGGTCCAGGGTCACATTTTAAACAGTATATCTATTGTTTTATCATTTAATACCTCTTTTTGTGAGATGTCTTGCTGAAAAAGTAAATGGCACTTTGTTTGATGTTTTGTCATCTAATGTAATGACACTATTTAATTGTTATTCATGAGCAATTGTATGATGCTGTCCTAACAGATGAGCAGATGTACCGCTGTGAACACTGTGATGAGCTCTTTACATCAAAGCTGGAGTTACGGCGGCATCAGAAATACTCCTGCAGCAGCAGCAACTCTATCTTTGACTCACTAAGCGAAGACTTCAAACAGGAGCGCGAAGACAGCGATGAGCCAGTGCACGAGTGCAAAGACTGTGAAAAGATCTTCCCTAGCGAGTACAGGTCAGCACACTCCACCATACTGCACAAGTTGTAATTACCCACCAAGCTTTAGGTAACCCCAAGCTGTTAGAATAATAAAAATAAAAAAAACAAGAAAAAAAAGGTGCTTTCTAATGTTGATTTGCCTGATTTGCATACATCAGTGGTTCTCAACTGGTTTTGACCCAGATTTTACATTGTACCAGTGACCCAACACAGAACCAAAATTGTTTATTGCTCGTGTGTATGTTAAATGTGTATGATAAACATGGGTACAATAAACTTTTGCATGAATAATATGTTTATCTTACAAAAGCAAACAAAAATGTCCTTAAAATCAAACACTGAAATTTACTAAAATTACAATGAGCCACATTATGAAAAATTATTAACATGACACAGACCGCAAAGGAAAAGGTTGCCACAAACCATATTTGGCATTTGCCTAATTTGGCTACCAAGTGATAGATGATTTTTATTTTTTTTATTTTTTTGAATGCGCAGCCTTTGATATAGAAAAAAACCCTGACCCACTTTATATTAGGTGGCCTTAACTACTATATACTAACATTTAAATTAATCATTTGGTAAAATGCACTTATTGTTTACATACATGTTTTTACATTGTACTTACATTTTAAAAATTACCTGCATGTAATTACATCTGTAATTAATTTCTGTAGTTACATTTATAATTACACCGTTGACACTTCCCTTACACCTAACCCTACCCTTAAACTTACCCATACCACCACATCTGTCCCTAACTTTACCCGTATCCCACCTTAATATCAGCAAAAGTGTTTTGCAATACAATATGAACACAATAAGTACATTGTACTTATTTTTTGATGTAAGTACATAGTAGTTAAGGCCACCTAATATAAAGTAGGACCAAAAAACCTTTTCTGCTATTGTGATTATACATGGCTATATGATTAATTACATTATTTGCATTTAGCATTCTTCTTCCCTGTGATATGCAATCACTGGATTCCATGGTGGTCACATAGAAAATATTTATGGTGTTCTTATTTATTCTTAGTCTCGGGCAGCATATGATCGTGCACACAGAAGAGAGAGAGTATAAGTGTGACCAGTGCCCCAAAGCTTTCAACTGGAAATCCAACCTCATTCGCCATCAGATGTCACATGACAGTGGCAAGCGCTTTGAGTGTGAAAACTGTGATAAGGTAGGTTACTGCGTCTACATATTTTTGAAAGTGTTCATCAGTTTATATGTGGGAAGTTGAAACATAACATGCTCGTGGACTTATGTTTTAAAATGTCTTTGAAGAAAATGTATATCTTTTACATTCAGTAGTTTGTTTTAAAAGGTCCTGCAATGCATGTGACAAATGATTTTTTAACAGTACAAACATTCCATGTAGTCTCTTGATTAATATGAGGTCATGAAAGCTGAAGATTATATAAAATGAATTAGCCAAATTTTGTTTAAAATTCTTTTAGATGGATGTCACACCACAGGACGTCAACTTTCCAAAAGTATTACTTTTCACTTCCCATGTACTTCAAATTTAAAAACATTATACTGCTAACAGTACAATTAATGCTCATTCATTTTCATCTTACATTGCCTTTACACAATGTTAGATTTGTATATTTACACTTGGCACTAAGTTGGGATATTTCTGTGGGTTCTTCAGGTGTTCACAGACCCCAGCAACCTCCAGCGCCACATCCGCTCTCAGCACGTCGGTGCCCGAGCCCACACCTGCCCTGAGTGTGGCAAGACCTTTGCCACCTCCTCGGGCCTCAAGCAGCACAAGCACATACACAGCAGTGTCAAGCCTTTCATCTGTAAGTCTGAGCAGTCTTGTCTAAGCCTCAGATACAATTACCAGTGTCCAAAGACCTCCCGGCTAGCTCCACCCCAAGATTGTGACAGCTGTTGTTTTATAGGTCAGAGAAACTAAATGAAATTCTAGAGCCATTCTTTGTTTTGTTCTACATTTGTTGCGCTTTTCTTTCGTGCTTTCTTTTTCGCTCTCTTAATTACTTTATTTTACCCTTCTTCTTTTTTTTGTAACTGTGCATTTTCTTTTGAGGGCCCATTAAGGCTTGTATATGGCCACGGCAGATTTAATGTTTAGAGGTAAATGTCTCTGCCGTGTCTTAGCTGCCCTCTTACCAAAACTAAGAAAACATCATCTTCTTTTTGCTTGGCTTCACAATGTTTTGTGTGTTACCGTCCATGTCCAAATGCATGTATGCTGTACCAGTGTACATGTATTTGTATGTATACAAAATTAGTTGAACTAGTTCTTCAATTAATAAAGAATATCATCAACAAGTTATTAATATGCTAATGGATCATTTTTTTAACATATAACATTACCGTGTGTAGCCTTTTGTTATATTTCACCTCCAAACCAGAGTAGAGTTCAATGTAGACCATGGTAGCCAACCCTGCTCCTGGAGGTGTGCCTTCCTGGACACTTCAGTTCCAGCCCTGCTCCAACATACCTGCCTTTAATTTTCAAGTAATTCTGAACAGCTTGACTGGCTGTTTCAGGTGTGTGTCTGATTAGGGTTGGAGCTGAAGTCTGCAGGATGGTAGCTGTCCTAGAGCAGAGTTAGCTACTTCTGACGTGATTGTTGAACAACATGCACATTTTTTTGGTTTATCTAATCAGCTGCCGGATTATCACTTCTATTGAATGAACACCAAATGAAAACAGTATGTTAATAGAATTAACCAGTCATGTGTGTTCTCCCAGGTGAGGTGTGTCACAAATCGTATACCCAGTTCTCTAACCTGTGTCGTCACAAACGGATGCATGCAGACTGCCGCACCCAGATCAAGTGTAAAGACTGTGGGCAAATGTTCAGCACTACCTCCTCCCTCAACAAGCACCGGCGCTTTTGCGAGGGCAAGAACCATTATAATCCCGGAGGCATATTCACACCGGGCATACCAATGACATCGAGTCCCATTTTAGGCAAGTCCAAGTCTCATCCTGGCTTGAATCATGGTGGACTTGGCTTCGGTGATTACTTCTCATCCAGGCCACATCATGCAGGTTTGCCCTTTTCCCCAGCACCTCCTGCATTCTCAGCCATGTCCCATGGCTTCCCAGGGATCTTTCCCCCATCACTATATCCTAGACCGCCATTGTTACCTCCTAGTCCACTGCTCAAGAGCCCACTTAGCAACAGTCAAGATGGGAAGCTGCCTCCTCTTGATGCTTCTACTCTTTCCGTGGTCTCATCCATGCACAACAGCAATGGCAATGTAGGAAGTGGTCTCAGCAGCCTGTCAGAGGAGAACCGAGAGTCCAAACTGGACTTGTCGTTCTCAGACAACAAGAATAAAGTGAAGATGAACGACATGTCTGATGGTAGTGACTTGGAAGATGTTAACACATCTAGTGGCACAGATCTAGACACCACCACTGGCACTGTGTCTGGCTCTGACCTAGAAAGTGAGGCAGAAAGTGAACGGGAGAAGAGCAGGAGGAAACCGATGCAGGAGAGCAAGCAGGACGAAGTGAGCAGCAGTTCAGTATCTGTCTCCAGTTCAGGGAACCTCCCTTGTGAGCGCCCTTTCCTCTCCTCCCAGCATTCCTTTTTCCCACCACCAGAAGAGCAAGCACTTCCACCCTCCGGGGCCACCACTGACTCCATTAAAGCCATTGCCTCCATTGCAGAAAAGTATTTTGGCCCAGGATTTATGGGCTTGCAGGAGAAGAAGATGGGCTCCTTAAACTACCATTCCATGTTTCCTTTCCAGTTTCTGCCCAACTTCCCACATTCCTTGTACCCATTCACAGACAGAGCACTCAATCCTGGCATGTTCTTCAAACCTGAGCCTAAATCCCCTCGTGAGCACATACAGAAATTACCCACAGCCACTGGTGCGGATTCACCCTTTGACCTAACCACCAAACCCAAGGAGGTCAAACCTCTCCCTCCACCCCCCAGCAAGCCAGCCTTGCCATCCAACACCCTCCTGGCCCCTGGCGAGGAACAGCCTCTGGACCTTAGCATAGGCAGTCGAAGCCGAGCCAACCAGAACGGTGGCACACATGAACAGCGCAAGAATCACGTCTATGGCGCGAACTGCAAAACAGCTAAAGATGAACACCCAACACTAACTCAGTCCCAGAACTTGCATCAGTCCCAGATGCCTCAGCCGCAAGCATCCCTTCCCCAGCCACCTCCTCCCCAGCAGCAGCCGTCGCTCCACTACGCCAAGCCCTCGCCGTTCTTCATGGACCCCATCTACAGGTATTTCAAGCCGAGTAGGCCTTATTGCATGACCCAACACAATGACAATCCAAATAGCTGTAGCTAGGGATATGTTAAAATGTGACAAGTTATTGAAAAAGTATTGGTACCCAGTAGGTTTACAATCAACCTTCGTTCGTACGTAACCCTTGGTGTTGTTGTCCAGCAGGGTGGAGAAGAGGAAGCTATTAGACCCAGTAGGAGCTCTAAAGGAGAAGTACCTGAGGCCGGCACCACTACTTTTCCATCCTCAGGTATTTTTTTATATATTTGCTTTATTTCCTCTTGTACCTTGGTAAAGATCCTGCTCTTCATTGCATTCAAGTACAGTGGAGTATGCTGAGATGCCAAAAACACATTCCCAGTGTCCTCCGCCTCAGGCCTGTTTGGTTCAAGGGGAGCCTTGATGTTTTAAAAAAGTTCAGACTTCTGATGGTATTTATTTTCATTAGATTATTTTTCATCATGAAGATAATCTCAAAAGAGGTATTGCCTGTTCTGGCATGCTGTGCATTCAAAATTCTTTATCTTTTGCTTAGAAAAACAACCCCCATTGTTTGTGTTAGTATTTTAAACCTTTCCCACCTTTGAACGGTGACAACAATAATGAAAATATTATTAATAATGGCCTTTTGAATTGAAACAAATTATGCCACATACTTTCGAAGTAGACCATTGTCTCTGGGAAGTTCTCCGTTGAGTCCCCACCGCTAATAACTTCCTAGCATTTCTTTCTTGCTCTGGCTGCCTAGATAATGTCTGCATGTCGATCAGGGACTTCCTGTGTTTGTGTGTAATAGAATGGCCTCTCTTGTTGGGAACTGTCTTATCTGACCTGTAAATCTGGCCTCCATCAATGCTGACCTACCTCCCCCCAAATCCAAACCTTCTCTCGCTCTTTCCTTCTCTCTTTTCAGCAACCCCCTATTTATTCAAATCTATTTATTCTGACATCTACAGGTGGTCTATCTATCTATCTATCTATCTATCTATCTATCTATCTGTCTATCTGTCTATCTATCTATCTATCTATCTATCTATCATCTATTTATCTACCATCGGTCTATAATCTGTCTGTCTGTCTCATTGCATATTACTGCTTTTTTTTTTTATGTGTATTATGTTAGCTATATATTTGTCTCAGAGCTATATGTGGTCATGATTTTTTTTAAAACAAAGGTATAAGCATTATCAAGAGCACCATTGTCTTTTAATATTCTTAGCTAAAACACTGACAGAATCAAGGTGATACCATGACATGAATAAATAAATTAAACACACTGTCTGTCTCAGTGTTTATCCATATTCCAAAAGTAGGAAGGATGTAAGCTGTTTTTGGCCATAGAGCCACATAGCGAAGCCTTTGTTCTGCAACAGGGGAAGTACTATCAGCGAGGGGTATCTTAAACTGCATTGTATGGTTACCGCTCACGGAGGTGAATGGCTCATTCAGACGCTTCTCTCAGAGATTTGTTGGGAACAAAGTAGGAGCCGGGGGCTCCCGAGGGGCTGCTCGAGTGGCTGCCAACGTGCCATAGGTTAGGGAGGTCACTCTTGAACAGCACAATCAAGACTCGACCTTCTGATATATAACTTCCTCCAGCTTTCCATCCTGTCTGGTTATGATGCAAACTCCCAGGCTCTCTGTCAGAGTTCCTCAGCACCACTATTATTTTGTTCTTCTTGTATCTGCCCTAAACAAATACAAAAAAAAGTTTCTTAGTCCCAGATGGACCCTAATCTCACACAAAATCAATTCAAGAGAAGTTTCTGATTAAATGAGCCCCTGAGCTGTGCATCAAACATAGAGTATTCCTCTCTGAACTCGCCTCATGTTCTCTCCTCAGGTGTCTGCGATGGAAAACATGACTGAGAAGTTGGAAAGCTTTAGCGCTCTGAAACTGGATGCTCCCAATTCCCTCCAGCACCCCTCACACCATCTTTTTAACTTCCGCTCCCCGCCTCCTTCTCTCTCCGATGCTATCTTACGCAAAGGCAAGGAGCGATACACCTGCAGGTGAGCGTCACTCATGGAACAAGAGTAAACACATCCTTAAAGGATTCCTTTAACTCTACATTTTTATTTAGAGCATTTCTACCATATCATTATAGTCAGAAGTACACATTAATACACACATAATAGAGAAATGGAGTATACAGAGATAAAGTTACCAATGTTCTGTTTTTGTTTTGTTAGACATCAAAATTTACATTGAATATCCCCAGACAATGAGTTAGAACTCTCTGAATTTGAGAGTTGTAACAATGCTACATGACTGTATCAAAGTGTAGTTTCCATCCTTTGCAGGTACTGTGGGAAAATCTTTCCCAGGTCAGCTAATCTTACAAGGCACTTACGAACACACACAGGAGAACAACCCTACAGGTAAGCCACTCTTATACATACACTCTTACACACACACACACACACACACACACACACACACACACACACACACACACACACAAATGCAGTATTGAAATTCTAAAGCTTTGTACCCCCTGTGTGAGGGAGACTCACCTGACAATTTATTCCAATAGTTTGGTGTTAGCTTGTTGCTAAGCTAACGACACAATAATACACATAAAAATACATAGCAAATCAGTTGCTGATTATTAATCTGCCTACCTTTTGGAACAGTCCTTATATTGGAAATGTGGGTTATACTTTATTTTAAGGTGTCTTTGTTACACTGTAATTATACATTTAAGTACTGAGTAATATTAAGTAACTACATGTACTTACTATAGGGTTAGGATTAAAGTTTGGTTTGGTTTAGGGTTAGTTGCTTGTAAGTATGCATCATTTACAGTTATTACTATAGTAACTACATGTAACATACTGTATGTAACAATGACACTGTAAAATAAAGTTTTACCAAAATGTGTCTATGAGACTGATATACAAGTAGACACAAAAACTCACAGACAAATTTTTAAGTTATGTGATCAGCACATGAGATATGTTCTGATGTATTGTGTTGCAATACAAGCATTGCTCATTCTAAGAAATATCACAGAAACAATGAAAGACATGAGAGGCAGCATGATCAAAAAAGAAAGAAGATTGATTCTGTCTGTGCAGATGTTTTGGAGGTAGAGCAAGCTCTGGACAATGTTGGCTGGTAATAGCACCCTGGAGACATCCACGCTCTGTTTATAGAACAGCTTAATTATCATTGATTTGGCTTCTAACCAGCTGTGGAAAGTCCTCTATGAGGGCACTTTGGAGATGGGGGGCTTTCAAAGTTTTAAGTGATATTTTGACCTAGGCATGACTAAGATGTAAAAGAAGAAAGACTTATACTGCCAAAGGCTTCTTAACAGTCCACCTGATTAAAAAAAATCAAGTAAAAGCATTCATTTACAAGAGAAAATCTCTTAATAGTGGTGCTTAAACTTGCTCAGAGTTAGGGATTTGAACAAACCCCTGACCATAAGTAATAAACTTTGATATTCAACCTATCCCTCACCATTTGTGCAACAGACATTAATGTTACCTCAAATTTTGCGACTTCTTTACGTATATTATTACTTTTCTAAGCAAACAGACTTTAATGATTTTTGCTTCACGGATGATGAAACAAGTGAAAAATTCCATAGACCTTAATGAAGAGACAGCTAGCAACTTCACAGAACTATTTAGCAACTACCCACAATGCCATAGCAAATACCCAGAACACCCTAACAGCCACATAGCAGTGTGTTGATTACCACTCACAACACTTCAACACTGTAGCATCACGGCACCAACCTTTGCACAAGCATGCACTAATCGCCTTTTCTTCAGAACGTGTAAAAATGTAGGTGTCTGCATTGTTTCCTTCCAAAATCGTTCTTTTCTTTTTTGAATTTTTATTTACTTCTTTATTTTGGCATTCTACTTAAAAGCACTTGAAAGTTCTGTAATGTGTATCAGTTTCACACGAGTTTTTCTTAACGTACAAAAAAGGTCAGGCGGAATCAGACCCCTCTTTGAGTTCTACAAATCTACCATAGAGCCCTGTGAACACAGTCAACGAGATAGAGAGCCTCCCCTGGGACACAGGCGCTACATGCTTGGCTCCTTCACAACAATCCCCTGATTAGCTCATTTAGAAACAATTTACCCTAACAAATAGCAGACATCATCAGCATCTCCCCATCTTACTTTCAGCAAAAAAGACCGAGTCAGGCCAATATCAGAGCGGGCCGGCTTCAGGCTTCATTGTAGTAGGTTATTTGCCTGCTGTAGATGCTATCAGCTACTCTATGTTGCGAAATTGGCCCACTAGGTCTGACCATTGAAAGACCCCATTCGGATTGTAACGCTTCATGTACAGTCCTTGTAACAGAGAAAAAAAGAACTGAGATGATGAAGTAATTTAAAGTCCCTCTGGACCAAGTAATGAAAATAAACAAAATGGGGGGCAGAAAAGACTGGCGTAAAAAAAAGACTTTGCCTTGGCATTTTACCATTCTCTATGAACCGTGATGTGCCAAGTCTGGAAAATCGGTTCGTACAGAAGCACACACACACATTTGCTCGCCAAATAAACTGGAACATGAAAAGGGGCCTGCATCTTGATTCTGAACACTTGATGACGAGCGATTTTCCCAAAGCAATTATCCCTGAAAGTCAACTTTGCAGCGACCACGGGAGTCTAAGCTACGCCGGCCACCCAACAAAGGAGGCACTGTCCGGCGAACTCCTGACACTCCCTCGCTGCAATGTTTGTTTATCAGCACATTAAACTGATGTTCTCCTGCCTATTCTGGCTGATCTGACATTGTAAACAAGCAAGCCAGAGTGATGGAAGCCGAATCGTGACTGTTGAGACACTCTAGCACACAGAGAATATCTCATATCACATATTGCAAGGGAGAGTTTGTTTTCATGTACAAATGAAATAAGAGCTTTCTGAGAGAAGAAGGCACTGGTCAATACCTACAAAGCTGTCCGCATTACCTTTGTCAGCCTCTTGGTGGGGTCATTGTCACCAAATGTTATACATATTTAATGGGAGCTACAGTATTAAGCAATATTTCCCACAAAATGTCCCATATTTCTAATCAACACTTGATTGAAACTACATATAGGAAAAATTAGAATTAAAATGGTGTCAGCGTGCATGCTGATGACTTTTGATCATTGTTTTCAGTCCAGCAGAAACCTCATATGAAAGTTTTTTCCCCCTTCTTTCCTTCATAGATGTAAATACTGTGACCGTTCATTCAGCATCTCCTCCAACCTCCAGAGACATGTTCGTAACATTCACAACAAGGAAAAGCCTTTCAAGTGCCATCTTTGCAATCGCTGCTTCGGTCAACAGACCAATCTGGACCGCCACTTAAAGAAACATGAACATGAGAATATTCCAGGTAAAATCAATTTCCTTCTATTTTTGCAAATATTTATTTTTTATTATTTTCATTTTATTTTGAATGCAAATCTATGATGTTAATATTCTTTTTTAGTTAAGGTAAATAATCCAATTTAAAGATTACCTGAAAGCATATTACTATTTTTTTTTTCATGATTAGTGCTAAAATACCTCTCATAACTGAAATAAATATAAATGTGCAATGCGTAAAAAATAAATATAAACTATAAGATAGTAAATGTAAAAAGTATCTGACAAGAGCCCATGCAACTGCATATGTTTATATTTCCCTCACTCTTTCTTGTTTAATGAGTTATTTAGTAATCAATTTATTCATTTATCTATTTATCTACTTATTTATTGTAGTGAGTCAGCAGTCTGGGATCCTCTCGAATTTAGGAACAAATATTTCCTCACCGAACTCTGAGTCTGACAATCATGCACTTTTGGATGAGAAGGAAGACTCGTATTTCTCAGAGATTAGGAACTTCATCTCCAATAGTGAGCTGAACCAGGCCTGTAGCTCCTCAGAGAAAAGGTACGAGCTCGCACGCATGCACAAACACACACATGGACAGAATATGTTTTGAAACTATGGCAACAAACCACATAACCTACTGTATAGGGTCAGACATGCATGGTCATGAAGTTACAGTCTGCCCTCTAGTGGAGGACTGTGGTCCTGCTTCACTCCCACCAGCCGTGCGTGTGTGTGTGTGTGTGTGTGTGTGTGTGTGTGTGTGTGTGTGTGTGTGTGTGTGTGTGTGTGTGTGTGTGTGTGTGTGTGTGTGTGTGTGTGTGTGTGGCGGCACCCATTACAGACTTTTACTTCAGTGGGCAGAGGGACGGGACATCTCAATGAGTCATTTCACCTTGTTGAGTTCTGTTCTGCATTAAGCACAGCCAGATACACATCAGGGAGCACATTCCATCGCCTTATGAAAACACCAAACAAAAGCTCATTACTGCCAAATTCATGAACCGTCAGCACGCCTGACGGTGTGTGGCCAGGTTCACGTTGCTTCAGATTTGGGTTTAGGTGCTGTGGAGTTTGATTCATGCAGACAAATGTGTACGAACAGATACATGGCCAAATACATGAATTCTTTCTTAGAAGTGTAATAGTCCTCCTCAATTTTGCCGGTTCCTCCACACTCCATGCGTCCACCTCATCACTTAAAAGCTCAGCCGTGGACTGAAACCTCACACTGCCATCTGGGATCAATAGTCCTGTCCTGACTCGTACAAGCAGGCCTGGCATTTTAATATCTGTAATTCAAATAAGTGCTCTGTTTTGTCTCCCTGCAAATCGGCCTCACAGAAACACCCGCTTCAAATGGACAGGCAGCTGCAATATTCCCCTATGCGCTCATGCATCTTATTTCATGACGTTTGCCTGTTTCTCTCTTGTTTTCTGTCACTCTTATGCAGCCAGTCTGCATTTTCTGCTTTTAATTTCTTCTTCTGTCTTTTTTAGGAAATAATACTAAATGTAGTATCTCATTTGTTTCTCCTAGAGACTAGAAGCAGACCAAATGAAGAATTTGGTAGTCTCCTGCTTTTCCGATTGTTCTCCTGAGGAAAAACTTAAGTCTCACATTTGCCTCTTCTAGAGTTTCAGAAGCTTTCTCAACATTCTCTCAAATGAGACATAACTGAGAACTCAATTCACTGAGCGAAATTATACATATTCGCTTTATCGCTCCATACAAGTTGAATGGCCACAACTGTCTCACTATATAACTGATACTCAAATGAGACATAACTGAGAACACTCGTCTGAGCTATCCTGGCCAAATTAAGTTACTTTGTCAACAATTTATCTTTATTTTTTTTACTTCTATGGAATGTTAGGAGAGACAAAGTCGATACCTTAATGAAAAGCTCCATCAAGTGTAAAAAGTTATGAATGAGAAATTTAGGTACTCTTCCTTTCTCTTCCTATGGAAGCTTGTTCCGCCACTAAATACTTTTTTAAAACTTTTTTTTTTAAATAATTGTGACTTTTTTTTCCATTCAGAATTGCATTATAAAGAGTTCTGACTTTGAGTTATAAAGTCAGGATTGCGGGATATAAGCTTGCAATTTTGAGAAATAAAGTCAGAATTGCAAGACTTCTGACTTTCTCTTGCAATTGTAGCTTTATCCCAATTCTGACTTTTATTCTCACAATTGCAAATTTACATATCTCGCACTTCTGACTTCTTTTCTCAGAATTGTGAGATATAAACTCGCAATTGTGAGCTATTAAGTCTGAATAGTGAGTTTATATCTCTTATAACTTTATAACTCGCAATTGCAACTTTTTATCACGCAATTCTTAGAAAAAAGAATTGTGATAGATAAATGTCTCAAATAAATGTCTGAGATTCTGATAAAAAAAAGTCAGAATTGCAGGATGTAAACTCGCAATTACGAGAAAAAAAGTCAGAATTGCAGGATAAAAAGTCAAGAATTGCGAGAAAAAATTACCTTTTTTACCATTTTATTCAGTGGCGGAAACAAGCTTCCATACTTCCTCCATGAATGGCAGTGGAAAAAGACGTGATCTGTTCTCTTCACAATATGCAGAGAGGCATGATGGGGGTTTACCTGCAGCTGGGTTAATGGTGTTTCAACGTGTGTGTGGCTGGTCTGTTTGAGTTTGACTGTCAGTCTGTAGGGGGCTGCAGGTTTAGCCCTATCAGGGGACCCTCAGACTGAGACATTTATCTGTGTGCTGCATTGACGGAGCACCCCCCCCCTCCCTTAGAGCTAACGCAAACAGCGCTCTGACATGTTTAGACTGAGAGACAAAGCGCAGGTCTGTGGCAGGACCTCTGCTGTCTCCCACGTGGCATGGACTTTCTCTCAGGCCAGGGCAAATTTGATTATGGGATATTTAAGCATGATGGAAAATGGGAAACAAGCAGTTCTTCTTGTTCCTTTTTTTTCGTTTTTGGTAAGTCTACACCTCACATAGCTTAACCACCTTACAACTCCACCCCCTCACCACCACCACCACCCCTACCACCCCTCCCGGTGCACTCGACATTCGTCTGCCTTAATAGAAGTTTGTTTCAGAGCGCTGAACTAAAAACGACTTTGGAGGGGTATGCGCAATGACATCATAAACTGAAATGTTTGGAAAAAGAGTGGTAGTGGAACGGCGCGGTGCTGATAGCTGCTTTGCAGAACATCCGTTTTCTCTGGAACTTGGTGGCAATGAGACAAACCATGATGATTGCTCCTGACCTGTCTAGCTTGCTCTGTCTCGCCTCTACGAAATTAGCCAATTCATCATTGCCACGCTCGCAAGAAACGTCTGTCATTAATTGCAAAACCTGTGTGTTTGTCATTCGTGGATCTGTGTTTTCGTGCTCGGGCCAGGCAGGGGAATTACAGTCCAATCCAAAATGATGGATGGCAACCCGGAGACCAGCATAGCACTGATATTTGGCAGTCATTATGATGAGAGAATTACCTCAATGGACTGAAAATAGTTTATTTTTCTATCTTATATTTTGGGGAGGTGTCGTTAGATGTCAGCCATTTCCCGAAGACATAAAAACTCATCACCAGTGGCCATTAGAAATCTGGTGTCACTTCAATCCTACAGGGATATGTAAAGGAATTCCCAAAATATGTAATATGTATATTGTTTTGTGTGTGTGTGTGTTTAGTTCCTGTTCAAATTGAAAGGTTTTTCAAGTTGAACTCCCGAGTTGGTAGAAACTTGGATAGGAAAAAGCAAGATGATAGCTTTGAACATGAAAAATAAGCACTGAAATGCAGACAAAAAAGACATAAACCAGGAGCCGTCTTTCTGCTAGGGATACGGTTTCATTCAAAAAAATATGGCCATTGTAAGAATCAAATATTTTAAAGGGGACATTTCATGGAGAAAACTATTATTCTTTTTGAAATAAAACAGTTATGTAGTAGGCCTCGCTCATCCACCCACACAATTTATGGAATTTAAACTGAAATATTAGTCATTTAGAATCAGAAATCGCAAAATTTCCAAAAGCATGGTTTTGGTTCTGTTTTCCAGGACAATATCAAAGTATCCTTAAAACAAGATAAATTTACATGAGAAAAAAAACTTCTGATTATCTGAAAACAAGTTTCAGATGTGTAGCCTATATTTACTGGAAGTCATCACAAAAACACTGAATTTTTTTTTCTGTTTTACTGTTCACCTATTTACTCATTTTGTTTGCAAAGAGCTTAGCCAGTAAAAACAGAAGTTGTTTGCATGTAGACATGTTAAAGGTACAGTAGTAAAATCAGCCTGTTGAATATAAAGCATCAAAAAGACGTTGAAAATGGTCGTATGTAAAACTAAATGAGGACTGTTTGGCATTACAGGTCAGAGCTGACAGAAGAAGAGCATCCTCAGAGTCACACTCCCGTTGTCTCCAAACTGGAGGAGGAGGAAGAGGAGATGGAGGGAGATGAGGAAGATGAGGAAGGCTCGTTGACAGAAAAGTCGCAGGACGAGACGGCCTCTCCCGCCACTATGGTGCAGGGCACTTACGACGAGGACGAGGAACCGACCCCTCTCCCTATGTCTTACGAACACACGCGCAGGTCAGCAAAACACATCTGTCTGTTTATTTAAAAAAAGCTTAAGTAGAACTCTCACTTAAATGAACACTCATATTTTAAAGATGCGAGATCCTACAGTCAATATGATGCCTTTGTGACATTAGCAAAAAAAGAAATTTGGTGCATATTTGTTTGTTTGTTTGCAGTAAATGCACAGATGAAATATTTCTGATACCGAAACATTAAGCGAGATCTCATGTTAACTTTAATAGAGAGTAGCGTGAAGTATGAATAGTGTAATATATATATATATATATTATTTATTACAAGGGATTAATCATTTTATTTAGCAAGGATGCATTAAATTGATCAAAAGTGACAGTGGAAACATTTATATGTTACAAAAGATTTCAAGTTCAGTGAACATTTTCTACTGAAATCCTAAAAAAATGTATCACCACAAAAATATTAAGCAACAGAAACTATTTTAACATGGATAATAATAAGACCCATTATTAATAACCGAGGACCAACAATAATTGAGCATATTAGATTATTGATTTCTGAAGGATCATGTGACTAATGATGCTGGAAACCACAGGAATAAATTACATTTTAAAATATATTACAATAAAAAAAACTGTTATTTTAAACTGTAATAATATCTCACAATACTACTGTTTTACTGTATCTTTGATCAAATAAATGCAACCTTGGTACTTATAAGAGATTTAATTCAAAAACATTTTTAAAAATCTTATTCAAAAAACACATATTGTTTAACTCCAGTTGTGAATGTCACTAAATTTAAAGTTTTTACTTTAGCTTTACTACGAAAAGGATTTAATTTTGGTTGAGTGTTTATTTAAGAAGATCAGAAGTTGCAGAGATAAAAAAAAAAAAAAAGTACAATGGGCCTACAATACTATAGCTCTGTTCCAAATCCCAGTGAGCTGCATAGATGCACTTGCAATGAAAAACGCCCGTTCCAAAAGGAAGCCAGCACAATTATACCCAATGTTGAATGTTTCAATTCAGTGTTAGTATTAAAAGGCACAAGGGAGTTTCCTATGTAGACAGAAAAGCAGCTCACCAGATCGAGGAACAGAGTGTCTGTGTAACACTGGTCGATATGAACTTGTAACCTTTAGATGTTGTTGAATAGACGTTTGTTGTTTCCCATAGTGTTTGCAACTGTGATGCCTCATCGTCTGTCAGTCCTCTAACAATAACTAACACAACTAATCAGCAAATATATGTGTGTTTAATCATTGAAACTTTGGTTTGCCAAAACAATGAAAAATAGTCAGTTTAACAGTTACACTTAACCATACAATTCCATAGAATTATGGAATTTGGAGCATCCAGTTCTGTTGCATTTCCGTTCACTCTTTTGCTGTTCTCATCTTGAACAGTATTGCTGTTGGAATGCCATGTTTCAATGATCAATACTTTGTGGCATATTTTATTCAAGAGCAAGGGAGACTTATTCAGTGTTTCCCAGCATCTCGTTTAATTCTGCATGGACAGAGTTCTTGACACCAAAGCTGTGTCCATTTGTTTTGTGCTTTCATCCGCTAGTGTGATGACCACCTATACTTTTCATGTCCCGTCACCATCTCATTCACTGCATGCTCCTCAAATGCATCCAGTTCCAATATTTAGATTTCAATTTTTGGGCTAACTGAGGGTCCCCTCCCCTCTCCACACCCCTGGCCCTTTTCCCCTCCCCTTCCCGGTACAGGTGTATTGAGGAGGATGCAGGCCTATTAGATCTGGAACCTCTGGCTGGTTTCCCCAAAGGCCTGGAATTCCATAAGGCTGGCGAGGAGCCCTATGACATTAAAGACATTTTTAGCACCTCGGTAGAGTCGGAGGCGCTGAAAGAAACACTTTTCAGGCAGGCTAAAACACAGGTATGTGACTGTACCTGCTCCAGAGAGCTTCTACTATGCCATGAGCCTATATTATCTTCTCATTGCGTCCAGAGAAGGACAGAGAGTTAAAGAGCATATTATGAATATGGACACAGTTCTTTTTAGATTTGCCTTTACAGTATTCCAGGGTTTCCCAACCAGGGGTTTTGTGGTAGACTGTCAGAAAAGCCAATGGAAAACGAAAATAAATAAAAGTAAATATATACTTAAAAAGTTTGGGAATCAGCCCATGCAGAAAAAGATGTTATAATAAAGCTACACTCTTAGAAGACATGTAAAAATTGTACCTTTAGGGGTACAACAGCTTGTCACAAGGGCTGTACCCTTAAAAGGACATATTTGTACCTTTTTTTACCCTTAAAGGGTGCATATTAGTACCTTGGAGTACAAATATGTACCTTATGGTACTACTGTGAACCTTTTAGGGGTAAAAAAGGTACAAAGATGTACTTTTAAGGGTACTGCCCTAGTGACAAGCTGTTGTACCCCTAAAGGTACAATTTTTGCACCTTTTTTCTGACAACTTTTGCACTACCTAATCATTGTCATTTTTATTTTGTTTTATAAATATTTTCAATGTTCAACATTGATACAGATATTAACTGAATGACATTAACATAACTAACACTATTAGCTTTCTGTATCTATGCCTTGTATATCTAACTTTAAATTGTCTTTTGGTCTCAACATTTCATGTGGAGTTGTTCATGTCTTATATGTGTGATCCCAGTTAATGGTTTTCCTTTAATATTGTTTATTGACAGGAAAATGTCTGATTTGGAATCCCTCATTATGTTTACAGGCTTTATATTCAGTTGATATTATATAGTTTAGTTTAGGTTGCATTATAATGTTTCCAAAAAGTGGTTTCAAACCCACATGCTTTTATTTTCCCTCGTGGAACGCGGATAAATACGTTTTTTAATCATTCAATAAGCAGCTGAAAATAACAGTACATGGATTTGGAATGACAATAGATAAAAGACGATGTGTTTTTTGGCTCTGAAATGAAACTTTCCTTGTTTTCTTCATCCAGGCTTATGCAATGATGCTCTCTCTGTCTGAGAACGCCAATCTGCATTCATCCTCCCAGAACTCCTTGGATGCCTGGCTCAACATGGGAGGAGGGCCGTCGGAAACAAGCTCCTTTCACCCCCTCAACAACATCTGAGAACAAGACAAAAGAGAGATCAGAAGAGATGGAGGGAGAAAGGAGGAGAGGGAAGAGACCAACATGAAGACCAGCAATGCCACAGTAGATGAACCACCACTATGCGCATAAGAAGGAGAACGTACTGTTGAGTGAAACAGACACAGGAACCAATCACAGATGGGAGAGTTTTATTACACAGCATAAAGCAAGAATGGAATAATCAAATACCAGCCATACAGCATCTTTCCTGTCTGCAACTAGCCACTATAGTGATGTTCTCTCCCCAGCAGCTGAATCAAGAGAGGACGATGCATTGAATGACTCTAAAATCACCTCTCCACCTCATTTTCACTTATATGCATTTCACAGAGACTGCTCTCAAGGGTTTTTTACCATGTTCTCGGAGAAGCCCGGTCCGGCTTGAGTGGACAGGGTAGTTGATGCGTTTCTTCAACTGGAGATTTTAACCGTTTCTATACAGCATTCCATTCTCAAGTTGATTTTCTACAGCACTGTACCAAGGTTTCCTTTATATTAACTCACAGCCGAAGTCTTACAGTAGATCATTAGTGTAGACATCAACATTGATTTCCAATGGCAATAGAAGCACTTAAGTCTAGCCTGCAACTAGCATGCTAACTTTCCCCTAAGTCTGACCGCAGTTTGCAAGCCACTGGCTCAAAAAGTCTATGCTGGAAGTCACCTTTGTGATTTTTGTTTCGCCTGCTTCAACAGTCAGATAAAAGCAGCCGAATCTTCATATGATATATCACGCAGCACGGTTGTTCATGTGTATAGCATCATCGTCATTGTAATTATTGTTGTTATCGTAAGTATTTGAGCTGTATACAGGCCTTTAGTCTCGACTGAAAGTTTGTTTTTAAGAGTTAAATTATTCTCCAGTGGGGCAATTGGAAAATCTTCTTCTTGAATTCAGTAATATTATGATTTTTTTTCTATGTGATTTGTTCCTCGGTAAACAGTATTGTTTCTTTTTGAGCACATCTGTGCTTAAATGTTAATATAATTCTTTAGTGAAGGACCAAATTTGTACAATATTGTTGTATGATGTACAAACTAAGTTAACAGTTGGTAGCAGAGAGTGTTGTGTGCCAAATAACCCCCTTTTCTTTGACAATCATTTCTTTCTCAAGTGGTCGCCTCCACTGTTAGTAGGTTTTTTTTTTCCTCTGTTGTTGCTACTTACATTGATGAGTGTTTGTCTTTTATTTATTTTTATTTAGATTTTTTTTTTTTTGATTAATGAAAAAATGAAGAAAAAAAATGTTTTACCCACTCTTTTGAAGGAATGAAATTACTGAAATATCATGGAAATTCAGAATTGTTCAAGCTCTGTGTAGAAAAGAAAGTTGCCAAAATCTGAAATATAAAAGACTGTGTTTCCTTAATGAGCACATAATAATCATGAAGTCTTGTTTATGATGCATCTGTTCAACCATTTAAAAATGTAGGCACTGCGTGATTAAAAAAAATGTAATTAAAATATCAGGTAACTCAAATAGGGGCATTATATTTTGACATTTTTACATTTTATCACTCATAGTTAAACATCTTCATAAAAAAAAGGGTCGACAGTGTATCTCTGGGTTCAAATAGCATGTTTCCTGTGTCGCATTTGTTTGTCAGCTGGTCCTAAATATCATATCAAATTTGAATTCAAATGCTTAATAATCCCAAAAAAGTCACCGCAAGTGAGAAAGCTACAATGGGATTGTGACCAAATGGTGTGGTTTCTGAAAGATGCCCAAATCCATGAATACACATGAGTCCTTATCCAACTTCTCTGAACTGTGAAGCCAGCGAATGAATCGTAAACAGCTGAATGCATATCATGAATGTGTAGAGTAGATTTAATATGTAGGTTGAGTCAAACTTCTCTTGATTGAATGTCTTTTTGGTCAGGATTTCACCTTTATTTCCTCTCCTCACTTCTTTTTGGATGTTTAAAGACTCTCTGGAATCAGCACTTAAATCAAGCGCACCCCTGTCTGCCTAACACATACTTTCCTTTACATCTTAGCTCTTATCTTAGTACTGATTTTAATGAAATTTTTCTAAGCAAGGCTGGTTTTAACAAGCACTTTAACTCATGGGTCAAACAGGCAATTTTATCAGATGCTTTTGAATAAAACTGCAAAGAATATCCAAGCGTTGCCAGAAGAGCTTGTCGGTTTTGAACATTAGGAATGTTCAGTTTTCACTGCGAATACAAACCAAACAAGATGGATTTGACTGGCATATCACAGGGAATCTGCTTGAGAACGCGCTGTTTAAAAACATGCAGCAGTGTTGTATTTGAATATACTACCAGGTGGCACTCTTACCCTGTTTCATACTGTATCTCCTCACTATATCCTTGAGTAAAAAGCCTGTGTGATGCATAGGATTTCTAGGGATGGAATGGAATTATGAGTATGAAGTCATGTCACATACTACTGTACTTAGCAAGCGCTGTAGGTGAAGAAATTGACCCACACTGTTAAAATCATCATGGAAAAATGGTCAGAAAATAAACAATACAGATCTCCTTGGCCCACTGTTACATTGCAAACAAACTTATCATTTCAAAAACCATAGATAACGTGGTTTCTCTCTAAAAAAAAAAAAAAAAAAGTGTATAGTATTTCAAAAAAATGACATTGATATGTCCGAAAGTTCATTTTAAACATGGGTTTGAAAATAGATGGTGCTTGTTTCATTTGGATATGAGTTGTATATTGCTTCTGTTATGTTTATTAAAAAAATATTGTGCATGACTTGTGTTTTAGAGGTCATAATGGTGTCCATTTGTGAAATGTGTATCTTAAATTAAAAAGAAAAAAGAATAAAAAAAATAATGAATTTGTAGATGCACTTATTGTACATGTGGTTAGGTTAGTAGGTTTGACTTTAAGTCCTGTTTACTGCCTTAAATACTATGGGCAGATGGTTATTGAACTGAACAATATGCTTGTGGGAGAGAAATAATGACAAAATTTACAGATTGTAGAAAAATACTGAAAATTCTGAAATTCTGAAGTTCTTTTTTTGATGCTTGTGATTACTGAAGATGTACTTTAGAGCAATTTCATGGAAAAGACATGATTCTGATGTTAATTCTGTAGAATAGATATGTATACCAAATGTAATCTTTCCAATGCTATGAAGAATTTATACATGAAATTGATATGCAATAAAAACCTGTGTGCTTTTTATATGAATGCATGTTATTTTTTTTCTAAATCATGTAGATGTATTGGTCCATGAGGATGACAGTTGGTTGAGAAAATGCCCACAGTGTGCAGAGCTGAAATCTAGGCAAACAATGGTGAAGAATGCTTTGAAGAATTTCAATAAATTTAGCATTTAAGGGATGTGATGTCCCCAGAACATCAAGGTCTAAGAGAATAAAGATTTCATGTGTGCTTCATTCTGACTCCAGCAAAACCTCCCTACTTACAGTATGTTCACCCTACCTTTATGTGGGGGAGTCCAAAAGAGTGCTAATTGATACAGTGCCTATAGAAAGTCATCATACCCTGTGAAAATCTTCACCTTTTGTCACATTACACCCTGGAAAATTAAATAAATTAAGTCCTAACTTTTTTTGAGCTGTATGTACACATTATAACCATCATCATCAAAGTAAAAATAACATTTTAAAACATTCTGGAGGATTATTAACGATTGAAAAACTAGAATAACAGGGTTGGAAAAGTCATCAGTCCCCTGATTTTATACTTTGTAGTGCCAACTTTTGCTTTAATTACAGCCATTAAACTTTTGGGGTATGTCTTTACTAGCTTTGCACACCTAGATTGGGGAATATTTGCCCATTCTTCCTTGCAGAATTGCTCAAGTTTAGTCACATTCCGTGGTGAGCGGCAATGGGCTGCTCTCTTCAAGTCCATCCACAGATTTTCTATCAGATTTAAGTCAGGGCTCTGACTTGGCAACTCAAGGACATTCACCTTCCTATCCTTAAGCCATTGCGTTGTTCCTTTGGTGGTATGTTTAGGACAGTCATGTTGGAAGGTGAATGACCTGCCCATCTTCAGCTGTCTAGCAGAGGGATGCAGGTTTTACTCAAGAATTGGGATGCACTTGGCAGCATCCAACTCTGACCAATCATCCAGTCCCCACTAAAGAGAAACACCCCCACAACATCATGCTGCCACCACCACCATACTTCACAGTAGGTATGGTGTGTTTTGGGTGGTGTGCTGTGTTTGCTTTTTGCCAAACATAGCGTTTTGGAGTTCAGTCCAAAAAGGTTAATTCTGGTCTCATCAGACTATAGCACCTTTTTCCAGATGACATCAGAGTCTTCCAGGTGTGTTTTTGTATAGCGCAAATGAGACTGAGTGTGACACTTTTTTAGGAAAGGCTTCTTTCTTTCAGAGCTATGTTTGGCAAAAAGCAAACACAGCACACCACCCAAAACACACCATACCTACTGTGAAGCATGGTGGTGGCAGCATGATGTTGTGGGGGTATTTCTCTTTAGTGGGGACTGGGTGATTGGCCAGGGTTGAAGGGAAAATGGATGCTGCCAAGTGCATCCCAATTCTTGAGGAAAACCTGCATCCCTCTGCTAGACAGCTGAAGATGGGCAGGTCATTCACCTTCCAACACGACTGTGATCCTAAACATACTGCCAAAGGAACAACGCAATGGCTTAAGGATAGGAAGGTGCCGCTCACCACGGAATTTGACTGAACTTGAGCAATTCTGCAAGGGAGAATGTGCAAATATTCCCAAATCTAGGTGTGCAAAGCTAGTAAAGTTGTATCCAAAAGGTTTAATGGCTGTAATTAAAGCAAAAGTTGGCTCTGCTAATAATTAAATCAGGGGACAGATGACTTTTCCAGCCCTGTTATTCTAGTTTTTCAATTTGTAATAATCCTCCAGAATGTTTTAAAATGTTATTTTCACTTTATTTTCACTTGCTTTTGAAAATGTTATTTCCCAAAAGAACAGTAAGCATTTAATTTATTGCCAAATTAAAATATTTACATGTGAGTTTATCATGTTCATAATAGCCGCTTTTCCACTGACGGGCCAGTGAGAGCCAGGGCTAACAATGTGCTGGGACCAATAGCCTCGGACCTCGAGCACAGAGGTCAAAATCAAGTTGCGTTTCCACTGTCGGGCCAGTAGCGCTACCCTAAAACACCCATAGCACACCTCCATAGAACAACATCACACAACCCAGCTGACTGAATACTAGTTAGATGAGCGTGACAGAAGTGAACATTTGGTTTTTACTTAAAGATTTGGTTTCTACTCAAAGACTTAAGATTCCAGGCCCAGCATCGATATTTGACCAATGTTTTGCAACAAAAAATGTTACAGTGACAGTAATTTATTAATTTGTGTCAGGAGTGCACATCCATCATGCTGAATCAAACAGTTTTTTACCATTTCACATAAAAAGAGAACACACACCTATTCAGGTGCACCTGCTTCCATTTATTTGTGATCGCAGGAATGCACAAAACAACTCCATTAAGGCTTTTTCATGAGGGCTAATAAGGTTTAAGCATATTTGGCTTGCTGTTTGCGGTGAAGGGGCTCGAGGAAGCAGCTTCAACTCGAGCTTAGATTTACCCCCCAGGGACTACTAGTGCTAGGAAGAGGAGTATGGTAAACGAGATGCCTAAATTTATGTTGGTGGAGTTGGGGAGGTGGAGGGATGCAAAAACAGCTGATGCCAGAAGAAGGTAGGTGGCTGGGCTTCTGGTTCTGGATGCGAATGGAGTAGACACGTCTACCTCGTGCTCCCGTACAGGTTTTTTTTTTTATCAGTTAACAATCCTCTACTTGTTTAATTACGATTACAAGAGCAGTAATCTTTCGTTTTCATCGGTACCAGATCAAGGAGGCGGTGATAAGAGAGGTCCGTAAGAGAAGAGGATCTCTGCAGTACCGTGGCAAACCGATTGCAATCTACGACGTAGTCTACAGTAGTCGTCGTAGATTGCAATCGGTTTGCCACGGTACTGCAGAGATCCTCTTCTCTTACGGACCTCTCTTACGGAAAATGCTCCAGAAGTTCTGGAGCAGCGCACTCAATATCGTGGGGTAATGGCAGAGCTTTACAATCTTGGTTTCAAGCCATCCCTTCTTTTCCCTGCAAGGTTGAGGATCCTGACCAAGGAAGGTGAGCAAAAGCTGCTTGCATCAGTGGATGAGGCCAAGATATTTTTGACGGCTCACCGGAGCGCCTGAGTGTTACGATGGCCGATCAGTTAACTTGAATAGTGGATTTAATTTGACTTTACTTACTGTCTATGTCGCGGCGGGGATCCGTTGCACAACATTGATTTATGCACATCAGAGCTCTCTGACAATACATGGTCAGTTTTCTGTTCATTTGTTGTGTTATACATCATGCAGACATTTCTACATTCCTATCGACTGGTTTGTGCTGTTGCATTAGATCTGAATCCACTGTTAGCATGATTTTGATTACAATTTTTGTTTACTCGAGGGGAGTTTATTATTTCTCTTTGCATTTTCACTTATTGATTTTGGTTTGCCCTTTGATTATTGCATCGGTAAAATGTGCAAGTATGAGCTATGGATCGTTATGAGCCATGGGTCTGCTCATATGTTAAGCCTACTACTTGATATAGGAATGTTATCTATACGTTTTATAATGAAGATATTTTGTTTTAAGGCTGAGGATTATATAAGGTAAGGTGAAATAAGGAAGTGTGTAGAACACTTAGTTGCTGTTCTAGAGGGTAGTTTTGCTGTTACTGTTATAGTTTTGCTGTTATTTGCTGGATTGTAAAGGATTGGGTTGATTCAGTGGGAGGGGTGGGTTTTTTTTAATGGGGTGGCGCGTCATGCTGGTTTTATAATTGTTATACTCGGTGTTCCCTTGTTGATTTTATGTTTTTTTTGTTGTTGTTCCCATTCTCCAATCACAATCCTCTGTCATGTACTTTAATGGGTAGAGAGTTGAGATTTTTGAGTTGAAGTGTCAAGGGCTTAAACCATTCAGTAAAGAGAAACCAAGTTCTTGCTCATCTTCGACAGCTTAAAATATACCCTTTGTTGCAAATTATATTATATCAGATAAGAATGGGCATTATATAATTGTTGTTGGCACACTATGCAATAAGAATTTAACCCTAGCTAATTTTTATGCCCCTAATTTTGACAATGTCAGTTTTTTTTAAACACGCTCTTTCTCTTATTCCTGACCTAAATTCCCAATCTCTTATACTGGGGGGAGACTTTAATTGTTGCCTCAAAACGGTGATGGACCATTCGTCATCTAGGCCATGCATTGCAAGCAAATCCTCCATTTATCTAAAATTTTTTTTTTCTGAATATGGTTTATCTGACGTTTGGCGGCTTTTGTACCACAAAAAAAGAGAATATTCTTTTTTTTTCAAATGTCCATCACTCTTACTCCCAGATTGACTACTTTGTTCTAGATAATGGTTTGATCCCTAGAGTTCAGTCTTGTGCATAAGTATTATTATATCGGACCATGCTCCTCTTACTCTTGATCTGACCTTTCTGAATTTGCCTTCCCCTAGGAGGAACTGCCGTTTTAATACTTCACTCTTGGCAGATGAGAATTTTGTTTCTTTTGCCACGGACCAAATTTCTTTTTTTTTTAAGTGTCAATAAATCAACAGATGTTTCGGATTCTATAGTGTGGGAGGCGCTTAAGGCATATATAAGAGGCCAAATTATTTCATATGATGCTAATAAAAGAAAGCTTTCTAAAGAAAAGCACATTTTTCTCGCTAATGAGATTTCTAGGTTGGATGAACAACACGCTAGGTCTCCCACACCGGACCTGTATAAGAGTCTTAAACTAAAGTCAGAGCTCGACTTGCTATCAACCAATGAGATTGAGGTCCTTTTGAGGAGAACTAGGAGTGTTTTTTATGAAAGTGGAGAGAAATCTGGGAAAATATTGACCAATCAGTTGCGTGGGCTCCGGGCAAAACAAATTATAAGTGGTCTTCGTCTAGAGAATGGAGAGGTTACAACCGATCAAAGTGTTATTAATGACAAGTTTAGAGACTTTTATTCTACTTTGTATACGTCTGACTCCTCTCCACGGGGGGACATTGAAGATTTTCTCGGCCGACTAAATGTCCCCACTTTATCCTCTGATGTTTGGAACCTTTCAGAAGTGCCGATTTCTCAGGAGGAGGTGGTGGCTGCTATCTCTTCCCTACAATCTGGTAAATCCCCAGGACCTGACGGAGTTCTATAAAAAATTATCTTTACAGCTTGCTCCTTTTTTGACATCAGTCTTTTAAGACTGGGATTCTTCCCCCAACGTTAAATCAAGCCTGTATCTCTTTATTACTTAAAAAGGATAAAGACCCTTTAGATTGTGCGTCATATAGGCCGATTTCTTTGCTCAATTGTGATGTTAAAAGTTTAGCGAAGGTGCTTGCCTCAAGACTTGAAGACGTCCTCCCCACCATCATTTCTCCTGATCAAACAGGGTTTATAAAGAATCGTCAATAATTTTTAAATATCCGCCGCCTACTTAATGTGGTATACTCTCAGCAGCGATCCGTTCCGGAATGTGTTGTTTCTCTGGACGCCGAAAAGGCGTTTGACAGAGTGGAGTGGGAGTACCTTTTTTTAGCTTTGGAAAAATTCGGATTCGGCCCAATCTTTATCTCTTGGATTAAACTACTTTATAGTGCTCCATCTGCAGTAGTCCTGACCAATGGTCTGCATTCTAGGGCATTTAACTTGTACCGCGGAACTCGGCAGGGCTGTCCACTAAGCCCATTACTGTTCGCTCTAGCCATTGAGCCTTTAGCAATAGCTCTACGCGAGAGACAGCAGATTACTGGAATTACCCGTGGTGAGGCCGTGCACAAGGTAACTCTATATGCAGACAATTTACTGCTTTTTATCTCGAATCCCCAAACTTCTTTACCCGTAGCTATATCTTTGCTTGAGAATTTTGGTCAGTTTTCTGGTAACAGGCTTAATCTGCACAAGAGTGAATTCTTTCCAATCAACAAGATTGCAACTACAGTATTCCAACATACCATTGAAACTTTTAAAAAATAAGTTCACTTATCTCGGGATATGTATCACTCGTCATCATAAGCGTCTTTTTAAGCATTATTTTGGCATGCTTCTTGAACGGATTAAGAAAGATCTTTCTAAATGGTGCCCTTTAAAGATTTATCTCATTGGGCGCATTAATTCCATTAAAATGGTGGTTCTCCCTAAACTTCTTTATCTTTTTCAGTGTCTACCTTTTTTTATTCCCCTGTCGTTTTTTAAATCTTTGGACTCTGTTATCTCTATGGTAATGGAATGGTAAGCACCCCCGCCTATGTAAAGTATACCTTCAGAGGTCCAGATGCAATGGTGGTATGTCCTTACCTAATTTTAAGTTTTACTACTGGGCAGCTAACATCTGAAATATACTGTATTGGTGGCATTATCACCTTTTGCCCAATAGACCGTCATGGGTGAATATGGAAATAAATGCTTATAAGCAAATTTCCCTTCCAGCACTCCTTGCAGCTAAACTACAGTTAATTTCATTTACTTCGGTTGATTGCCCAGTGGTGAAACACTCGTTAAGGATTTGGACCCAATTCAGGAAATCATTTGGTTTTCAGGATCGTTCTCTTCTCAGCCCTGTTGCCCGTAATATTTTTTTCTTGCCTTCAATGCAAGATGGATCATTTAAGATTTGGTCTGACAAGGGGATAAAAAGTTTCAAAGATTTATTTATTGACAATTTATTTGCTTCCTTTGAACAGTTATCACTACGTTTTGGCCTTGCCAAGTCAGATTTCTTTAGAGTCTTGCAAGTAAGACATTATGTTAAGTCACTTGCATTAGACTTCCCAGAGATTCCTTCTGAAAATCCTTTGGATATTTTCCTTTCATGCAATATATTAGCCAAGGGCTCAATTTCTATTATTTATAATTTAATGACCAATCTGGCATCTTCCTCTTTAGATAACGTTAAGAGAGCATGGGAGGAAGACCTTGACAGACCACTCTCTGAAGACACATGGAACTGTATTCTTAAACTGGTCCACTCATCATCAATGTGTGCTCGGCATTCACTTATACAGTTTAAAGTAGTACACAGAGATCATATATCCAAAGTTAAATTAGCTCAAATGTTTCCTGGTACTAGCCCCATGTGCAATAGATGTCAAGGTGCTGAGGGATCATTAATTCACATGTTCTGGACATGTCTCAAATTAGAGCGTTACTGGCGATCGATATTTCACACCCTTTCTGTGGTTTTTCAACACAGATTAGAGCCAGAACTTATGGTGGCATTACTTGGAGTTGCTCCAGAGGAGTCATGGCTGTCAGCATCAATGTGTAATGCTTTCTCTTCTTTGTTAGCACGTAGAGCGATACTATTAAAGTGGAAGGATCCCCTTCCACCCACTCATACTCTGTGGATCAGAGATATGATGTCTTGTCTCTGCCTTGAAAAAATTAGGTATTAATTAAGAATTTTTTTTTTCAAGATGTGGCACCCTTTTATTGACTATGTTGATAAGTCTGTTTAAATAATGCCCTATTATTGACTATTTTATTTTACTTTTTTTTGTATCATTATTTTATTATTATTATTATTATTATTATTATTATTATTCCCAAATGTGTGTGCATTTATCTGTTTCAATATTTGGTTATTTTGAATTAATAGACAGTATGGTCGCTATTGATGGTGAGGTTTGTGGGATTGTTAAATGTGATTTATATTGTAAAAATCAATAAAAAATGAAAGAGAAGAAGGTAGGTGGCTGCTTATATGCTTTGGCAGTTCATTGAAAGATTAGATGGGTTCACTCCTCCCGAAATTACATTGTGAGGCTTACACATTTGGAAAAAAACTGATAAAGTATAATTTGTTTACATCACATTTTTTTTAGAAAGAATGAGCATATCTGAGGAGGTTTGAGAGATCTCTCTCATCTTACTGTACTGTTATCCTTTCAGCCAAAGCAACTGAGGGAGCTCATGAGAAGAAAACAGAAGTTATATGATTTATGACATATGCGGATACAATAGTCGGCTATCAACAAAGGCACAGGGAAGAGACAGATGAAACATTAAACCAAATAAATAGATGATTATAATAATATATGATTTGTCTTCTCTTCAAGCACTCTCTGGTATTTTCCATAAGTGTTTTAATTATCGCAAAAGTTAGCATAATAGCCTTTAGCATCACATAGCCTAAATATATTTCTGCCTCATACGGTGATCAGAATCCCCATCGGATCGCAATCAAAAACATTCGCTGCTGCCTGAAAGTGAGTTTTAAGCTGAAAATTGTTTTAAATGTCTTAAATGTGGAAGTTAGCTAGTAGCCTGATATGATAACATGGGAAATGAGCAGTGGTGTTGACCGTCTCCGGTAAACTCAAGCCCCAGTTGGCCCGCTTTGTGTGTTTATATATATATATATACACACACACACACACAGTCATGTAAAAAAGAAAGGACACCCTATTGAATTCCATGGTTTTCCGTATCAGGACATAATAAAAAAAACATTCTTTTTTTGATCTTCTTCTTTGATCCTTCACCTTCAGTCTTTGATTAATTGATCATCAGAAAGTGTGATCACCTCTATACCCTTACGAAAAAGATGTTTATTCAAGTGTTCTATTAGTATACTTCTTTTAAACAAAACAACAAAAAAGAAGAAAGTATACTTTCAGTCTATTTTTTATATACTTCTCAGAAATATAGTTGATGTCAGAAATATACTTAAAATTGCACTTAAGTATACTTGACTTATACTGACAGAAAAGTCTAAGTATATTTGGCCTATACTTGTACTCAATCTTTTGATAGAGATATACTTTAAAGTATAATTAAGCATTCAAAGTATACTTGGCTTGTAATTGTGTTTAATCTTTTAATTGAGTAGCCTATTAAATATACCTTTTTTTTACATAGTTTTGCATACAGTCTTATTAAACTTACATTGTTTGAAAATGTTGATTAGAATATTGATATAAAACAGATATGTTCCTAATTCTGCGTATCTGAATTTTTGTGTAGGCTATTCCACTGGTAGTGTACATATAGGAATTTACTTAAAACCTAATTTACTCTTTCCCCATTGACTGAATTTTCCAGCTATCCATGTTTTCACTGTTACACGGTAGGGGGCGCTATGACACATATTCTAGCACATAATCTCTGGAGCAAAAAAGGAAAAGAAGAAGTTGAAACAAGTGATATAAGATTGCTCACGCAAATGTAAAATAACGCAATCATCAAACATTAAACAGCATGTAAATCAAAACTGCCTAATGTTACCAAATGAAAAGTTAAACCCATGAAGAGGAAACGACTGTGAATTTTTTGGGGGTGTTGATGGAAGGAAAGACATTAGCAATGATCTTAGAGAAGCAATTGCTGCCATTAATCTAAGAAGGGTTATACGGCCATTTCCAAACAATTTGAAGTCCATCAATCTACAGTGAGAAAGAAAGTGGAGGACATTCAAAACAGATACCAATCTTCCCATAAATGGACGTCCCAGCAAATTCACCCCAAGATCAGACCGTGCAATGCTCAGAGAAATTGCAGACAACCCAAGAACTACACTTCAGGCTCTACAGGTCACAGTTAACATGTTAAATGTTAAAGTTCATGACATTACAATTAGAAGACGGGACAAGTATGGCATGTTTGGAAGGGTTGCCAGGGAAGCCTCTTTTCTTTAAAAGGAACAGGAATGAGGAATAAAAGGAGTCTGCCAATGCCCTCTCAGAGACTGAATGTGACTGCGAATAGACATGAACTGAAAGTTTTTTTGGACAAGGGCAGCATGGTTTCTGCTCCCTGCTGAAAAATCCAGCATTGCTGGTCACCAGATATGTTTTCATGCTGGGATCAGCATGGGAAGCTGTTTGCTGGTTTTCTGGTCCCCAACATGGGAAGCAGTTATGCTGGTGGACCAGCATAAGGTATGTTTTGCACGCTGGGGCCAGCTTGAAATGCTGCTGTGCTGGTGGACCAGCATATGTTATCTTCTAGGTGCTGGTATGATCAAAACCACACCAAAACTTGTGTATGTGTTATATCACGTTTCTTAGTGTGTGTTCATAGTTAAAGACCAAGACAAAAATCCAATTCATTTTAATAAATTATTTAATAAAGAAAAACACATGATGCAGGTTACATGTTTATTGGCAAAACAAAATTCTCAGTGTTAAACGATCCCTGCTATGTTTTCATATGGTCCCAATCTATAGAGTAAGGCTATTCCACTGGTAGTGTACATAGGAATTTACTTCAAATTTTTACTCTATCACCACCATTGAATGAATTTTCCGGCTATCTATATTTTCACTGTTATACGGTAGGGGGCACTATTACGTATCTTCTGAAACAGACCTTTACCTAGACTGCTAGCAGTTGAGTCTTTAGCCATTTTTTCAAGAAACGGCTAAAGACGCATCTTTTTCGTCAACACTTGACCTGCTAATACTAACACTTAGTGAAAAAAAAACTTGCCACGTCTACTGTGCTAGCCTAACACCACTTACATATTGTTGCTATATTGTTGATTTGATTGCTTTTATTGTTCTCTTTATTTGTAAGTCGCTTTGGATAAAAGTGTCTGCTAAATAATTAAATGTAAATGGACACTTGGCCCTTGACTTTGGTTGAATTAAGTGCATGCTACGCTATTGTCTACAACATTTCTTGCTCCTGACTGAAATAACACCTTTTACTATGTACACGTTTTAAATTCAGTGACTGACAGGATTGTGACACACAAGTTCTCACAGGCATTCAGATAAATAGGTAACATAAGGATACGGCAGAGCAAATGAGAAAATAACCTATGTTAGTTTACGTTGGCTACCCTTTATCAACACCAAACTACAAATGCTGTTTTCTTTTAGTGGATATCATGACAAAATATCATTGAAGTCATACAAGTAAATGCACGCTTATTTTTATTCGTCACATATTTGTCAAAATCTTTCCATATACCCCTGGTTGGGAATAGTCTCCAGTAGTAGGTCTATAATAGATTAAAGGGATAGTCCACCCAAAATCTATCATTTACTGACCTGTTCCAAACCAGTATGACTTTTTTTTCTAATGTGAAACACAAAAGACATTGTGTAGAACGTTGGGAACCAATCAATATTGGCGCACATTGAGTTTCATTGTACATGCAAAAAAAACAAAAAAAACACTGACACATTTCTCAATATGTTTTCCACAGAAGGGTGAAAGTAAACCAACTTTGAACCAACATGAGGATGACAGAATATTTGTTTTTGATTGAACTATCCGTTTAAGATGGGTCCACAAATTGTATTTACTTCAATAACACTCAAATACATTGTTCAACAGTTTAGAGAATGTGAGATAAAGAACAAGGCACATCCTCAGTGCAGCACCTCATTCCCGCTTTTTCAGGGAACAGGGTTACAGTCAAGTAACCCGAGATTTTCCCTTTCAAAAGCTTCTCTCTGTGCTGAGCTGAGTTAGCGCTCTGGGACAGAGAATACTAACGCCGCCACACTGGAGGTGTCTGGACCCCTCACGGTTGTGTAGTGTGTGATCACAAGCACACAAAAGGTCTCAGACCTGAGCTCAAGATGTTGACTCAAGGACATGAGAGCCCGAAATAGCATGAACGCCAAGGCTTTGAGACCTTATGAAAGACCCCCTGTTTCGACCCCCATAGCAAACAAAGAGTTGCTCTGATTTACGCCACTGGCTAATGCGGTGGACATAGGTCTGAAGAGCACTGACTGGACACGGTTGGTGAAGTTTCTCCTGCTCCTGTGTTGTGAACGAAGTAGGACAGAAGGTCGACAGTGCCTGCAAGTCCTCAATTCTCTTCAGTGAAGTAATTGTCAACAGAAAAACCCTCTTTAGGGTCAGAAGCATGTCAGGTGCTATGGCTAAGTCCTACAAGGGAATCTTGGGAATCAGGCCTTAATCGCCTGGCCCGCCACAAAAACCCTGAGAGTGGTGGGGCATGTGCCTGCTGATAGTTTTCCATACAGAAACTCTAGCACAGAAGCAATCTGGCAGTTACTTGGTCTGCATGGTGTGCAGAGCGCCACCTTTCAAAGACACCCCACTTAGTGTTGTAGATTCTTCTCGTTGAGGGAGCCCTAGTACTGAGAATGGTCCCTGGTACCCTTCTGGGGCCAAACATGTAGGTTCCACAATTCGGAATATCGTCCCCTGCGCTTGAGACAGAAGGTCCCTTCTGTTCGGTATCGTCCAGGGCAAGCTGTCGAGGAGGGATATTATTTCCAACGTGGCGTTATCAGTAAAAGCAAACTCTGGCCAGGACCCCCAGGAGCAGAAGGGGAAACGCATACTTCTGGGCCATGCATGTGCCACTGCATCTAGACCAGGGGGGCTAGGTGACTCAGAGAGAAGAGGGGACATTGAGCTGTCCCTTGAGAGGCGAAGAGGTCCACCTCTGCTTTGTAGAATCTTTCCCAGATTTGTTTTACTACCTTGGGGTGGAGTCTTCACTCCCCGCTCGGCAGAGTGTGTCTGGACAGTAAATCTACTCTCAGATTGAGGTATCGATAACTTGCCCTGAGGAACAGAAACTTGCGCTAATTTGTTTAGACGGCGCAAATGCAGACCTCCGTGGCGATTTATGTAGGAAACTACCGAAGTGTTGTCCACCCGCACTAGGACATGGTAGTGGAGGAAGTATTTCAGGGCCAGAAATACAGCCATAATCTCGAGGCAGTTGATGTGCCAATCAAGATGATGGCCCCTCCAAATTGTTGTCCACTGGGCGGAAGAAATAACACTTTTCTTGGCGTTGAGTCTCAACCCCAGAGAGACGAGATGAGCTAGGACGACATCTTGAGACTAGGCCAGTATCAGCCAGTCATCTATGTAGTTCAAAATGCGGATGCCCTGGAGTCGCAGTGGAGCCAGAGCTGCGTCCAAGCATTTTGTGTATGTGTGGGGTGATAAGACTAGTCCGAACAGAAGAACCTGATATTGGTTTCGCCCCCGAAAGCAAACCTCAGGAACATCCTGTGTTTTGGCAGGACTTCTATAATAATATTCTATATGCAGGCTTCTGTATGCATCCTTGAGATTGATTGTGATGAACCATTTGCGATGTTGAATTTGCAACACAATCATCTTGATAGTAATCATCTTGACCTTGAATGCCTTGAGAGAATAATTCAAGCGGCAAAGATCTAAAATCGGACACAACCCTCCATCTGGGAACCAGAAAGTACAGACTATAGTAGCCTGACTTTCTCTCTGGGAGGGGAACATGTTCTATGGCCCCTTTGCCCAGAAGAGATTGCACCATTTTCAATGCTTCCTGTTGGGGGAATGTTAAATGTTCTGTGTCCTGGGCAATAACAGGAAGCATTCAACATTTCGCTCGAAACCACTTCCCCTCCGAATCAACAGAGGTGACAGAGCCGACAGCCCCTCCCCTTGAGTGAGGCAGGGAAGAAACTTCATAAAAGGCTCTTTATGTTTCTTCTCCTCCCGGAATCTGCTGACTACTGTTAACCGAGTCGCCAAACAGACCAGAAGGTGAGAGGGGGGCATCAAGGAGAAACACCCTGTCTCTATCCTTATGTCGACAAATATGTCGACGTCGAAGGTGCAAAGACCCGCACTGGTTTCCCCCATGAATTAGATATTTTGTAATGGAGGTCTTCAAAGAAGAGGAGAGACCGTTGTTGAGGTCCCTCCTCCGGGCCACCAGACAGAAATCTTTCCTCTAATTTAGAGCTTTGGGGAGCTCTTGTTCCTGTGGCCTGTCTAGTTGTAATCTGGCCACTGCACGAGTATGTAAAATTACAAGTAATTTATGTGGATGCCAATAATAAACCTGTTTGTTTATGTTCGTTTATGTTTTATTTTTGATATTGATAAAATTGTATGTTTTAACAATGTTATAGCTAAGCATTTTTAATGTTTAGGAGAAAAATAAACTTTTTTAACATTTATAAAAGGTCATCAGATGTTTTAAGATGTTATCCAACCTTTTAGAAGAACATTCTAGGAACAAAAATAAAACTTCCTGCTAAAAACACTGCATGGTAATGTTCTCAGAACATTTTTAGAAGAAATCATTTCTAGCTGGGAAGCTACAGACATTAACTTATGGAAACAGAAGTATGTCTACAAAAAGGTGTTGACTAGAGTCTGAAATCTTTAATTAGATTAAACCAGTATACATTAATCATTGGAGGCTGTGTTAGTTTAGCAGATGGTGGGAACTGTAGTTTTTGAGGAACTTGCTACATGCTGAACAACGATCTTGTTAATCCTAACAGGCAATAGTAAAACTACAGTACAGGGAACATTTCCAATTACCTTCAAAAAGCTGAACAGGTTTATAACAAAAATAGACCAAAAATAGAGGGAAATGTCTCACTGCTTCAAATGTATATACAGCCTACAATCCATTCACATCATGATTGCAAACCTTTGTGTGATGGTGTCAGTGTCAGTCTCTGTATAAGCAAACACAAGGAAAGTTTACAAATGTCAACCACTAGATGGCGCTTTACTTAATCTTACACTTTCTCGTTTGGTTTGTTCAGTTTTCATTTGCACTCAGGGTGCTTTCACACTTAATCGAGCAATCGAACCCTAATTCGATTGCTCCCCCCTCCCCCTGCCTCCGCTGGACTGTGTTCATAGGGTCCGAACCGGGTGCGTTTGCGTCATCAAAGCAGCAGCTGTTTACCCGGTTGCTTAGTAACGACAGCGAGCCTGAAGGCGGCAAAATGCATAGCGTTGCTCACCTCACTTTTATATTTTTATTTTTGAACCGTTGGTTTTGTTTCCAAAGCTTCAGTACTAATGCATCTGCCACAAATGTACTGCAAACGCTCTAAAGAACGCTGACGACGAGCAGACATGAGATATACAGCTAGCTGCTTGCAGTACGGCAGTCACGCTCGCCAGGACACACACATTTTTATCAAATTATACGTCATTAATAGCGGTTCACTTGCGCGATTTAGTACGATTGCGTTCACATCAGCCGCGAACCGTACCCCAGACCACACTTTTTAAGCGGACTCGGGTACGTTTCGCAGATGCGCACCCGAGTTCGGAAGACAGCGTTCACATCATCCAAGCGAACCGAGCTCTGCCAATCGAACCCGGGTGCGCATCAAAACTGCTAGTGTGAAAGCACCCTCATTCACCTTTGAGAACTTCTAGCCTAATGCTTGTAATATTTTATCGGAAGATCGGGACAAAAAGAAAAAAATTAATAAAATCTAACTTCAACTAGCATGAGAAATGGCACGATAACTCTCAAACTGTTTGTCAGTCTGATGGAGAAAACATTTCCATGCGGAAGCCATGTGTGCATTCATTTATAATAGGATGTGTATGCTGATAGCCTACTATTCATACAAAAAGAGCCCTTTATATTTGTAAACCATTAACAAGAGATTTACTATTGTGAAGAAGAGTAGCCTAGGCTTGTTTGCACCTGTGGTTAATTAAGCATAAAATGCAGTTTCAAGCCAATTATATTTATTTATTTTCTTTTAATGCACTTAAGTTGTGCTTATGAGTCTTAAATGATTTTCTCTTGGTTATTTCTAATGATATCTAGGTTTTATTACAAGGTGGTTTCCATTTTTTAACCTCTTTGTTGTGCATTTACATTTATAGTAGCCTAGTCTATTCAAGTGAAAAGGAGAATAAATATTTTCCAAATTGTTAAATGTATATAATATATTGCACGTGACCTTAAAGAGTGAATTTATCTCGTTGCCTTTTTGCGTTCTCATGTTTTATAATTTTTTTAAAAATATGTTTTGTTTAAACCACAAATTATTATGTGGTAACTCTTTATAACCGCTTTAATAACATTAACAAGCAATGCTTAGCCAGATCGTAATGTACAGTAGTCAAATGACAAACGTCTCTTCAACTTTGGTGAATATAGCTGTTTTATACATTTCGTAGCTATATTTGTCTCTAAGCCTTAGTGTTTGCTAATGTCTTATTAACAAACGTATTAAAGTGTCACCGTTTTATTATTATTAACTCATAATAGGATAGTAATGTCTATTTGAATTTTAGTCCAGAAAAGAGCATTTCCGTTGCAAAACATGCGTAGGCTACAGGCCTAAAGTTTCTTCTTTTTTTCCTTTCTTTTTTCCTAGTAGCCTAATAAGGTTTATCGACCGTTGTTGTTTAAACGAATGTGATAAATAAAATCGTGGGGAGCGCAAGAAAAACAAAAGTGCGTTCGAAAGAAGAATAAAATCACACGATACAGAAACAAAATGCATGCAATTACTCAAATATTCTGTCTCTGTCTGTACCTTCACCATTTCTCTTTAACCCTGTCATTAAAACTACGTCACATACTGCACATCAAAGAAGAGCAGAGACACGGGCACGAGGAGATTATTCTCAGGAAAACAAGACAGTCAGATATGATATTATAACGTTTGATTTGGATTTTCACCCAAGAAACTTAAGTTCCAGTGGTTTAAAATACAAGTGTAATCTCATGTCATCTCTGGAGTACACGAAAAAGGATTGTTTTGCGTCTGGGACTCTGTCATCGGCCTCTCTGAAGGGCACTTTAACTAAAATCAACAGCCGGAGACATAAAGCTCGGAAGAAGATCTCACCACAAAAGAAAGAGGAGCCAGAAGGAGAATGTGACTTTTGCAGGTAATACACAATTTCAGGATTTATTTACAAAGAATATAGGCCATTTGTTTTTAGTAATTTAGCTAAATAATTCATATGTAGGCTATTTAATGTTAATATTTGTTGTCAATTTAACTACAATAGTTAATATAGATATGGTTCGGTAGCTTGTTGTTTTATTTTTATTAAATAAAACAAATACCTGTTGTGAGTTTAATGATGTTTCTATGATGTTGAGTGTATGAAGTCAGTTCACCTTAAGTTTACACAGGTGTCCTTGCAGAGTAAAGACTGGTATAGTCAATATAACAATGGACATAGAATTGGAGTTGAACTGGCATTAATTGAAATTTCAGAATCGATGAATTTATGAAACTGAACTGAACCAATGAACTGATCTGAGCTGAATAATGACACTATTGTCTTTTTAGAGCTGCTTTACAGAATTTGAATTTGTTTCATATTTGATCAAGTTTGCAGAGCACCATTCCGTTATTTTCCTATTTAATACTGTGAAGCTACTTTGTAACAATATGTGACCGTGGACCACAAAACCAGTCATAAGGGTCAAATTTTTGAACTTGCATAAATAAGCTTTCCATTGATGTATGGTTTGTTAGGATTTGGCCGAGATACAACTCTGAAAATCTGGAATCAGAGGATGCAAAATAAAATCTAAATATTGAAAAAAAAAGCCTTTAAAGTTGTCCAAATGAAGTCCTTAGCAAAGCACATTACTACTAATAATACTTTTTTGATATATTTACGATAGGACATTTACAAAATATCTTCATGGAACATGATCTTTACTTATAATCCTATAATGATTTTTGGCATAAATGAAAAATTTTGACCCATACAATGTATTGTTGGCTATTGCCAAAAATATACACGTGCGACTTATTACTGGTTTTGTGGTCACATATATTTTATTGTATGAAGCGCTGTATAAATAACCTAAAGGGTCACCATAGTCCTAACCCTATCCCTACCCTTAAACCTAACCCTACCCATAATTTATCCCTAAAATCAGAGGGAAATAAAAGATGAATAAGGATAGTGTAGAAGCCCTAACCCTTTTTGTAAGCCTAAACTTGACAGTAACTAAAAAAACTGTCCCTCAAATCTGATTGGTTGATTGAAATGTTGTTCCAGGATCATATTCTACTTGGTGAGATCATATTAACCGTAAATAAAGGTGACTTGACATGTACCACTAGGGTTTCACAACCACAAAGTTAAATATAGCCTTAAATAGTTACCATATGTGACCCTGGACCACAAAACCAGTCATAAGGGTCAATTTTTTGAAATTGAGATTTATACATAATCTGAAAGTTAAATAAATAAGCTTTTAGTTTTTTAGGATAGGACAATATTTGGATGAGATACAACTATTTAAAAAATCGGGAATCTGAGGGTGCAAAAAAATCTAACTATATTGAGAAAATCGCCTTTAAAGTTGTCCAAATGAAGTCCTTAGCAATGCATATTACTACTAACAATACATTTTTATATATATTTACGGTAGGAAATGTCCAAAATATCTTCATGGAACATGATCTTTACTTAATATCCTTATGATTTATGGCATAAAAGTAAAATTGATAATTTTGACCCATACAATGTATTGTTGGCTATTGCCACAGATATACCCGTGCGACTTATGACTGGTTTTGTGGTCCAGGGTCACGTATATATGACTGAGTTTTGTTTAAACTCTTTTCACAGGTTGTCTTTACTCAGTTGTGGCAGTCGCAGCCGTACTGTTCGCAGAATACTGATTGCTTGTGTAATATCTTTCCTGGCTCTGCTTTCTGCTGTGACCATGGACTTCAACTCATCTTTGGCTCAATGGCAAGCCACCGAAGCTTCACTTAAAAAGCTAACATCCTGTAGGACAAATGTCACTCTAAGACTCATTATGGAGCTCCAAACGTTAAGAAACATCAGTTCAACAAGAGAGAAATCAGTTCATAATATCAAGAAAGAAAATAACTCCTGGTCTTTGATAATGCTCACAGTTAACCATTTTTGTGCTAGTACTGATATGGACAGTTTGGGTCAGCCATGTGGTGATGAGTTACCTGAGTTTTGTGAGCATCTTCAATCCAACCTCTCAGAGTTTCTCAATGCTACAGGGAGAGGTGAGTTAATGGATGCTAATGGTACCACAGTTTTTACTCTTGCAATTGAGAATATATTAAACACATGGGGCATCAAAGATGTTGACATTGGTCTCCTCAAGCACAACCCAGAGTGGACAGATGTCCTTGCTCTGAAACTGCTCTTAACAGTCCATGAGTTGAACTATCGGTTGATAACAGGTGAAAAGAAGGAAGATATTCAGGAGGAAATATGGCATGCGACAACAGTCATGTCAGTCATAAAAGACATGTCTGAAAACCTCCATCACTGCTGGATGGAAAACCCTGATATTGAGCTAAACCTCACTAATATAAAATATTTCATCTACTCCACTGCCACAACTTCCGAAGGATCCACAGAGTTGACGTTAGTCTTGGAGAACACTCTGAGATGTTTTCATTCTAGAGCTGGATGGGCTCTGAAACTGAAATCCAGAGATATCTCGTCCAACATCAGTCTGAAGATCTGCCTGCTTGCCATCGCCTGTCTCATTTACCCCATAGTGCTGCTCTCCTTCAAGCAAATGACGGAATGGATCCAGGACTACGCTCAGAGCCTCAGGGAGAAGACAGAAGACCTGAAGAGAGAAAGACGTCTCGCAGAAGATCTCCTTCATCAGATGTTGCCCAAAACTGTGGCCAAGCAGCTACGCCAAAACAGACACGTAAAGGCTGAGAGTTATGAGAAGGTAAATGGTTATAAGATACACTGTATATTTCCACATGATCTGCTAAAGCAGAAGAAATCTTCCCTTCGTCCAAAATTCCCTTTAACAAATCAAACTGAAGTCTACAAAAGATAAGCATATTCATTAGGGATGTTGGCAAGATGGCAGTGTCAGGAAAGCGCACATGGTCCCATTCTGTTTGTTCTTTTTGTTGTAGTAATTGCCTGTAATTATGGTATTCCATATTCATCAGGAGATAAAACAGCTCATGAGGGAGTAGGGTAAATGACACATGTCTGTATATGGGCAAATGTGTGCACCTGAAGTGCGTCCCTTTAGATTTAGAACACTAAAAGCAAATAGATTTTTCGAAGAATAAAACATAGTGTCACATATAACAGGATAAGTATACATTTCAAAATAGGAACACAGTATGTGTCAGGTATGTGTAAGGTAAATAAAAGTTACTCATATGAGCAGATTACATTTATTAGTGGCTTATTAATTGTTTATTACATTTAATTACTGCTATTGTTATTTTTTCACATATATAAGGTTAGTGATCTGAACAAACCAATAATGCTAAGTATTAAACTTTGGTGCTTAACTTGTCCTGCACATTTCATGCTCCAAATGCTGCAAAATCATGTAGCTTGTTGTATGGATTTTAACTTGCAGATGAATGTCATAGAGACTTGTCATTGTTCTCTTTAGGACCCCTAGCAATGCAATAGAAACTACATAGAATCTACTAACGCCATAGCAGATTTAAATAGTAAAGCACCACTCTTTTTCAGAAAATGTAATCTAGTTAATCGTGCATTTCTCGATTAGCTATGACATGTAGACATTCATATACTTGGTTGATTATTTCTTCTAGGAAGCAACTGATACATTTATTGTCTTGCAGGTGACTATTTTCTTCTCTGACATTGTGGGTTTTACTACTATATCAGCCTCCTGCACTCCACTACAAGTTGTTGAGATGCTAAATAATCTCTACATGTGCTTCGACACACGCATTGACTCCTATGATGTCTACAAGGTATCAACATATTCTGAAATGTATACTCATAATTCATAATAATTCATAATTTCTATGAACTATTATACAGCAAATAATCATAGCATGTCTGGCTTATGCTAAGGTTATGCTTACAGTTCTTATGAGAACATGCCTGAGTCTATTTTTACCCCAAAAATCTAAATAATTTTATAAAAAATAAAAAGATTACTGTTTTTAGGGACTTTTTTTTTTGCATTGGGACTCAAAATTTCCATTGCCATAATGCTAAATAAATAAATTGGGGAAATGATGTATTGCTAAAATTGTAAATAGCACAAAAATATTAAGCAGCACAACAGTTTTAAACAGGAATCACAGGAATAAATTACAGTTCCCTTTCATAGGTTCACTCAACGCTGCAAGCCGTCGCTATGGGGAACACCTTTGGTGTGACGAATGTCTGAAGCCCTTATACCATCATGCCATCTTATTGGCTAGTAGTGCTTAGCACCGCCCCGAGAATATGTCATGTATGCTTGATATCAGTGTGGTACGCATTATTTCATCAGATTTCATTCCTTCAGGAAGTGGATTCTCTGTTGCCCGTAGGAAAGCATATTCTTGTGTTCATTGCAACTTTTCAGAGCAGTTTTTCACTCCTCTCAGCGGACACGATGAGCTACAGGAGATGCATCGACCCGTGCGACAGGTTCGTCGCAGGAGGAGAGAATCATGACAGGTGCATGCAATGTTTGGGCCTTCAGCATGCTCAAGCTGTGCTTAACGGCCTATCTGACTGTCAACACTGCGATAGCCTGCGTTTGAAAGTTTTGCGCTCGAGGCTCGCCTTCTTTCTAGGGAAAGAACGCCGCTCGTCTAACTCCCCGCCTCTGACAATTACGAGCCGGAGCACATGGAGAGTGAGCTGACAAAATATTCTCTTTTTCTCTCTCTCTCCCCCCAACCCATGCCACGGATCCCATTGTTTTAGTTCGAGACGAAATGCAGCCTACCCCAGAAGCTCGTGACTCGATTTATTTTGGTTGTGGCCCGTTTGACGATGATGTGTGGTCTAGTGGGTGAATTATGTAGTTCTCTCCCTCCGAGCGGACAGGAGACATGCATTTCCCCGTCATATAGCGAGTAGCGAGCATACTGCCCGCGCAATAGGCCGGTCCATGGCGGGAATGGTGTCAGTAGAGTGCCATCTGTGGCTTACTCTTACTGACATCAAAGAGAAAGATAAGTCTTTCCTGTTAGATGCCCCCATGTCTAAGGACGGTCTGTTTGGAGAGTCTGTGACTGCTGTGGTGGACAAATTTCGCCATTTTCGCCATTGCTGCTTTTCGCCAGCTCATCCCCCACAGGTCCAGGGAGGTCGAACGCCAACCACCGCCAGTTCGTTCGTCTACAGCGCCCCCCGTGAGGTACAGCGTAGTAAGCCATCGCCTATGGAGCCCCCTCACCTAGACTGGGGCCCTAGGACTCGCCCTCCGGGTTGTTAGTGCCAATGCAGACAGATATACCTGAGTTTGACGGGCTAAGGCCTCTCGTTCTCAGGCCCCCCAACACCAGTTCCTGATTCCTTCGCTCGTCCTCGGAGGCCAGGCCCTCCATTGGAGAGTTAAACATTGATAATAAACACAACGACACTGAAAACTGGAGTAATGACTGCAGAAAAAATCAGCTTTTCCATCCCAGGAATAAATTAGAGTTCCCTTTCATAGGTTCACTCAACGCTGCAAGCCATCACTATAGGAACACCTTCGGTGTGACGAATGTCTAAAACCTGTTTGGCAATGCCTGGGCCGCATGGCAATGCCTGCCCGGAATATTGCAATAGGTGTCACGCACCATTCGACATGGCTACACCATTCACTTCCGGAAAGGCCTGCCTCTTTCCTTCCCACGACGGTGCATCCTTGGGAAAGCCTCAGCGTTGGGTCAGGAGATTTTGTCACTCTTAGAGAAAGGGGTTATAGAAGAGATACCCCCTGCTCAGATAGAGTCAGGCTTCTACAGCCATTATTTAGTTGTGCCCAAAAAGGATGGTGGTTTACGTCGTTTGAACCTTGTGGGGGACACAAAATTTTCAAATAAATATCCAAATAAATTTAATTACTAAACTAAATTATATCAACTACATTACTTGAATATATATGATAATTGAAATGAGCTGATGACATCACCGTTTTCTCCAGAGCGGCTGTACAGCCGAATCAAATTCTGTTAATTATTTTCCTGTTTAACACTGTGAAGCTGCTTTGAAACAATCTGCATTGTAAAAAGCGCTATATAAATAAAGTTGACTTGACTTGACTTGACTTGTGCTCAGAATGAGCAAATTTAAAATGCTGACTTTAAAGTCCATTTTGTCTCATGTTCAAACCGGACATTGGTTTGTGACCATCAATCTAAAGGATGCTTACTTCCACATCCAGATTGCCAAGAGACACAGGAAGTTCCTCAGGTTTGCTTTTGAGGTTACCAATACCGTGTTCTTCCGTTCAGACTGGCTCTGGCTCCTCAAACGTTTACAAAGTGCATGGACACGGCTCTGGCCCCTCTGCGGCTCCTCTGCCTTGCGTTCGTGGGCGAGGCTCCAGCTCACGGGCTGGGGGGCAGTCTATCAATCTTTGGAGTCTGGAAAAAGGTGCATTGTGGCTGGCACATAAATCGTTTGGAGTTGCTGGCAGTGTTTCTTGCACTCAAACGTTTCTTACCCTATCTGAAAGGTTGTCACATATTGGTCAGGATGGACAACATGACGGTGGTCTCGTACCTGAATCACCAGGGAGGGCTACGTTCTCGTCCCCTGTAAAGGCTGGCGAAGCGTGTCCTTCTTTGGGCGCAGACCAGGTTCTTGTCAGTCAGAGTGGTTCACATTCCGGGTCATTTGAACCTGGGAGTGGACCTTCTTTCGAGGCAAGGCTTGGAGCCCCGGAGAGTAGAGACTGCCTCCTCAAGTGGTGAGTCTCATATGGCAGAGATTCGGCCGAGTGGAAGTAGATTTGTTTGCTTCAAGAGTGGACAGAGTGAGACATCTGTTGTTAGTGGCCCAGTTCTGGCCCACTCAGATATGGTTCTCAGACCTGGTCAGTCTGTTAGTCGGCCCTCCTTGGGAGGTTCCCCTAAGACCAGACCTGCTGACTCAGGCCCAGGGTATTATTTGGCACCCCCGTCCGGACCTGTGGAAGTTGTGGGTGTGGCCCCTAAATGTGGGGTGCATTAATGTATTCTGGTCTTTCTGCTGAGATTACAGATACTATTCTTAACTCTAGGGCCCCTTCCACGAGACACTTGTATGCTTTTAAGTGGAAGCTGTTTGCCTCTTGGTGCAGTCAACGTGACCTGGACCCAGTTCATTGCCCTGTCGGTTCAATACTGGAGTTTTTGCAGAGTCGTTTTTCGGCAGGGGCAGCCCCAGCCACTCTTAAGGATTATGTAGCAGCCATATCTGCTGAGCATGAACCTATGGGGTTTTTTTTTCGGTTGGACATCACCCTTTGGTCTCCCATTTTCTGCAAGGGACGAGACGGCTTAGGCCTTTCCGCCCTGTGCGTATTTCTTCATGGGATCTTTCTATCGTCCTGGAAGGTTAGCAGGCAACCTCTTTGAGCCATTGGAGTCAGTGTCAGAAAAGTTCTTGACCCTTAACCCGTTTAATCCCACTTTATTGTTATTTCTGAAAGCTCTAAAAGTGTTGTTGTTGGCTTTGGGCAAGAAATTACATTTTAAAATGAAAAAATAGATGATTAAATAGTCTTGATTAGAATGTATCAATGTCATGTGAGAGGTCACATGACCAGATCAGTTTACTTCCTGCTTGCACATCTAGGCGAAGATATCTTTCCCAGACTACTACAAAAAGAAGCAAGTAAAAACCTTAATTAACAGATAGAACTATCATATTGTGTACATACATTCTTTAAAGGGTCTACTTCTGATATATTTTGCATATATATTTTGCTCATAAGAGGTGTAAATTTGTTTACGGTCACAATTGTGACCGGTAGTATAACACAGTATTTCAATTGAAAACAGGTTCCGGCTGCCAATTCCAGCCATCATCTGTCTACTTCCACACAGTTCAAAACTACCAGATGTGTTGGACCTCCCAGATGTGCGTGACTCCCCAAATGCTGTGTATAGCATCACCACCCTTCCCACACTTGAAAAAGAAGCAAATGAAAGTGGCCACAACAGTGATGGCCCAGATAGGGAGCATCTGAGCGAAATGGCCCACCCGCCAGGAAGACCATGAAATGGTGATGCAGAGGTGAACCATCCAGAGGACGAGGCAGATGTCCATGAGAATCAACCAGTGTGTCCCACCCCCCACCGGTGGCTCTATCCTCCCTTAGGCCAGGTTATGTTTCTAAGGTTGCTTCGACCCCCTTTCGTTCCCAGCAAGTGGTCTTGGAGGCTTTTTCTCCCCCTGACTCGGAGACTGGCCTCTGTCCAGTGAGGGCGTTGAAGATCTATGTCGACCGATCTTCCCAGTGGCGTAGATCGGAGCAATTGTTTGTGTGTTTTGGTGGTAAAAACAAAGGAGCTGCCGTCACCAAACAGAGAATGTCTCATTGGGTGATTGAGGCTATTTCTACGGCCTATGAGGCGCGTGGCTTGGCTTCACCTCTAGGTGTGCTTGCTCATTCCACCTGAGGAATGGCTTCTTCGCAGGCTCTTTTTAAAGGCTCTTCCCTGGAGGATATTTGTGTTGCGGCAGGATGGTCCTCGCCGTACACCTTTATCAAGTTTTTTACCAGGTTTTATCTGCTTAAGTGGACACTTTCCCCGTCTTCCAGCTACTCTCAGGTATGTGAAGGATAACGCCTTCACATACCTGAGAGTAGCTGGAAGAAGGGGAAAGTATATTGTTCCCATAGCCATGGCTCGCAGCACTGAGTGAACCTATGAAAGGGAAAGTCTCAGTTACGTATGTAACCTTGGTTCACTGAGTAGGGAAAGAGACGCTTCGTCGCCAGCAATTCCCTTACCTTCAATACGTTTTTTCCTTTGTCTTGGAAATCTGATGAAATAGCGCGTAGCATGCTGATATCAATCATACATGACGTATTCTCGGGGCAGCTACTAGCCAATAAGATGGCGTGATGGCTTCAGAAATTCGTCACACAGAAGGTGTTCCCCATAGCCATGGCTCGCAGCGTCTCGTTCCCTAATCAGGGAACCAAGGTTACATACGTAACCGAGACGTTTAAAATAGAAAACTGTTATTTTAAATTGTAAAAGTGTCACACCATGTAAATTTAATGAGAATCATCATTTAGAATGAGAATAATAAAAAACAACTCTAAATGAGAATTGCCACAATTCTAAAAATATATATACTGTATATATGCAAAATATATATGTAATTATATTTTAATCTCAAGTTTAAAGAAGTATTCTTAATGCTGCTAGATTTAATCAAACACATGTTTAATGTCCATCACAATCATTAGTTGACAAGCTTTTGTGTTTGAATGAAACAGGTGGAGACTATAGGAGATGCATACATGGTGGTCAGTGGACTGCCGGAGAGAAATGGAGATAAACATGCAGATGAGATCGCTAAAATGTCTCTGGATCTGGTGGCTGCGGTCAGACAGGTGCCGATACCCCACATGCCAAACAAACGCCTTCAACTCCGAGCCGGCATACACACAGGTGTGTGTATCCTCTCTTTGCACAAGAACTGATGATTACAGAAATATAGCTGCAAGCAGCAATTAATGGGCATAAAAATTTGGGTGTCGATTATAGCCGCAGAATCAGTTTGGTATCATGCCAACAATTTTATTGATGCGTTATTTAAGAACAGTTTGGTCAATTAAGAAGCTTTTAATAACTTTTTGTAGGCATGGTCTCACAATATATATCCGATTTTGATGAATATCAATACGTTTGAAAAAGTAGGTTTTTAAAGAAATTTAAAATGGTGGACAGACATTTTGACCGACTATAGCAAAATTGGTATTATTGTTCTAGGTATGACTCAATGAATCTGTCAACACTAGTTTCATCAACATAAGCAAAATGAATCAAAAGCTATTAGTATTTTTGGAAATTTCATTTTTTTTTCGCCACAAGGTGCCGCTGTCTCAAAGCTTTTTGAGTCCCTTCAGCGTAACTGCTCCTACTCTACCCACTCCGAGCTGGATTTAAATTGGGGAACAAACCTCACTTCCATCCGTGTCAAAGGTACCAAATGTAACCGGTGCTACTCAACATGCTCTAAGTGGGATTTGAACCAGGTTGTCTGGCCTGGGAGGTGGGCACGTTAACAAGAACGCTAAAGACCGCAGCTGCGCACCTCTTGAGGCAATTGGAGAGAGGTTTACATGCACAGATCTTACTGGCCTATGTCCGTTACATCAGCACAGGGTGCAGAGGACACATACTGAGTTCCGGGATGATACGCTAATGCGTTTGTCAAATACAGCACTTTACGACAAAATATTTACGCACTTTTCGTCAAATTCGTTTGCGTGTTATTTTGAGAACAGTGTGGTTTATCTTTTAATAACTTTAAATAATAAATTATCTTTATAACTGCCAGCACGCACTAAAGATGATGTGATTTTAGTGAAAATCAGATGAACGGTCTAGGACGAGATTGAAAAAGTAGATTAGCCCTTATGATTCAAAAGTTATTAGCATAAATGTGAGTGCAATTTTGGACAGTTTCTAGCACTAAATGGATCGAGTTAGAGACACCAAAATTGCCGTGGTTGATTTTCAGACTGTCCTCTATCTGTGTGCCAAATTTCATCATTTTCCCACAAAAGGTTCCATGCCATAGATAGATTTCAAAATCGAAAGTATTGTTACTGTAAGGCCTGTAAATTAAAGTCAACAAATCAACCATATTTACTTTGTTAATAAACATTCCTGATCTTTTTTGTCAATGATTCATCAGCCAGTTTCAGTAGAGTAGTGTCCTAAACTCTTTCTAAAATCAACATTTTGATCAATGTCGATTAGCATTAACGTAATAAAGATTATGACAATAACATGTTATAGTAATTCACAGTGTTGTCTGTCATGTCTCTCATACCTTCTCAGGCCCTTGTGTAGCTGGCATTGTTGGTTACAAGATGCCCCGGTACTGCTTGTTTGGAGACACAGTTAACACGGCCTCTCGCATGGAATCCACAAGTCTGCGTACGTTGGTTTATCTAGATAACATATGCAGCCTTTTTATCTTTTTTTTTTATTTTATTATTTTACCACCACTTCTTCTGTATTTAGAGGTATGAATATTTTCGCTCACTTCATCACCATAGAGACCTCATCATATTCCTCCATTGAGCTCACAACAGCCTCCATTTCAACCATGACATTAGCATGTGGCTTAGCTAACAACATAATGTGTCTGAGTTTCAGTTTTTTTTTTTTTTATATCTGGTCTTCAGCGCAAAAGATTCATGCAAGCTCTGCTACATACCTGGCACTCATGAAGGACAATGCGTATGAACTACAGTTACGGGGCGAGATTGAAGTAAAGGTGAGAATCCATTGTGTAGAATTACTATGCTTAAGATCAGTTTTAGTTAAGCTGTTGAAACCACAACAATGTATTGACTTGATATTATGGTATCCCAGAAAATGAATTAAATGTTTGTCTTCATAATATTTAATCAAAATGCAATGTTAACATTAACATGAACAATATGACATAAATGTGTTTGATGTGGTTTTCAGGGAAAAGGAAAAATGAACACATATTGGTTAATTGGTCACAAAAACTACAGTGTTCAGAATGACAGTTTGGTGTGCCACTGGAACCCCAATATCTCAAGAAAGAAAAAGGCCCCTGTGGGGAGCAACGTGTCCATAGAGAATGTAAGTGTTCTACCTGTACTACTACTTGTTCATGGAACATACACTGCCGTTCAAAAGTTTGGGATCAGTGAGACATCTTTCAAAGAAATTAATACTTATATTTTCCGGATGTATTAAACTGATCAAAACTGACAGTAAAGACTTTCTATAAAATCCTTCAAAATCATCACGGTTTCCACAAAAGATATTAGAATGATTTCTGAAGGATCATGTGACACTGAAAATTCAGCTTTGCTATCGCAAGAATAAATTACATTTTAAAATATAATAAAATATAAAACTGTTATTTTAAATTGTATTAATATTTCACAATATTACTGTTTTTACTGTATTTTTTGATAAAAAATAAAGCCTTACTGAGCACAAGAGTCTTTTAAATATTAATATATAAAGCATATTCACAATTTTTAGAGATAATTTTCAAAAGATCAACAAAATAGTCAAAGGGTGAATTTACTAAATATTTGCAACCCTTTACCATTTGCTAATTTTGCACAAAAAAAACATCAGCAGTCCAAATTATTCAGGCACTGATATAGTGCTGGCCAAAATATAGTTTTAAAGAGCTGTTTGTCAAATGATGATCAAAAAATGGACAACAACTTTATAATTTCTTTGACTGTAGTGGTGGAATGTAACTGTAGAGCCCCAGTAAAGTATAACAGATCATAGTAGTCTGCTGTGACCTAGAACTCAGAAATGGCCTGAAAGGAAGTGTTGTGACTTGATTTGCTTCAAGGTGCAATAAGTGACTCCCTTCATTGTTCAGCCCCCAAATGCACAAACACGCAATGCAATATTTAATGTCTCTTTATCGTATCAAAAGAAAAGCAAAAAAATGCTTCGCAAAAATTAAGCAAAGATGATGAACAAACCACAAGGAAGAACAAAAAATTAACATACAGTACACATACAAGCAAGAGTTTGTTGATGGTCGCCAGTAACACACCAGCTCCAGACAAATAGTTGTTTCCATACACCTATTTTTATGCACATTTTGGAATATCGGATAAAAAAAACGCTGGATGGAAAAGTCATAAATTCTAAAAATGATAAGTGCATAAATTCTAAAAATGTACATAAAAACTTCTTAAACTTTTTCTCCGATAAGAAAACATGAGCATAAACTATGATAGAAGCACATTTAACGAATATAACAGCCTAACTGGACTAACCGGACCAATCACGATGCACAGCATCTGAAATGCTGTTTTGATCATTCTGAAATGCCTGAGCAAAGTTATACAAAGCGTTTCGATATAATTACCTTCCAGAACTGTCTTATACGACTGCGTTCCCAAACAGCAGGCATCCGCTTCAGAAAGCAAGAAAACTTTATTGCATTTCATCTGCACGCTCTGAGGCGCAAGTCATTTATTATATAGCTTCGCCTACTGCAGCAACTTCCATTTTTCTTAGTTATATTTAGCGGCAGTTTATCAGGAAGCATCAGGAAGTGACAATTTTGTTCTCTTCAGCTCACTGGATAGAAACGGTGCTTTATTCGCACGTTTTATGCGATATTCCAATTTTGCACATAAGTTAAATTCGCAACTGGAAACATATGGAAACATAGATAATGACACTCAAAACTGTCCTGTTACTATAGCTAGTATTACAACAACAGCATATCTTGTTTCTGTGAAACCAATGTTACTCACATACGGAGTAAAAAAACAACGCAACCTCAGCGTCCGTTTTCAGGCCTTCCTGCATAGGTCTCTTCAGCGCTGGAAAACATTTCTAATTCCTAAAGCTCTTGCCTGATCATAACCCTATATCCAGTGATATTCCTCTGAACTTTTTCTATTTTGTAATGTCTCTCAGCCATCTCTCTTTCTACAATCTTTCTTGAAATCTCCCTTTTGCTCACTCGCTCACTTCCCCCATCATGAGTGTACACGCCCCCTACTGCTCATTGTGTTGTGGCGCTCAGTCCAATCCAATTTCAGCAGCGTTTCTCAGAAATCTCTTACAGCACCATTAATTCCTGTAATGAATTGCTCACAGAGTAGATGACGACTGAGATAAATAACACTATGAACTGGTGTAATTCTTAGTAAATTCCTCCTGAAAGGTATGTCCCAACTAGGTGTGACATGTAAATGTAGGTTTTTGCTACTGTGCAAAGATCGATAGGACATTTTGGTGATCACTTGGTTTTAATTTATGGTGTGGGCACTCACTGATCCAAAATTATTCTTCACATAACTGTATTAACTGTAATCAGGGCTTGACATTAACTTTTTTGCTCACCAGCCGCTAGTGGTTTTTCAAAATTACTAGCCACTTGTTACAATCCACGCCTGTCCTGGACTCCATTTCCCATGATCCTCCCTGTCTCACACCTGAAATCACTCACTCCTCATCTCTCCCACTCTCCCTGGATTCCCTGCACCTGGTCATCGTCATTAGCACTCCCTTTATATTGATCTCACTTCCCTGCACTCCTTGTCCGTTCTTATGTGTTATGCCTATGTGTGTCGTGTTCTGTTTCCCTTTATAAATAAAAACCCGTCTTTGTGGAAGCCCTGGATCTTCTCTTCCCTGCTACACTACACACCGTAACAGAAGAACGGACCAAAAACTGCCAGGACTGCCCTGAAGATGGGAATCTTCCTGACCCCGATCTCTCCCGTGTCCCCCCTTAAAGACACGACAGCAGTGGACCGTCTGTGGGGCCTGTTTTCTGATGGGCCTGGACGAGGACACTATTCGATATATTGAACCTGCCTGTTCCTTTTCCCTAGTCGAGTCGATGAATCTGATTCTCTATTTAAATTGTTCCAATTTCGAAATTGAGGAGGTTCAAGAGAATGAGTGTCTTCCTCGTCCGGTCCGCTCAGAGAAGCACGCCGCCTGGTCAGTTCACCCACAGCCAGTTCCCTCCACATATCCCTCCAGTGGGCCTTCCCGTGTTGTCCTGCCTGTCCACAAGCCCAAACGGCAGAGAAGGAGGGCCAACGCCAAGCCCTCGTCTCCGGCCAAGATGGCCGCAGCCACGCCAGAGCCACAGGACCTCTGGTTCATAGACTTTTGGAGCGATCCTGCTGCCTCAGTTCCCACTCCGAGTCTCCTGGATTCCGCTCCAGGCTTTCCCGTTCCCGCTCCGAGTCTCCTGGATTCCACTCCAGGCTTTCCCGTTCCCGCTCCGAGTCTCCTGGATTCCGCTCCAGGCTTCCCAGTTCCCGCTCCGAGTCTCCTGGATTCCGCTCCAGGCTTCCAAGTTCCCGCTCCGAGTCTCCTGGATTCCGCTCCAGGCTTCCCAGTTCCCGCTCCGAGTCTCCTGGATTCCGCTCCAGGCTTCCAAGTTCCCGCTCCGAGTCTCCTGGATTCCGCTCCAGGCTTCCAAGTTCCCGCTCCGAGTCTCCTGGATTCCGCTCCAGGCTTCCCAGTTCCCGCTCCGAGTCTCCTGGATTCCGCTCCAGGCTTCCCTGTTCCCGCTCCGAGTCTCCTGGATTCCGCTCCAGGCCTCCCTGTTCCCGCTCCGAGTCTCCTGGATTCCGCTCCAGGCCTCCCAGTTCCCGCTCCGAGTCTCCTGGATTCCGCTCCAGGCCTCCCAGTTCCCGCTCCGAGTCTCCTCGAGCCCGCTCCAGCTCTCCTCGAGCCCGCTCCAGCCCTCCTCGAGCCCTCCTCGAGCTCATCCCATTCCGCGTGCCCTCCATACTACCCCTGAATTCCCCCAAGAAAGTTTTTTTGGGGGGGCTATATACCCGGGGGTGGGGAACATGTGGGTGGAGCACATGTGGGTGGGGCTCCTGATCCGCCGTGGACTCCCGAGGCTCCTGATCCGCCGTGGACTCCCGAGGCTCCTGATCCGCCATGGCATCCCACGGCTCCTGATCCACCGTGGACTCCCGAGGCTCCTGATCCGCCATGGCCGCCCGATACTCCTGACCCGCCATGGCTGCCCGAGACTCCTGACCCGCCATGGCCGCCCGATGTCCTAGTCCCGCCCTAGCGCCCACCCCCCCTGCCCGGTGTTTCATCTACCGGGAGGGGGAAGTAATGTTACAATCAACGCCTGTCCTGGACTCCATTTCCCATGATCCTCCCTGTCTCACACCTGAAATCACTCACTCCTCATCTCTCCCACTCTCCCTGGATTCCCTGCACCTGGTCATCGTCATTAGCACTCCCTTTATATTGATCTCACTTCCCTGCACTCCTTGTCCGTTCTTATGTGTTATGCCTATGTGTGTCGTGTTCTGTTTCCCTTTATAAATAAAAACCCGTCTTTGTGGAAGCCCTGGATCTTCTCTTCCCTGCTGCACTACACACCGTAACACCACTCAGTATTTCCACTGACCACAATTTTGACATCAATACCAATATATATTATTTAATAATTTGGCTGCAGGTATATTAGGCTGCTGTCACTTTAAGACCGTATTCACGGATCCATTATACTGTTACACATGCGTTTTCTTTCTCAACTGTTTACGTTCACTTAAAACTTAACTGACGTTTACGTGAATACTCACCAAGACTGGGATTTTGACATTATTTTGTGTGTATTTGACTGTTTAACTTTGTGTGTGAGCACAAAATCCGCAGGAATGAGTAAAATTATGTACAATACGTGCAATCCCATGTCGAAATTTAAACCCTGTTACACCAAAAATATTAATCCAGAGCAAATGAAAAGAGTGAGTGAGGGGAGGTGGGTTTGTGTGTTACTCGCTGTCGGAGAGATGAGAGAGTGAAAAAATGCAGCTGGTATCGTCTTTGTATTCTGCGGAAAATAAGTATTGGAAGCGTTTCAGATATTTCAGTATCGATATGTAGCGAAAAAATCTATATTTTTGACAACACTGTATTGTACTTAGTCTATTATTTTAGATGGCTTTTTAAAAGACTACAATTGAAAAATGTATATATCAAATTCAACCCGCCAAAGTGGCTATAGGAGTGACTGCGTTACATGCCACTGCTTAAATACACCCGCATTTGGTGGGTGTTAATGTCAAGCCCTGACTGAATATACACGTAATATACATAAATATTATTTGTTCAGATAATGTTCCAGTTTCACATTCAGTCTGGACAAATAGCTTTTCATTGGATATTATGTCATGCCTGGTTAGGACACAATGCAACTCTTCAACTTCCATCATACACTTACATATCATTGTACATTATTGGAGAAGCTGTTACATAGTGCAAGAAAATATATTGCTATTATACTGAGAATACATTACTACAACATCTGCACCACATTTTTCAGTCCAGCAACACTGTCCAAAGTATAGGTGACAGTGTCACACCAGTCTCTCAACCTGAAGTCCTGCCCAAACTGGAGGGGTCAGAGGTCACACTGTGCGTTTCTGCACAGGTGGAGAACTGCGCCAGCAGCTTTGGCACGTTAGGCTCGATGGTGGGAGCACTGCAGGGGGAGCAGGAGAAGGAGGAACGTCCACCCGAGCAACACCACGATAAAAGTTCTCTGCTTCCTGGAGCAGTGTCTCACAGCTGATCTGCACTGTCCAGAATGATTTACAAAATAATGTGCACAGAATGCTTTTAGTGTTTTTGTATGAAGATGAATGGGTGTGCAATGTGCTGTGTGGGCCTTTACTATATATTTCATATATACTTTCATTTATATCAAATTAGGAGGTTCGGAGGGAGCATGAATAATCTTTTTCTTTTTGAAGATCTTTAATTCATTAAAAGTCTTTGGGATGTGCTGGAGGAGACTTTACAGAGTGCTGGACTCTTGCATTGTTAATACAAGATCTTGACCAAAAATGTATGCACCTCTTGATGGAAAAAAATGTTGTGATGTTATTTCCATCAAGAGGTGCATAGGTTTTTGACAATGCTAGAGTCAAGCACATTGTAAAGTGTCCTCCAGCACATCCCAAAGACCTTGGACTCAAGGTGCCAATTCATGTGTGAAAATTATTACACTTATTATCTCTTCATCACGGCACCTGTTAGTGGGTGGGATATACACTCACCTAAAGGATTATTAGGAACACCATACTAATACTGTGTTTGACCCCCTTTCACCTTCAGAACTGCCTTAATTCTACGTGGCATCAATTCAACAAGGTGCTGAAAGCATTCTTTAGAAATGTTGGCCCATATTGATAGGATAGCATCTTGCAGTTGATGGAGATTTGTGGGATGCACATCCAGGGCACGAAGCTCCCGTTCCACCACATCCCAAAGATGCTCTATTGGGTTGAGATCTGGTGACTGTGGGGGCCATTTTAGTACAGTGAACTCATTGTCATGTTCAAGAAACCAATTTGAAATGATTCGAGCTTTGTGACATGGTGCATTATCCTGCTGGAAGTAGCCATCAGAGGATGGGTACATGGTGGTCATAAGGGATGGACATGGTCAGAAACAATGCTCAGGTAGGCCGTGGCATTTAAACGATGCCCAATTGGCACTAAGGGGCCTGAAGTGTGCCAAGAAAACATCCCCCACACCATTACACCACCACCAGCCTGCACAGTGGTAACAAGGCATGATGGATCCATGTTCTCATTCTGTTTACGCCAAATTCTGACTCTACCATCTGAATGTCTCAACAGAAATCGAGACTCATCAGACCAGGCAACATTTTTCCAGTCTTCAACTGTCCAATTTTGGTGAGCTCGTGCAAATTGTAGCCTCTTTTTCCTATTTGTAGTGGAGATGAGTGGTACCCGGTGGGGTCTTCTGCTGTTGTAGCCCATCTGCCTCAAGGTTGTGCGTGTTGTGGCTTCACAAATGCTTCGCTGCATACCTCGGTTGTAACGAGTGGTTATTTCAGTCAAAGTTGCTCTTCTATCAGCTTGAATCAGTCGGCCCATTCTCCTCTGACCTCTAGCATCAACAAGGCATTTTCGCCCACAGGACTGCCGCATACTGGATGTTTTTCCCTTTTTACACCATTCTTTGTAAACTCTAGAAATGGTTGTGTGTGAAAATCCCAGTAACTGAGCAGATTGTGAAATACTCAGACCGGCCCGTCTGGCACCAACAACCATGCCACGCTCAAAATTGCTTAAATCACCTTTCTTTCCCATTCTGACATTCAGTTTGGAGTTCAGGAGATTGTCTTGACCAGGACCTCACCCCTAAATGCATTGAAGCAACTGCCATGTGATTGGTTGATTAGATAATTGCATTAATGAGAAATTGAACAGGTGTTCCTAATAATCCTTTAGGTGAGTGTATTAGGCAGCAAGTGAACATTTTGTCTTGAAAGTTGATGTGTTAGAAGCAGGAAAAATGGGCAAGCGTAAGGATTTGAGTGATTTTGACGACGACTGGGTCAGAGCATCTCCAAAACTGCAGCTCTTGTGGGGTGTTCCCGGTCTGCAGTGGTCAGTATCTATCAAAAGTGGTCCAAGGAAGGAACAGTGGTGAACCGGCAACAGGGTCATGGGTGGCCAAGGCTCATTGATGCACGTGGGGAGCGATGGCTGGCCCGTGTGGTCGATCAAACAGACAAGCTACTGTAGCTCAAATTGCTCAAGAAGTTAATGCTGGTTCTGATAGAAAGGTGTCAGAATACACAGTGCATCGCAGTTTGTTGCGTATGGGGCTGCATAGCCGCAGACCAGTCAGGGTGCCCATGCTGACCCCTGTCCACTGCCGAAAGCGCCAACAGTGGGCATGTGAGCATCATAACTGGACCACAGAGCAATGGAAGAAGGTGGCCTGGTCTGATAAATCACGTTTTCTTTTACATCACGTGGATGGCCGGTGCATGTGTGTCGCTTACCTTGGGAACACATGGCACCACGATGCACTATGGGAAGAAGGCAAGCCGGCGGAGGCAGTGTGATGCTTTGGGCAATGTTCTGCTGGGAAACCTTGGGTCCTTCCATCCATGTGGATGTTACTTTGACATGTACCACCTACCTAAGCATTGTTGCAGACCATGTACACCCTTTCATGGAAACGGTATTCCCTGGTGGCTGTGGCCTCTTTCAGCAGGATAATGCGCCCTGCCACAAAGCAAATATGGTTCGGGAATGGTTTGAGGAGCACAACAACGAGTTTGAGGTGTTGACTTGGCCTCCAAATTCCCCAGCTCTCAATCCAATCGAGCATCTGTGGGATGTGCTGAACAAACAAGTCTGATCCATGGAGGACCCACCTCGCAACTTTCAGGACTTAAAGGATCTGCTGCTAACATCTTGGTGACAGATACCACAGCACACCTTCAGGGGTCTAGTGGAGTCCATGCCTCGGCGGGTCAGGGCTGTTTTAGCAGCAAAAGGGGGACCAACATAATATTAGGAAGGTGGTTAATGTTATGCCTGATCAGGGTGTATATATACACTCACCTAAAGGATTATTAGGAACACCATACTAATACTGTGTTTGACCCCCTTTCGCCTTCAGAACTGCCTTAATTCTATGTGGCATTGATTCAACAAGGTGCTGAAAGCATTCTTTAGAAATGTTGGCCCATATTGATAGGATAGCATCTTGCAGTTGATGGAGATTTGTGGGATGCACATCCAGGGCACGAAGCTCCCGTTCCACCACATCCCAAAGATGCTGTATTGGGTTGAGATCTGGTGACTGTGGGGGCCATTTTAGTACAGTGAACTCATTGTCATGTTCAAGAAACCAATTTGAAATGATTCGAGCTTTGTGACATGGTGCATTATCCTGCTGGAAGTAGCCATCAGAGGATGGGTACATGGTGGTCATAAAGGGATGGGCATGGTCAGAAACAATGCTCAGGTAGGCCGTGGCATTTAAACGATGCCCAATTGGCACTAAGGGGCCTAAAGTGTGCCAAGAAAACATCCCCCACACCATTACACCACCACCACCAGCCTGCACAGTGGTAACAAGGCATGATGGATCCATGTTCTCATTCTGTTTACGCCAAATTCTGACTCTACCATCTGAATGTCTCAACAGAAATCGAGACTCATCAGACCAGGCAACATTTTTCCAGTCTTCAACTGTCCAATTTTGGTGAGCTCGTGCAAATTGTAGCCTCTTTTTCCTATTTGTAGTGGAGATGAGTGGTACCCAGTGGGGTCTTCTGTTGTTGTAGCCCATCCGCCTCAAGGTTGTGCGTGTTGTGGCTTCACAAATGCTTTGCTGCATACCTCGGTTGTAACGAGTGGTTATTTCAGTCAAAGTTGCTCTTCTATCAGCTTGAATCAGCCGGCCCATTCTCCTCTGACCTCTAGCATCAACAAGGCATTTTCGCCCACAGGACTGCCGCATACTGGATGTTTTTCCCTTTTCACACCATTCTTTGTAAACTCTAGAAATGGTTGTGCGTGAAAATCCCAGTAACTGAGCAGATTGTGAAATACTCAGACCGGCCCGTCTGGCACCAACAACCATGCCACGCTCAAAATTGCTTAAATCACCTTTCATTCAGTTTGGAGTTCAGGAGATTGTCTTGACCAGGACCACACCCCTAAATGCATTGAAGCAACTGCCATGTGATTGGTTGATTAGATAATTGCATTAATGAGAAATTGAACAGGTGTTCCTAATAATCCTTTAGGTGAGTGTATATTTCAATGTTTTAATATACACCGTCAAAAATATTGGTAATATATATTTTAAAATATATTTATATAAATGTATTTTAATATAGGTATTTATTTGTAGCTATATACAGTACATAGCTACTTGGTTCCAATCTACAAAACATATTTTCTTGCTCCTTCTTGCTTTGGAGATTGGAGATTTTAAAATTGGAAGGGTTTACTTATTATAATTTTCCATAATATAATATAATAAAATAAATAAACAGGATAAAATCAAGCTGTACAGTTGTACATGTTTAGAGGAGAGGTAGCTAATAGTTAGAAATATATATATATATATATTTTGTCAATACTTTAGCCCTTTTATTTGTGAAGTGAGGATAGTTGCCAAGTATGTTCAGAGTTAGGCCTACCTGTCTCAGTCCAATGTTTACGTTATATTTCATTGTTTGCCACTGTTCATATTCCTAGTGTATTAGAATTTTTTTATTTCTTTGTAAACTAGTTTTTTCCCCTGTTATCTTGTCATAGTTTTTATTCCATACATTTTATTTCTCTGTGTTTTTCTTGATAATTTTTATACATAGGTCTGTTTTGATGACAATAAATTTTAAATGAGTTGTATTGTATTCAACTGTTAAATAGACCAAATAAACATTTGTGCATTCAACCAAGTTCTAGTATGTGTGGATTGGGGAGATATAGAGAAATAATGACGTGTCCATCCTGTTGTACAATTATGTTGGTACATTATGATAGCATTTTTAATACACAAGAAACTATTTCTAAAAATGTATGAATTTTGAGTAAATAGTGGATGAAATAAGTTCATTTCAGCAATTGCAATTAAAGTTTAAATTTAGTTTGAATTAAATGATCACAGTAGATATCGGCCGTTGAAAACCCAATATTCAGTGGTGTTTCACAACAGAGAGAAATTTGCTAATTAGGGCTTCAGTCTATCAGCTTATAGGGTCTGCACCTGGAAATCACTGTAGGTGAAATGCAATAACCCAAAGCCGTGAGGGTGATTTCCCCTTAATTTCAGCCTGCAGTATCTCATGGCAGCAAGTCCTCAGCCAGATCCTCAAACAACACTGAGCAAATCATCTCAATTAGCAGAAGTGGCAGATAATGAGAGAGAAATCCAGCGCACATGATGAATGATTAGGAATGGAGAAGCTCTTATTTAGAGGCTTTAAAATGACAAAAGCCTGCTCCCAGATCCATTGTGTTCCAGTTAAATGAAGGTTGGGGTAATTACTTTGGCTGAGGCACAAGCTACTCAGGGTACAATAATACAAACACACAAGGGCTTTTTCTTCTATATAAAGAAAAAGCAGTGCCAAGACAGCAAATAAATTTTTTTTGTTAAACTACTACTCAAGTTTAGCATGAAGTCGATTTGCGAAGTCATTCAAATTTCTCTCAGCAGTACAATGAATGGCTGTATGACTTTCAGGTTATAGAAACAAAATAAATCATTTTATCATCAGTATTAGATTACAACCTTAAGCTCAGAAATAATTTGGTAAAGATATTTTTTAGATTTACTTACTTTTAGACATTTTATAGTTTTTTATCAGTCAAATGCCATGAATTACAGTTTCCCAACATCAAATATATGTTTAAGAGTCTGACCACAGGGGGGAGACACTATACCATATTTCAAACACACAAACACATTGCCAATCTTATTTAGTGTATAGCACACCATACGGATGGTATACAGTAGAGAAGGGAATTTGTTTTAATTTGTATTTGTTTTAATGGCCCTAAAAGAAAAATATCATATATATGAAGGAAGAACAAAACACTAAACTAAGTTATTTATCTGACAGCATTATTTGGTTAAAAAAGGGCTCACAGGAAAAAAAGCATATTGACTACAACATAATCAGTTATTTATATTTCTTCATAATCACAACTTACGTAGGTCCACACAATTCGGCATGTTTCATTGCATTATCACAAATAAAACAATTGACTCCAAGCAACTTCACAATTTGCTTACAAAATCTTTAACAATTTTATAATAATATTTGAATAAAGTTTGGCCACTACTGTTATCCCTATCACCTTAATATGTGCAGAATGTACAGCATATAAATAATATATCCCACAATGCATTATGGTCAACTTGACTGTCCAAATCCAGTGTGGAAAAATTACTCAGGAGAAATATCAGTTGTGATTATTTATAACATATTTCAGACAAAAATGCAAAATACCTGTATTCAGTGTATTGGAGAGATGATAACTATAGCAACGTAAGGAATGTATGTAATAATATAGCAATTCTGTAGCAACATAACATACTATTGCATATTACGGTATATGAGCAGTATGCAATAAGTTAATATTCTGTTCAGAAAATAGACAAAAACTTCTGCTTAAAATATAAATTCAGTAAACTCAAGTCATTTTAAATGATGTTTCTTAAGCTGGTCTAAAAGTCTGAAAACAAATAATCAATCAAAAAGTAAATAAACTAGAACTGTACATTGCAGATATAAAGACTATAATACAACTTACTGTAAACTGCAAGCTATACTGTGCAATTTAAAATAGCACTTTTAAAAGCATGCTTTAATCTACCTCTCCAAAATGAATCATCTGACTGTAATTAATTGAACCTATATTGATTATTTGACCTTTTGAAGACATATTAACTTATTTTACTAAATTATCCATAGCATTTGACAGTTATGTGTGTAATTCCTGTGCATAAAGTGTTAGTATAGTTAACTCAATCATGTCAGTTAACAGCTGACATGACAATTACAATGAAATATGATTCTGCACGAATAAATCAACACTGAGAAGTGGAAAACAAAGATCAACAGAATGACCTCAGAAAAAAAGGTCCAGCGTTGTCACTGGGGCGGTACCCTAAGCCTAAGGTACAAAAGTGAAAAGGTACATATTTGTTACTTTAATACCTTACTTACCCCTATTAGTATATAGGTACATATTAGTACCTTTTCGCTTTTGTACCTTAGGGTACTGCCCCAGTGACAGCGCTGTACCTTTTTTTCTGACAGTGCAGATGCTCAGAGCTCAGTTCAGCTAAGATTGTGACTGATGTTCTCATCCTCAACCAGATCAATCCAGTCAGCACCAGACATGGGAAAATAATGCAAATGTGCCAACAGGTGCGTTCCTCAAGCAGACATTTGGGCTCTATTTCTGTGCTCTAGTGGGATAGTGTTACATAATATCAATTTGGATCTTGCTGCATCTTGACAGCAGTAAACATTTGTTATGTTTTTAAATGGGTAAACTTGTTAAACATGCTAGTTTAACTGGCATTTTATTCACAAATGTCATTATATGATAGCCTTTCAAAACCTCGGTCATTGAATAGTCCCACATGGAAACTTCAGTACAAGCCTTAGTTAGATGAGGCAGCCTTCTTTAAGGCACTTCACACAAAGAGGAGCCTAGTTGCAGCGGTGTTTGTCAAGTATTTCAAGCACTATACAGAAAATTAGTTTTCACTGAATCAATATTGAGGGCATAACCTTGAAATGGAGAGAAAAATGCATTTTGGAGAGAGAAATCTGTCTGGAAATGTATCTTGCACATGAACACATACATATGTAACAAATATGATAACAAAGGAAGAAAACAGCTGACTTTTATTTTTACTGCATGGTAATTTTATTTTTAATTATGTATAATAATACTTTTTAGCCTGGGACTAGGCTTAAAGGATTAGTTCATTTCAAAATGAAAATTTCCTGATAATTTACTCACCCCCATCTCATCCAAGATGTTCTTGTCTTTCTTTCTTCAGCTGAAAAGAAATTAAGTTTTTTGAGAAAAACATTCAATTTTTCTCCACATTATGGTTTTCAATGACAACCAACGGGTTAAAGGTCCAAATCAATGCAGTTTCGAAGAGCTTCAAAGGGCTCTGCATGATCCCAGCTGAGGAATAAGGTCTTATCTAGTGAAACCATCTGTCATTTTCTAAAAAAAAAAACCTAACATTTATATACTTTTTAACCATAAATGCTCGACTTCTGTGTTATTCTTCACCACTGCGTATGGCGTCATCAGGTTGGAAAGGTCATGTTCGTGACGCAGGTGGAAGTACCGACCCAGTGCCTGAAAAACTCCATCTCATGTTCTCCTCCAACTTTAAAATCGTCCGACATCGTTGTTTTACCTTTATATTTGATTTAGTCTTTACACGGTCGTTTTAACACTGGGTCGGTACTTCCACGTACATCCTGTGCGTGACCTTTCTGACGTGATGCGTCAAACGTCATGCAAAAGCAGAACACAGAAGTCACGCATTTGAGGTTAAAATGTATATAAATGTTTATTTTTTTTTAGAAAATGACTTATGGTTTCGCTAGATAAGACCTTATTCCTCGGCTGAAATCGTGCAGAGCCCTTTGAAACTGCATTGATTTGGACCTTCAACCCGTTGGTTACAATTGAAAACCATTATGTGGAGAAAAATCCTGGAATGTTTTCCTCAAAAAACTTAATTTCTTTTCGACTGAAGAAAGAAAGACATGAACATCTTGGATGAGATGGGGGTGAGTAAAATATAAGGACATTTTCATTTTAAACTGAACTAATCCTTTAAGCCGGCTAGTTGTGTAAGAACCGGCCATTTATGTTTTACCACCAAATTATATGTTATATCTAATTAATTTTACTTACAATGGAAAGTTTTCCTCGACATTTCGCGATTTCAGATGAACATGCAGCATTATGGGATACTAGCCACGAAGCAGTATTCGAGTCGTTTTTAGTGTGCTTAAAGGGTACTGATCTTAGGCTTGTTTGAGATGCACCTTGCCTCGCCTGAAATATAGGCGAGAGTAGGCGGCTGCAGTGAGGGGAGGAGTGAAAAAAGTGCAGGCAAGCCGGACACTTTCTGAATCTCGCTGTGTTGTGGACTGCAAACGTCAGCAATGGAAGAGATCGCGTTCACGTTCTTTATCGCAGACGAAGTGGATGCAGTTGAAATACCACTGTTTTTAGACGAAGATGGGGTTATGATGAGGAGAATCACCGAAGGTGAACAGTGCTCATTACTTAAAATGGCTTATTCAGTAAATAGTAGGGATATAAATCTATCTGATCTAGAGTGGTATATTGCAACTTGCATCTAATGAAATTAATGTTGTGTAAAAAAAGAAATTAATGCTGACAAAAAAATCTTTGGGTGAACTATCCCTTTTTTACATTATAAATATATTACACAATTGTTTGTCACCTTAATGTAAGTTTGAATTCGTGTTTAATGATTAGGAAAAGTGTGTGCTGCAAATTATTATTAAAAAATAATATGAAACAAAAACAGATTCTAAATTAAGAAATGAGCATGCATGTGTGGGTTTTGTTTACTGCACTCCTGGAATCAGACATATCCAAATAAAGATCTCAGATGAAAACACAAACATGAGGCCTAATTGTAAAACAGTCACATTAGATGTATGCATGTAATGATGGATTGACTAATTTATTTAATGGAATAATGTTGTACAAAAATGTCAATGTATAAAGAGAATACACATCTCAATAAAGAGAAAATTAAAACAAACAGGACTTCAGTTCAAACCTAGAAAATAAAAATAAAAGGGTAAATAAAGCACATGTCCTAATTACTAATAAAGTACTATAGAAAAAGTAAATAGTATTAGGCTATAGGTAATGGACTTCTTAGAATTAAGGGGGAAAAAATATCAGCTGACATTCGCAACCAATGAGCATTAAGCTGTGTCGTCAGCAAGTCGTTTCCCATCATGCTTTTGCTCAGCGCAGTTAGTGGAGAGCAACTGCGCTCGACTGCAGAATCCGACACATTCGCCTTTCGCTCGCGAGAGTTTTTTGACATACGTCAGCATGACATCAGAGCAAGGCGGACCGCCCTCGGACACATTTCTAACCGGCATGCATTTCGCGCTGATCACCGGTTATCGGTTCTGCGCAGATTTTGCTCATCTCAAACAAGCCTCTTGTTTTTAAGACACTTGTTACATATGGAATTCCCCCAATACCACAAGTGTGAGACAGTCAGACCCTATATTTTAGACCTATCGGGATGGTTTTTGCGGGAAATTGCGTAAACACATCACTCACCCGTGCATGTCTCGTCATATCCGTAAGTTGCTCCGGGAACGGCATTGGTCATTCACAACGAGCGAGAACGGTTGACATAAATCTCAAACCTCTGGGGAATCACCTGTAAAAAAAAAAAAAAAAGATTGTTTTACTCAACAGGTGAGTTATGTATTTTATTAAAGATAAATTGCCATATGTAACAGAGTTCATTGTAAAACACAATGTGAAGTGTCATATCCATCCACACAGTCACGCAGAGCCAAAGCACAACCAAAACAATGTTCTTCCGCAAAATGCATGCAATTTTTTTAACCGCTAGAGGGCCAAAAGTTATATAATTGCGAGAATGTATTATAGGCTAGTTTAAATTTGTATTTTTTCACCCACTTAAGTAGGAATTAAGTACGTTCATGTAATTTCATTATTATGTCTGTTTTCTTTTAAATATACTTCTGCCAAGTGTACTGACAATTGATTTTCCTATCAAAAGCTTAAGCTTTTATTGTACTATAAACTAAACTAATATACTTAAATGTCATTACTATTGAAACTTATGTTATGTATTAAATTAATTGCACATTTGTAATAAAGTTGCAGTTTAGTACATTTCAAATGAAATGCGTATAGCACCAATTGTATTTATCGTGCGATTTATACGCCAAAATTAGTTTTTACGTGCATATGATACGTATTGTCACCCCATTGGGTAGGTTTAGTGGTGTGGGTTATGTGCATATAACACTTTATAAAGTGCGTATCATATGCACGCGAAAACTGCGTAATGCACGTAAAAATTCATTTTGCGCGTGCTTTAGCACATCAAAATAAGTGTACCTTTTTGAAGTATAAAAAAGACTATTACATAATGATTTCTTTAAAGTAAAACCTTTTATGTGGCATTATTACAAAGTGTACTTTGTAAAAAAATTTGTTAAAAAACGAAATGAAAGTAGCATAAACTCTCTTTGAAAACACTTGCAGTAAGTGCATTCATTATTATTATTATTATTATATTATCTGCAGGTACATTTAAAAAAAAAAAAAAATACATTTATTAGATTTGAAGTACACTACAAGAGCACATTTAGTGGAATTCACATTTAATGAAATCACACACTGCGCATTTTGGCAAATGCATATCATCATGTCAGCTATCTCATGCATTTTGCCAACTGTGTGATTATAACCTACATTTTTAATGCAGAGATTGTACGTTTGCTATTCTTTACATTGCCAGTATCTTTAATGGCTAAACATGATACATATTTGATGTTCTAAAACAATAAAAAATAAGTGACTATTTCACCAGTACAGAAAGGGTTTAATCAAATGTCTCCTGCACTACTTTACTGACGTCAGATGCAACAACATTAACACTTATTACACAGCTCCACAATTAACCTCTGCATCACATTACAGTGAATGAGGGGCTTGGAAGTCAAGTTGACAAGCATTTCAAACTCCCTCCCTCTCCAGCCCCATGTCACCCACACTCACTTGTCTGGAGGTGTGGAAGCTGGCGGAATCATTATTGGAAATGACTCTGCTCACATTCCTGCAGATAATGTGGTCGTCACGGGGGTAGACGCCACCAGGAACCCTTCATGGCCAGACCTGCCACCTCTGAGATCAGAAAGAGAGCCTCTTTTCTCCCCACGCTGACAGTCATAATCCACAGCTCACACGAATAACTGCATCTCGTTTTGACTTTCGAGTTGAAGTTATGATGAAGTGCCTAACGCTGGGGAATAATTGAATAATGCGGCATGGAATCTTTAGTTTCAGCTTGCATATATATAATAAAAACATACTATCTGTTTTAATTTTTCCTATGATTCTCAATTTAATGTGAATCCCACTTGGACAAAATGTTAGAACTTGTTAGTGGTGTTTGCTAAGGCAAGCATCTAATTAAGAATCTAATCAATTAAATCTAGTTTTAATTGGTTTTTTTCAGTACCACATTATTTTGATGGTCCACTTTATACATTCTATTGACTATAAAAAACGTTGCACCTACATGTTAACTAACTCTCATTAGAGTATTATTTGAGTAGCTATATAGACTGTATTTGTATGATCCCCCAACAGACATTCTACGGACTATAAGTAACTGTGCAACTACATGACAACTTATTCTACTAACCCTAACTCTTTATTCTACTAACCCTAACCCTGTCCCCTAAAAATCTACTAATACTCTCATGAAAGTAAGTTGACATGTAGATGCGATGTTACTTATAGTCAACAGAACATCTAAAGGGGACCATCAAAATAAAGTGTAATCATGTTTTCTCCTCTGAACAAACCATTTATATATAGGCTAATACAGTCAAGCATTGCAGTGCTGTTTGGTTACCAACCTGAGGACAAAAAGTTAAGCCATACTCAGACAAGTGCAATAAACCAGGCAACCTTTTTCTAGGAATATGAAGCAGTGTCACCATGGTAACCGTTCAGTGATGGTGCTGTTTAGTACCTCTGACCAAATAATGCTTTGGAAGCAAAAGAACGTTTAGTAAATATCAGTTCATCTGTCCAAGTGTACCTTCAATCCACTGGGGAAAGGATTTCAAATTATACTTCAGGCATTAATATAAGGTTGGTCAATAAGCCATAACCTCACAACCGTTTAATTTTTCTGCCTACAGAAAAATGATAACCACTGCTCTATACTTTTTAAGAACATAAGCAAATCAGTATTTAGGAATATACAAAGCATCACTTTCACATGTCTTTAAGCAGCACACGGTTTCCTTTAGGTTTTTGTACTTGGTTCAACGTAACTTTGGTCAAATACCAAAGACAAACAAACAAATATATCAATAAACAAATAATGCATTTTTACCTTCCATCCTATGAAATGAAACAATAAAATAAAATTAATTTTGAAAGATATAATATCTTGATAAACAGAAGTGTGCTTAATTGTATTGAATGTACTTCAAACCTTAAACGTATATTTAAGAAAACTACTTGCATAATAAAATAAAAGGCCATTTAAGTGTTCTTTAAGAGAGTACATGTTCATATGTTTCTTAACACACATAAGTACACTTTTAAAAAGTGCACTTGGTAATAATGTCAAATAAAAAATGTTTTACTTTAAAGGCACAATATGTAGTTTTTCACCGCTAGAGGTCGCCTATTCAAAACAAAGGCGTAGCTTGATAATGGCGAGATTGAGCGTAGATTCCAGGGAATTGTCGTCTTCACCTCACAACTGGTGGAAAGAATCTGGAAAGCAGAACTTTTATTATGCCACAGTTGCCGCTTCCGCTTCTTCCGGTCAAGTGTATGTGGGGTAACACAGCGCTGTTTTATCATATTAGATACATTTGAGCATGTTGAAAATGTTGTACTAACGTTACTCTGTGCATTCACTCAGCAGCTACTATGAGACACTTGTTGCACACTGCAGTAAGCTAGATCGATATTAGTCATGGTAAAACATGGTACTCGCGGTAAATCAAGAAAACAAGATTTAAACAATAAAGACTAAACTTGTTGAGCTATATAATAATTAGTTTTCTGTCTATAAATGTATCCAAATAGTTGTTTCCTTGTCTCTGGTGTTTCCATGGTTTCTATAAATTAAAAAAATCGGAAATCGAGGGTAACGCGGGTATGATGTCATTGATAGGTGACACAGACACGGTCCGTGTCCTGGTAAAAAAAGGCTTATTTCTCTGGATTTAAACATTCTTGGAAACATCTGGGCTAATGTAAGTACACAAGTACAAAATATATAACACTGTTTTTAGTGGTTTTTGATTATTTTAATCCAAAAATCTTACATATTGTGCCTTTACATTTTAAATAATCATAAATAAACATTTTTAATGTTTTAATAATCTTGTATCCTGCTTTATTTTGATGTGTTGACAAAAATACTAAAGCACATGTAAAGTACTTGATTATAATTTGAAATGTTGTGTGTTATTTGATATCACATTTAAAGTTAATGTATTTTAAATGTACTAAATTGTAACTTCACCATTATGTCTATTAATATAATATAATATAATATAATATAATATAATATAATATAATATAATACCTCTGATATATACCTCTGATCAGCTTTCATATTTTCCCTAAATCTGAAGAGAGAAAACCCATGGCCCATAATGCAACATTTTGCGCTTATATCCATGGTTTTCGCAGGTATCTGGGGGAGTGGGGTCGTGGCTGCCGAGGGGCCTGACACATTCCACCCCAAAAAAGGCAGTGCCGGGGGGCAGATAGAGCCAGCAGCTTCAGCTTGAGTTGACTACACAACAACCAAATATGCAGATCACTCCTTACAACTCTTGCTCATGTTAATGCGATTCAGTGGCTTTCCAGGTTTGAATGGCACAGCTAGTCCTTTTGGGTATTTGGATAGATTTCAAAGGTAGTCATACCTCATACATTCACAGAATAACAATGGAGCTGTGATTGATTAAGGTTTCACCAGCATGTTGCTTTATAAACTCCTTCAAATCTGTTCATTACAAAAAGGATTAATTATAAGACTAATTAAACGAGGTTATATGTAGCTGCTGGTTATTGACTTGGCAAAAGAGTAATGGCTGAAACAGCACAGAGAATAAAGAAATGTCCCAGACTAACTGAATTTCCCCCTATTGTTCCTGAAATGTAATCATCAAAAAAAGAAAGAAAAAAAAAAAAAACTTGTAAGGCAATATATCTTTTACCCTGGCTAGAACGGCTTGTTTTTTTTTTTTTCTCTTGTTGTTTCGCCAACCGTAGCCTCTGCAGGAAACCCAAGCCCTACAGATAGTCATTGATATCTGTCAGTAAGTTAGCAAAGACAGTTTAATGAAGCTGAAAGGACGGCTAATGAATGCATGATGGGATAGAATCTATGTCTGGAAGGGCTAGTGTGACATATTTATTTAAAAAAGGAACTGAAGCTGTCTTATGTCTACTTCATTGAATGACGTGCTTTCAGTTGAAAGACAGTGGGAGAAATTACTCATTTCTATCTATCCATCTATCTATCTATCTATCTATCTATCAAGTCAAGTCAAGTCAACTTTATTTATATAGCGCTTTTTACAATGCAGATCGTTTCAAAGCAGCTTCACAGTGTTAAACAGGAAAATAATGAACAGAATTTGATTCGGCTGTACAGCCGCTCTGGAGAAAACGGTGATGTCATCAGCTCATTTCAATTATCATATATATTCAAGTAATGTAGTTGATATAATTTAGTTTAGTAATTAAATTTATTTGGATATTTATTTGAAAAAACTATCTATCTATCTATCTATCTATCACTGAAGACAAGAATATATAACATCATGTTAAAGCAAATCATTTTATAAATTATCCCGTATTTAAATTAAAGTCAGTTGAATTATAGCTGAGATTTGGGTTTTGCTTTATGATCCAGATTTTACTTTGGACATCAAGTGGTCCAGCACACAGAACTACAATTGTTAAACATACACAAATATTTTACTGAAAAAGTCCTTAAATCAAACATTGATGTTAATTAACATTAGCATGATCTGCCCATACTGATAAAAATTATTCTGTGGTGAAGTAAATACTACAGTGTCACCGAACAATGAACAGAAGGAACTAAGGGCTTAAATACACACAGGGACTAATCAACATAACATGGAACCGGTGTGTAACTCAAATTAGAAATCATGGCAACTAATAATAGATGAGAACTCGGGCGAACAGGAACAGGGAAAATAATGAAAATGAAACTAAAAGACAATACATTTTAACATAGCCATGACATTACACCCCCTCCTAGAAGGTGCATCCTCGCACTGTAACAAGAAACAAAGTCCAACTGAGGAGGGAGGGTGGGGGCTCTGGAGGTGGGCATAGAGATCGAGACTGGGAATATCTGGCAAACCCCATGGTGGAGATGATGGGATGAGCCTGGGTGGAGCCAGAAACCTGAGCAACAGCGATGGAGGCAGGATAACTGGAGACAAAGGCGAAGCCAAGATGATGAAGGGACCAAAGCAGAGCTGCAGTGACGAGCAGCCAAGGTAGAGCCTGGATGCCAGAGGACTGAAGCTGAGCCAGTGGGACTGACAACCAAGGCCTAGCCGGAGGGAAGGAGAAGCTCAATGGAGCCATAAGGACATCAGTCCCAGGTGGAGCCAAGGGAGCAAGGAGTCAAGGTGGAGCCAACTGGTCGATGGGCCAATGTGAAGTAACTGGTTTGGTGGCCCAAGCAGAGCTAGGGGATCCACGCTCCATGGCGTAGCCAACAAAGGGGGAGCTGAGGGACTGAAGGGAGCCAGCAGAGGTGGGGCAAAGGAGCTGGATGGCTTAGACAGAGGAGGCAGGGTTTTGAGGCTGGGTGGGACCATCTGTGATGAAGGAGACTTGCTGCTTGGCGGAATCAGCAGTGACGAAGAAGACTTGGAGCTGAGCGGGACCAGTGGCGACAAAGGAGACTTGGAGCTTGGCTGGACCAACGGCAGCAGTAGACTTTGAGGATCATATTTTCCAATCCATCAATTAATAATGTAGAATCCTGGCACAGCTCACCCTCAGCAGCAGGAGTATGGGCAGGGCTTCACTCCATGCCCTCGTACTCCCCTAATACGTTCACCTTGACGGACATTGGTCCCGGCACACGCACCAAGTCAGACTCTCTCTTGGGCTTGGGCTCCAGGACGAAGATGGCCTCAATAGTCTCTGGCACTGTTTTCGTGACGGGCTCGGTCTTCCAGTCTGCGGTGGGATCAGGCTCTTGGTCTGTGGTGGACATGGCTAAAGTCTTGCTGGGCTCTTGGTCGGGAGTGAGGCTGGTGTTCTCCTCTTCCTCGATGTAGATGGTAAAAGAGAATCCACACTTTACCAGCACCCACTCCACATACATGTCCCTTGAGGACCATCATCGGGCAGTTGTGCTTTAGTTCGCTCGCTCAGGCTAGTCTAAAACACAGAGATCCGGGAAATGAGAAAGGCTCGCCAGGTCTAAAAAATTCCTTGTGTGGTCCGCGAGGGCAAATTGACAGCTGATAAGTCCATAATATTAAATGTATAATCCTTTCTTTGGTTCGGTGTTCTGTCACAAAGTGGCTGTAATGATCTCACAATGATGGAGAATTAAACAAAAACAGTCTTTAATCCCATATCCAATAGGAACACGCAGGAGATCACAGGAATAATACGGAATTATGGGCTTAAATACAAATGGACTAATCAACATAACATGGAACAGTTGCGTAACTCAAATCAGAAACCATGGCAACTAACAATGAACAAGAACTCAGGGAAACAGGAACAGGAAAAATAATGAAAACAAAACCAAAACACAATGAAACTTAACATAACCCATAAGCCATTTCAACTTTGAATAAGTTAGTTCAGGCAAAAAAATTAAAAAGTAAATTCTATATTAGTACTCAATTCAACCTTGTAGAAATTAAAGCTTGAACTTATAAGTATATTTTACTTGAAATTATGAGTGAATATCAAAGTTATACAATGCCATAACCGGAGTGTCTATTTACACCAAGTGCAAATAGCGTGCCTTGTTGGCAAGTGCTATTCGCACTAGCTCCGCCTAACAATGCCTGTTTGGAACAAACAAGATTAAAAAAGACACACATAGTTCAATGTCTTCAGTGGTGTAGTCAGTAGAGTGTAAGGCTTTTGGAATTTGGTTTTGATGCGATCGACCCGGGTTTGAATCCGCCTTTTGCCAAGCTCACTCTTCTCCCTTTTCCCATCACATATCACATTGGGAAGGCATTTACTTTCAATAAAAATTAAGAAAATGTTCTAAAAGTGGAAATAAATTGCCTGACGAAATGTTTAATGATAATAAAAGTATTTATTGGGTAGGGGTAGGTGTAGGGAGGGCTTTTATTGTCCCGTTAGGGCTGCATCCATTTAATATTTTTTTTTTATATAATCATTTACACTCTATGTTATTATTGCATCATGTTAATGTACAACAATACTGAGGTGCAAATAGTATGTATCTGTCAAAATAAAGTATAAATAGCATCTAATTACTATTTACACATATTGCAAAGAACTGCTACTTTTACATGGTGTAAATAGAATCTAGTTTCATATTTACACTTAAGCCGCTGCCTTAAGTAAAACCTACTCAACTTACTGATTCTGGTGTTCACGTCACACACTGGGAAATGAATAATTAATAAGGTTGCATTTTTCACTGTTTTCCAGTTGTATTTACACTGTTCTATCAATGCTTTTATTGTTAGGTTTAGTAACTTGCTGTTTTGTGACATCTGGAGTTCATTTTCTATACTCAAATTGATACATTCATACTCAAACTATCCATTGATTGCTACTGTTATTGTGTATTGTTGTGTATGCCAAGTATTGAGGTCTCTGTGTTCGGTTGGGTACCTCATTACCTATATTGTGTAGATATGTTGTCTAATAGATTATACAACATTCAGACTGGTACATCATTCGGCTGGTTGAAAGTGTAACAAGAAATCTGCTAATTGTTTTGGGTTTATATGCACATGTATGTAATTTAAACCTAGCGGGGAAAGGAAACCCCTTTTTAGATGTTATCTAAAAGGTGAAATGGATTTAAAATACAATTTTATTCTAATAAACAGTTTCAAACTAAACAACATATTATATTGTTATGTTAAAGTATCTTGGGTGATTTTATTATCTCCATAATCTATGTTCACATTTCACAAAACACCTCGGCACCAAAGACAGGGTCCTTTAAGTGCAACAACACTTTTACCCATTAAAGGCCAATAAGTAACATGCTTGTTCCAGCTTCAGGGCAGAATATTTCCCACATTAGTCTGTGTGAAAATGGAAACAGTTGATTCCCAATGGAATTCATTAAGCTAAAGCAAGTTAACAGAGAGATCTAGGATGTACCTTGCCCCCAGACCTACATTCATTTGTTGTGTTCGCTAAGGCAAATATCACTATTACTATATTCCTCATATTGCACCACTTTTAGATTATTCTTCAAATCATGTGGCTTGAATTAATTTTATTAAGGAAAGACCTGAGGGATATCTAGGGACCAGAATATCACAGAAACAAGTGGTGAGCTCTTTTGACTGTCCAGTAAGCAAAAACCTAGCAACCCACAGCATACCCTATCAACCACCTAGCAATGGCCTAGCCACCAGAGAGAACACCCTTGGTAACCACCCAGAACACAAAATACCTGTCTAAAGGAGGTGTAACAAGATATGTCTTTCTGTTTTGACTTCATAGCATTGTCAAGAAAAACTTAAATAATCCTATTTGCATGCAAATTAAATATAGCAGAGGGCAAGGCTAAATATATCAAACTAGGCCTTAGCTTGGCCTTATCTTTACTAAAATAGTACCATAGTTGATGGTGCAGAGGTGACAATACTCATGTAGTGTGGAGCGCTGTCAATAGTTTGGAATGCGGTGGGCTGGATAAACGCTGAACCATGGGCGATCTATGATGTAATTTGGGGGATGTGGGAGGTATGTTGAGAAAGAGGCAAACATTTGAAGAGATAAGACATTGTGAGGTGTTAATGAATTTGAAAGCCAATGATCTATCAATCAATTCAATGATCTGAAAGCCCAAGTTCCTTCTAATAGATAAATATATATGGCTCAGAGCAGGCTCACAGACCTTTATTTTATCACTGAAATACATTCCCCTTGATGGTTAAAAGTCAACCAGAGTTTATGTGCATATTTTTAATGCATATTTCCTGTTATTAACCATTATATAATGGCCCCAATATTATTAGGAAAAAAAGAATTCAACAAAAGAATTTGTGAATGCCATTGCATTAGATAATAAAATATCAAAGCAAGTGGCATTTACTGTTTTTTCCCCCCTTACACGTGGGAAACAAATTCTGCCATTATCAATCATTTATTGTAATGGGATCATTGTTGAGTGTTCATTTACGGTAATATGCTTGCTTTGTTGCCACTAGGTCCCATGACAAAACTCAAGAGTGTCATTCCAGAGAGTTTGAGGATGTTGCTGACAGGCTGAATGTCCGACAGACCATCCTGTGTTTTATCAGCTCTGAGATTCCTTCAGCGCACACAGATATGTGTGACTAACAAAGAGTGTCAGAGTTCTTAATAACTCTCTTACGCCTTTGCATGGTCATATTGCTTGGATATATGTAAGGGATTGTTAATTCTTTATTTAGACTTAATAATATTAAATATGAAATATTAAGAATATTCATTAATAAAATTATACTTTAAACATATATACAGTACCAAAATAATTAAAATAAAATAAAAAAATAAACAATATTGATACATTTTTAGCAAAAAACCTGTTCAAAACGTGCTGTTATGATGCTAGTGGTGGGGTACCAGGTATCACAGATTGTGTTGCTAGAACACACACGAACATGAACATGAAGGGAATAAGGCAGTCTTAAATAAATCCACATAAAGAGAGTAGCGTATCACACACCCAAACATAGACAAGACCCGACAACAATGAACAGAAACCAGGGAACTTAAATACCAGTGAAAATTAGGTGATTAATGTCACACAGCTGACAGTGATGAAGACTAAGGTCATAAACCATGACAACAAACTAGTGGCAAGAAATAGTGCAAATGGGAAAACAAAGTCCCAACTGACCTCACGCCAGCAGATAGATTGAGGGTGAGAGTCCGAGAGAGGGATCAATCAGAAAGTCCAGGGTGGTGCAGGTGGTGGAATAGTCCAACGGATGGCCTTGAGCAGGGGCGAGCAGATGGGAGAGACCTAGGCCACAGCCAGGACTGCGACCCATGGTGGCATTGCTGGAGGGAGGAGCCATGGTGGGATGTAGCATGAGGATGATCGGAGGCGACAATGGTGATGGAGATGGAGCCCACAGCGCAGACGATGAGCCAAGGAGGTGATAGAGCCGCAACGTGACCCCTCGAGATTGAAGCGGGGATCCGGAGGGCTGAGGTTGAGCTGGATTGACCGAGGGCGGAGGTGGAGCCTGAAGGAGGGTGAAGATAGCCGAAGCTGAAGGGCTGGAGGGCCGGAGAGCAGCAAACGGCCCGCAAGTCCACAGCGAAGGTGTGGCGATGTCCAACCCAGGTGGATCAGACGGTCTGAGGGAGCCCGGCGAGGTCGAATGCCCGATGGTCCGCGCTGGAGTTGAGGGAGGAAGGTGTGCAGGTGCAGGAGCCAAGTCGATGGGTTGAGATGGAGTGGAGCATTCAGAGGCTGGAGGCGGAGCCACGGGCTCTTCACTCTCAGGCAAAGGAGGCTCCCAGCAGGCCCGAGGTGTAACTGCACCACTAAGGGAAGGAACTGAGGGACTGATGAGGGATGGTGATGACTGGGCGGCAGGACGAGAATGGAGAACAGCACAGAAACCAACAAAAACCAATGCATCCATAATTGCAGTCTGGAGAGGATGTGGGAGAGGGAGGCTGGGTAGGGTCAGCGCGTCCGATGAAGACGAGATATATTCAGGCAGAATTAAAGGGTTTAGTTTAATCACCTCTCCAAACAAACAGTCATAAATTTGATCAGCCAGAGACTCACTCTCTGTGGCGGGAGGGTGGGCGGGGCTCACTTCCATGCCCTCATACACAACAAGCACTCCCTCTGTGATGTGCAGCTCCTCGTAGTCTTGTAGCCTCGTAGTCATTTTTTGAGTCATACATCCTCAATCCTTCCAAAATGTTTTTTTCTCTTACCCTGATTCACTATGGTAAGCCTATTATAAGGGTTTATATTTTAGACCTGTCGTGATGGTTACCGTCATATCCGTAAATAGAGAAAAGTTGCTCCGGCTACTTTGACGTGTATGGAGTGGGAGTGGCATAGGTTAGTTGACACAACAAGCAAGAAATGTTGACATGGAGCAGCTTAATCTCAAACCTCCAGGAAATCACCCATTTAAAAAAAAAAAAAAGCCAAACAGAGGGCAGTCTGCTGTTTTAAAGAGAATGCAGCAGAGCTCGCCATAAAACAAGAATCAACATTGGCTTGGCTTTTCTGAGATGGCGAGGACTGGTGGATTTGAAATGTAAAAGCGACGTGGAGATGGTGTTTTTCTTTTACTCAACAGGGGATACCTTTATTGATAACGATATAAAAAAGTTTGATATAACTCTCCATAGTTTAACTTAAATGCATTTAAAGTGCAGTGGTGCAGTGTGTAGTATTTATGAAGATCTATTGACAGAAATGCAATATAATATACATAACTATGTTTTCAGGGGTGTATAAAGACCTTACATAATGAAGCGTTATGTTTTTATTACCTTAGAATGAGCCATTTCTATCTACATACACCGCGGGTCCCCTTACAGTGAAGTTGCCATTTTGCGCCGTCATGTTTCTACAGTAGCCCTAAACGGACAAACTGCTCTACAGAGCGCTAGCTACTATCTGCTGTCTCAGACGACGACATCTTTGTCCTGTGTCGGCCACAGTGGCTTCTCTATGTGCTTCGAAAGGGAGGGGTGAGTGGTGGGCGGTTGCAATTTGCAACCTCACCACTAGATGCCGCTAAAATTTACACACTGCACCTTTAAATGTAAATAGACATGAAACCACATAACAAGTTTGTTTGCATGAACAACCCAGAAGCGTGCGTCGTCCCTGTATCATAAACAGCCTATCATATCCCTTATGAAGCGCTATGAGTGACAAGTAAACAGCCAACAATTAAATAAGTTGAGTTGCTGTGAGGTTTGGTTGAACACCATGTGACATCAGAACAAACGAACACATGCTGTAAACAAAAATGTGAAAAGGTCTAAATATGTGAAAAACATTTCCTTCTCCATTAATGGTAAATAAACATTGTGATAAATATTGATAACGTATGAAATGGAAAAAAATATTGTGATAATATTTTTTGCCATATTGCCCAGCCCTATTCTATCATTAAGAAGTAACAATTTGAGGTATCATTCATGTTCTTAACACAAACTTTTTAATGAATGTTTATTTAATTATTTAAGTGTCGTGTGTTATCGTGATGGTGTTTTGTGTTTGTGTGAATGACTATGTGCACCTTATGTATACTATTATACACTTCAACTTGAAAAGGCTATACTTGTGCTACTTGTGATGAACTTCATAATTCTTCATGTGGCTTCCTCTTTTATCACCTGCATTATTGTGGTGGTTGCCAATATATGTTAAAGGTACAAAACAGATTTACCAGTGTCTTGTTTTTTAAATATGTTGTAAATATAATGTTGTTTTGTAACAGCCACTAAACAATATTAGCATTAACATGGTCTTACTAACATAAAGAAGGAAGAGTTATTTATTGTGCTAAGAAAAATGCTGTTGATTAAGTTTAACTTATCAAAAAAGATAGAATCACGGCGCTCTGCCGTTTTTGGGTGTGTAGATCCGTGGAAATATCAATGCTTACAAATGAAAAAACAATATATCCGCACTCATTTATATCTTCTTTTTTATGATGCAGCAAAGCACATACGGATCATTTATTCAGATTTGAAATGTATTATGAAGATACACAACGATCAGGCATAACATTATGACCACTGAGAGGTGAAGTGAATAACAATGATTATCTCTTCATCACGGCACCTGTTAGTGGGTGGGATATATTAGGCAGCAAGTGAACATTTTGTCCTCAAAGTTTATGTGTTAGAAGCAGGAAAAATGGGCGAGTTTGACAAGGGCCAAATTGTAATGGATAGACGACTGGGTCAGAGCATCTCCAAAACTGCAGCTCTTGTGGGGTGTTCCTGGTCTGCAGTGGTCAGTATCTATCAAAAGTGGTCCAAGGAAGGAACAGTGGTGAACCGGCGACAGGGTCATGGGCGGCCAAGGCTCATTGATGCACGTGGGGAGCAAAGGCTGGCCCGTGTGGTCCGATCAAACAGACGAGCTACTGTAGCTCAAATTGCTTAAGAAGTTAATGCTGGTTCTGATAGAAAGGTGTCAGAATACACTGTGCATCGCAGTTTGTTGCATATGGGGCTGCATAGCCGCAGACTAGTCAGGGTGCCCATGCTGACCCCTGTCCACCGCCGAAAGCGCTAACAGTCGGCACGTGAGCATCAGAACTGGACCACGGAGCAATGGAAGAAGGTGGCCTGGTCCGATGAATCACGTTTTCTTTTACATCACATGGATGGCCGGGTGCGTGCGTGTCGCTTACCTTGGGAACACATGGCACCAGGATGCACTATGGGAAGAAGGCAAGCCGGCGGAGGCAGTGTGATGTTTTGGGCAATGTTCTGCTGGGAAGCCTTGGGTCCTGCCATCCATGTGGATGTTACTTTGACACGTACCACCTACCTAAGCATTGTTGCAGACCATGTACACCCTTTCATGGAAACGGTATTCCCTGGTGGCTGTGGCCTCTTTCAGCAGGATAAAGCAAAAATGGTTCAGGAATGGTTTGAGGAGCACAACAACGAGTTTGAGGTGTTGACTTGGTCTCCAAATTCCCCAGCTCTCAATCCAATCGAGCATCTGTGGGATGTGCTGAACAAACAAGTCTGATCCATGGAGGCCCCACATCGCAACCCATACGGAAATGTAATATATGTACATACATGTCCCTATATCTGAGTAGTGATGTCATATATGTTTCATACAAGGCAACACATTATTAGCACATATATACATCCTCACGATATATGAAGATATAGGTTTATACCATGTATGACATACCCATAAATAATTATTATATATACATATATTAAAATGATTTCTATATGGTACTGTATGTTGATGGCGTATATGTAAACAATATATGTCTAATTTATATATGCAAGTTTATTTTAACAACATATATGCAAACATTCAGTATGCTTACATAGGATTTTATATGTATTTATATAGTTGTATACCACATACCACATAAAATACCTATAGTAAAATTAGTATGCATATATTACAGATATTTATTTAATGAATTTCTATATGGTACTGTGCAGTATGTTAAAATCATATATGCAAACAATATATATTTGAAATAATGTTTATTTAAACATATATGCAAACATTTGGTATGTTCATAGAATTCTCTTATTAATTACTGTCTACACTGTCAAATTGTTATTACTTTTGTTTGACATTGGATCACGAGTAACTGCAAAAAATATGGTTGACAGCAAATGTTCATAACTTGTATTAAAATATATGTAGGCTAACAAATATATGAAGCCATATACACTCACCTAAAGGATTATTAGGAACACCTGTTCAATTTCTCATTAATGCAATTATCTAATCAACCAATCACATGGCAGTTTCTTCAATGCATTTAGGGGTGTGGTCCTGGTCAAGACAATCTCCTGAACTCCAAACTGAATGTCAGAATGGGAAAGAAAGGTGATTTAAGCAATTTGGAGCGTGGCATGGTTGTTGGTGCCAGACGGGCCGGTCTGAGTATTTCACAATCTGCTCAGTTACTGGGATTTTCACGCACAACCATTTCTAGAGTTTACAAAGAATGGTGTGAAAAGGGAAAAACATCCAGTATGCGGCAGTCCTGTGGGCGAAAATGCCTTGTTGATGCTAGAGGTCAGAGGAGAATGGGCCGACTGATTCAAGCTGATAGAAGAGCAACTTTGACTGAAATAACCACTCGTTACAACCGAGGTATGCAGCAAAGCATTTGTGAAGCCACAACACGCACAACCTTGAGGCGGATGGGCTACAACAGCAGAAGACCCCACCGGGTACCACTCATCTCCACTACAAATAGGAAAAAGAGGCTACAATTTGCACGAGCTCACCAAAATTGGACAGTTGAAGACTGGAAAAATGTTGCCTGGTCTGATGAGTCTCGATTTCTGTTGAGACATTCAGATGGTAGAGTCAGAATTTGGCGTAAACAGAATGAGAACATGGATCCATCATGCCTTGTTACCACTGTGCAGGCTGGTGGTGGTGGTGTAATGGTGTGGGGGATGTTTTCTTGGCACACTTTAGGCCCCCCACAAATCTCCATCAAGGATTATTAGGAACACCATACTAATACTGTGTTTGACCCCCTTTCGCCTTCAGAAATGCCTTAATTCTATGTGGCATTGATTCAACAAGGTGCTGAAAGCATTCTTTAGAAATGTTGGCCCATACTGATAGGATAGCATCTTGCAGTTGATGGAGATTTGTGGGATGCACATCCAGGGCACGAAGCTCCCGTTCCACCACATCCCAAAGATGCTCTATTGGGTTGAGATCTGGTGACTGTGGGGGCCATTTTAGTACAGTGAACTCATTGTCATGTTCAAGAAACCAATTTGAAATGATTCGAGCTTTGTGACATGGTGCATTATCCTGCTGGAAGTAGCCATCAGAGGATGGGTACATGGTGGTCATAAAGGGATGGACATGGTCAGAAACAATGCTCAGGTAGGCCGTGGCATTTAAACGATGCCCAATTGGCACTAAGGGGCCTAAAGTGTGCCAAGAAAACATCCCCCACACCATTACACCACCAGCCTGCACAGTGGTAACAAGGCATGATGGATCCATGTTCTCATTCTGTTTATGCCAAATTCTGACTCTACCATCTGAATGTCTCAACAGAAATCGAGACTCATCAGACCAGGCAACATTTTTCCAGTCTTCAACTGTCCAATTTTGGTGAGCTCGTGCAAATTGTAGCCTCTTTTTCCTATTTGTAGTGGAGATGAGTGGTACCCGGTGGGGTCTTCTGCTGTTGTAGCCCATCCGCCTCAAGGTTGTGCGTGTTGTGGCTTCACAAATTCTTTGCTGCATACCTCGGTTGTAACGAGTGGTTATTTCAGTCAAAGTTTCTCTTCTATTAGCTTGAATCAGTCGGCCCATTCTCCTCTGACCTCTAGCATCAACACAGGACTGCCGCATACTGGATGTTTTTCCCTTTTCACACCATTCTTTGTAAACTCTAGAAATGGTTGTGCGTGAAAATCCCAGTAACTGAGCAGATTGTGAAATACTCAGACCGGCCCGTCTGGCACCAACAACCATACCACGCTCAAAATTGCTTAAATCACCTTTCTTTCCCATTCTGACATTCAGTTTGGAGTTCAGGAGATTGTCTTGACCAGGACCACACCCCTAAATGCATTGAAGCAACTGCCATGTGATTGGTTGATTAGATAATTGCATTAATGAGAAATTGAAAAGGTGTTCCTAATAATCCTCTAGGTGAGTGTATATTACATTTCCGTATAGGAACTTACAGGACTTAAAGGATCTGCTGCTAACATCTTGGTGCCAGATACCACAGCACACCTTCAAGGGTCTAGTGGAGTCCATGCCTCGATAGGTCAGGGCTGTTTTGGCAGCAAAAGGGGGGCCAACACAATATTAGGTCATAATGTTATGCCTGATCGGTGTAAGTGCCGATATATCTACCGAAATATCTGAATAAATGGTCTATACGTGCCTTGCTGTATCATAAGAAAAAAATTAATGTATTATGACGATATAAGTGAGTGTGGATTTATTGTTTTTTCATGATTAAGTTTAACTTAGAATATTCCTTTAAATTAGGTAAGCCACTTTAGTGAACAGTGATCTCAAACATGAAGCCTGTGAGCAGCTAAATCCTGAAAAAAAAGTCTGTTTGAGTCTCATGGCAAGATCAAGGGAGGGCAAGAAACTTTAAGATAAATGTATCTCATCCTTCTAACATGACCACTGGCTATTCAGGTTTGGGTTGAACACCAAGAGATGCCTGGCTCAAACCAATAAAGCCCTGAGGCTGGTTTCCACCCAGCATGAGGAGGACAGGTGGCAAGGGCTTGACTGATGATCTCTTGCAAGCTTTCCACTGGAGCACAGTATGAAGGCAAACAGGGACTGATTAGCATTTTAGCGGCCATCGGCATCTAGAGCAGCTATTAGGAAAACAGGTCGGAGGCCATCTGGAAGATATCTTTCCCTCTGTAAGTCTAATGATGTGTGGCTATAAAAATTACACTAATTGTTGTGTTGAAATGGCTTGTGTTGAAATGATACATTTTTAAAAGGACAATAAAAGCAAATATCTAAATATTAAATTGTCTAATCATGATTTGCAGTGTACCAGTGTTTTTTTGTTGTTGTTTGTTTTGTTTTTTTGTTACACATTTGTTATACATCACGAATATGATCTCTTTAGCAAATAAATTACATTTGGAACAGACTGCAGTGCAGCCCGTCATTAAAATCTTAATTAGCCCCATCGGCTTCTCATCAGTGAAAGAGCAGTGCTCAGTGAACTGTGCTTGAAGTTAAGAGCTTCCCAAATGAAATATGAGAGAACATACAGTAATAACGCAGGCAACAGACAATATGATGGTAATGAGAGACAAAGATGAGTTAAAGCTAAAGTGTGTAATTTCGGAGCCACTGGCGTCACCAAAAGCAAATGTAAAAACAATGATTGTTTTCAAATAGGTTTCCTAAACACTTCTCCTGTCTGCCATTGGTCACATAGTCTCACCCCAAGCTCTCGCCATTGGCTATACACACAGAGAAATGTTTTGATAGCACCACAAAGTCACACTGTTTACACTTTTTGAGGAAAATAAACTGTCAAATGGCTTACTTAAAGTTGCCTTTACAAGGAATAGGAGAAAGTATTTTAACATTGATTGAAAAATTATATATTTCGGCTAGTGTTGAGAAATTGCTTTCTATTGTCTATTGTATGTTTTTTGTGGTTTGAGTTATGTTTATTACAAATATGACGAGTTTCAATGGGAAACTTTTTCTATTGTTTAAAGCTTTTGGAAATCATATTTCTACAGTTATAGCCTTATTCAGAGCAGTGCCATAACAAGTATGAAAGCGAGGCTGTGGGAGAAATACTTGCCATGTTTTAAATGGTATCTGCTGTAAAAAGCTGTATAAATCTCCTAGATCACTTATAATTTTCCACAGCTCATATTGTCTGGGGTTTTTGTCTACTGAAATTTCTCAGAAAGATATTTTTGCAGTGTTTCGTCAGCAGAACAATCCGAAAAAACACATCAGATAATAGTACAACCCACTGGAGAGATGTGTGTCTATCCCTTACAGCCTCACTTTCATTCCTGTTCAAAAATCAAAGATGTCCCTGCTGTGAATAAGGTCATCTTTAGGTGTAAAGAAACTTCTGACCTTTTGCATCACCATTACTTCAAAATCCCTACTGCTATGCATTCACGGCACATTGAGTACAAGCAAGAGATCTCTTTTGAGAAGACTCCCAGAGCGAGAGTTAACCACACATTGTCTGCATGAAAACCTGGAAACTGAACTGACAGAAAAAAGGCAGTCCAAAACTGAATGCAGAGTTGGTACATCCTAATGAAACTCAGACACACTTCCAGGACTTTATAATGTTGCCTCTAATGATTTAGAAGAAATTCAACTACAATGATTTTTTTTTCTTTTTTCTGTAGAAATTAAATCATAAGTTGATTTAAAAATTACATTTTAAACTGCACCAGATTCCATTTTTATTCTTTCCACCAACACCAAACAACACACACAGGACTGTAGCATGTCATAAATGAAGGATACTGCTTTCAAATCCTTCATATACAGGCATTTTTCAGCTTATATGAAACTCATCTTTGCATGTTGTGTTCGTAAAGTCAAAATGGGGTTAGCTAGCCAGACCAGGGATGTTTTGCTTCATGTCTAAATGTTAAGAACATATATGTCCCTGGACCACAAAACCAGTCATAAGTCGCACGGGTATATTTGTGGCAATAGCCAACAATACATGGGTCAAAATGATCAATTTTTCTGTGACGGTATCAAATTTTCATGTTGCAATTAATTGCTGAAGCTTTTATCACGGTATACGGTATTATCACGATATTGAAATAAGTTGCAAAAAAGTGTCGTCATACTATAACAGGTTTAACTTTCTCATAACAAAAAGAACCGAACATGTAAATACAATAAAGCAATACACAAAATGTATAAAGTAAACAAATATTTCAAATAGATTAAAGTGCAAAAGAATTATAAAGAACAATAGGTTAAACTTTACAATAAGGTCTCACTAGTTAATGCATTAACTAACATTAACAAAGAGCAAATAGCTACATTTGTTATTTTTCTTTGTTAATGTTAGTTTTAAAAAAAGAAGCAACTGTTAGTTTATGTTGGCTCAGGTAATACAGGTAATAATTCACTTCACAGCCGGTGACTCGGGCAGAAATCATGTTCATGGATGCGATTATTAACGTTACTGTAGTATGAAGCAGAGCAGACCCGAGTGGTGTGGGAGCTGAGCAAGGCCGCTGGAGCGATTGTTAATAAGATGAACGCAACACACGCCTCGTGAGCAGCGGGAATTTTATTATGCCACAGTCGCCGGCACCATTTCCGCTTTTCCGGTCATAAGTATGAGGTAACGCATCTCTGCTTATCATATTAGATACATTTGAATGTGTTGAAAATGATGTTATGACGTTAATCTGTGCGTTGGCTCGGCAGCTGCTATGACACTTGTTGCACACTGCAGTAAGAGTAAACCGTTTCTGCTAAATAAAACCGGAAACAGAGGGTAACGCAGATATGATGCAATTGACAGGCGACTCCCTCACACGTCCCGGTTCCTTGGTTAAAATAGCAATTTTCTTATGATTTACAAATAGTTGGAAACATTTGGGATATTGTAAGTACTCAACTGAACAAAATATATAACACTGGCCTAGTGGTTTTTGGATATTTTACTGAAAAAATGTTACATAGTGCACCTTTAAGTAAAGATCATGTTCCATGAAGATATTTTGTAAATTTCCTACCATAAATATATCAAAAATGTATTATTATTTGTAATATGCATTGCTAAGGACTTCCTTTGGACAACTTTAAATGTGTTTTTCTCAATATTTAGATTTTTTTGCACCCTTAAATTCCAGATTTTCAAACAGTTGTATCTCAGCCAAATATTATCCTAACAAGCCACACATCAATGGAAAGCTTATTTATGTATAAATCTTTTTTTATATTTCTTATATTTTTTTTGGACTGGTTTTGTGGTCCAGGGTCAAATACTGCAAATGAATATATCCACACTAAACACATGTCAGCTTCTATCCAGGTAAAATATGCCATTACTTATTTCTTGACCTGCAGCAGCTAGAGTTCTTTAGAACCCGGAAGTATGACCATATTAGCCCGGTTCTGACAACACTGCACTGGCTCCCTATTAAACGTAGTATACATTTTTAAATCTTGCTTATGCTCTAAATGGCTTAGCTCCCCAGTACTTGAACGAGCTATTAACGCATTATAGGGGACAGCGGGGCACAACCTAACACTTTTTGACTTTTTCAGTTTGTGTAAATTCACTGGGGTTCAGAGTATTTATTTTTCCCCACATTAATTTCACACATGTCTATTATAAGTATGTGGTTTTGTTTCATTAATACAGTGTATACTTTTTTCTTGATTTACCCTGAAAGAATGGAAGTGAAATGTGACAACATGCCCCATAGGTGGGGTACATTGTAACATATGAGGGGCACATTGTAACATGACCAAATGACAGATTAAAATGTGATCTGGTCTAATCTAATCAACAACAAAAAAATATACAAGACAAACTAAAATATTTTGTCAATAAAATAGAATTATTAACTTTTGTCATATAAAATAATGGCATTATTTAATTATTAAAAATAAACGTTTTTTTGAGTTTGACAACAAACACCTCAAAACGCAGCTATACAGCATAGTTAAAAACATAATAATAATTAATACTTTCTGAACATTGACTCTCAGTCTTTATTCAACTTTTTCTCAGGGTTTCTCAACAGAATCCATAAAAGTATAGAATGGAATAGCATGTTCTAATAGGGGCTCATTGTGACAACATGCCCCACCTGCTCAACTGGGATTTAACCCCGGCTTGTGTCTTCTGCTGGTTTGATCAGCATTAAAGAACAATCTCAACTGTTAAGTAACAGATTTAAGATTAAAATAATATCAGATTTGTCTCATTTTAAATGACCACAATAAACAGAGATGAAAAAATAACTTAAGTAAGAAATTTACTTTTGCTATGGTTAAATAAATGTTCAGTAATATCTTCCAAAGATTTTTTTAAATTTTGGCACAGTTTTTTTCTCTATTTAGTGTTGATATGGCAACTAGTAAATACACTTAGTTTCGTCATGCTGGCATGTGTGGAAAAGTTTTAAACCATGTGTGTTACAACTAACCCCGCGTCAGGTTGTGCCCCGTTCTCCCCTACTCCATCACGGCTATTGCGGCCTCAAAACTCTGGCCAGTTGATAATTGCTGGCGATCGATTATTTTCCTATTTAGCACCTAAACTCTGGAACAGCCTTCCTAGCATTGTTCGGGAAGCAGACACACTCTGTCAGTTTAAATCTAGACTAAAAACACATCTGTATACTACATAGAACATTATCAATTTCTATTTTTCAAATCAGTTAAATGATTGTTTTAGGCTGCATTAAACTAGGTCACCCGGAACCGGGAACACTTCCCATAACACCTGATGTACTCGTTACATCATAAGAAGAATGGCATCTACGCTAATGTTAGTCCCTCTGTTTATCCCGAGGTTTACTGTAGTTTGCCGGATCCAGATCAGATGGTGGACCTGCGCCTAGACATGACCATAACGCAGCCCAGAAGTTTCGGCAGAGACCGTGCCAACCAGACTCTCCTCTGTGAAGGCCTTCCCCTCTGTACAGATAAAAACACATATGCACACATACGTATTCAAACGCGCTTGCCTAGGCAGTCCGTTTTCACGGATTCGACTTTTTAGGGGTTTGTGCGGGAATGGTGGTGGTATAGTTTCAAAACTATTTCAAACCTATTTCATGGTTTGCATTCTCGGGCCACCAGGTGCTGTTGCCGTGCGGATGGGGGTCCGGAACGCATTGGGGTTTTCTGTTTTAATTGAAGATGGTGTTGTTTAAATGGCACCACATTAAATAACTAATCAGTTTTTACAACAGAAATTAATCATTTTTTTCTTCAAAAACATTAATTTCCTATTATCACTGTAAAGCTGCTTTGAAGCAATCTGTGTTGCAAAAAGCGCTATATAAATGAAGGTGACTTGACTTGACGCCTTGGCAATTAGTGTAAACCTTGAACTAAATGCACAAAGTATTGGATATGCATCTGTATAAAAAAACACTGGGATGAGATGGGTACACACTTAAAAATAAAGGTTATTTAAAATGTAGTCAAGAACCCTATAGGGTTCTTTATAGAACCCCCTTTTTAATATCTACACTCTTAAAAATAAAGGATCTTTATTTTCACGAAGAACCTTTAACATCTATGGAAACTTTTCAAAGCACAAAAGGTTCTTTATAGTGGGGAAAATGTAAGACCAAAAAAAAAACATTTTAAGTACTGTTCACTGAAAGGTTCTTTGGGGAACCCAAATGGTTCTTCTATGGCATTGCTGCTGAAAAAAACACTTTTGGAATCTTTATTTTTAAGAGTGTAAGTGCGCGTTTGAGGCTAGAGTACCACCATGACAAGACACGAGATGATGTTCTGCACTTGACACAATGCATTGACAATTTGGAGGAGGCTCCTGCACGTCACCATTTTAATGATCGTTCAACGACGTGGGATCTTGATGAAAATGAAGAGCCCTCCCCGTAGGGTCTGCTGGATTTTCCTGGGTGACCGTGACGAAATCAGCGAAATAAAAGAGCGCACCTGGACACGGTGCTTGGGTACGAGCGAGGAGTAAACAGAGCCGTGCGCAGATCCCGCAGAAGAGCCGCTCTCCAGAATACTTCAACAACAATGATCGCCAACGTCTCTATTTTCTGCGTGTCTTCACTTCTACTTTTAAACTTGGTCGGTGCTAAACCAGTTTCCAGTTTACAGGTGAGTTTTTCAGTCTTGGCTAATTACTCTTAAACGTTTATTAAACCCTCACTAATCATATGCATTTGACAGCAGAGTCTTAAGCAGCTGTTAGATGAAGAAGTCAACACGCCGTTTGTGGAGTCGGATGAGGCGGCGATGGAGCAGAAAGATGCGAGAGCGGAGAAGAGCGCATTGGACGAGCGAGCGGAGCAACTGTGGGAATCAGACGCGCGCAACTCGGCGCTGGCAGGGAAAGATGGAGCGTTCGAGCGTCTCCTAGGTGACTTACTGTCCACATCCAAGCGCTCATGGAGTCGATTCAAGAAAGGCGGACTGAGGAGCTGCTTTGGGGTCAGACTCGAAAGAATCGGGTCTTTTAGCGGGCTCGGGTGTTAAGCGAAGGTATGTTAAGGGGTGTTAGGTTATCTTGACGAGATTTAAACATTGAAAATTGTTCAAACGCGTATTAGAAATAAAATAAGTCATGTCTTATTACTTCATGTCATGTCACTATTTGCAGGTTGGGACTTGAAATAGCCTACTTGACACACTTTGGCAGCATATCTTCGATTATAAAAAAAAAAAGAATTAGAAGAAGAAGAAGTGTTGACTGCAAGTTTACCGTAGATTTGTGTTCAAGTGATGCTGTATGTGTTGGTCATTATTTATTAAAGATTTAGTCATGTACATAGTTTGTATTTGAAGATTCCATGACTGCTGCTTTGTATTGTTCGACTGTTTTGTTTATTATTTATTTATTTATTATTTATGTCCTCTCTAAATCCACTCGTATAGATAATGTATATTGCTGCAAAATAAATATTTTGCATAACATGTGTGTCAATGTGGTCTAAAGCTGTGAGTAAATTTGACAGTGAACTTAGAGTACTGCGTATGTTCATGTGCAAGAGACAGAAATCAAAAACTAAACTTAAAGAGCATTTTGCTCCCTGCATCCTTAAGGTGTTTCATTATACTTTTCTAATATTGATTTTCATAACGAATCAGTGATTCAAAAGTTCAAATGTGACTAAAAGGATCCATTTCTACTTGATCTAATGTAATGCAAATAAATAAAATCCTTCTTATTTAGATGTTGAATGACTAAAACCTTTGGGTTACATGATAAACCTTTTTTTATGCTGGAACTATAGTCCACTTTATTGTGATCACTTGGATAATGTATTGACATAATTAATTAAATAAATATCTAGTGAGCTCTTATGTAGCCTATTTTTTATCATTTATGTGTGACCCAACTTGCCCAGAAACAAAATTATAGCTATATACAGAAAAAGTAAATTAGAGTAGCTAATACATAACTTGCTACTGAATAAAATATGAACATTTATGAAATGTCATCTTCTTTAACAATTAAACGACCTTATTATTATTATTATTATATTTTAAGTGTTAAAGCATATATAGGCTGTTTTTACATAACTGCTGTGAAACTATCGAAAACAATCGAAAACTCAAAGCCTATAAGTCCTGATCCACGGACCACAGAACAAGCTGAAAACTGAAAACAGACGATTCGAGCACAAACTGAAATGTTTCCCTGAGAGAAACAACTTATAAATACTTTGTAACTGGTAATTGCTAATAATTGGTTATTCCCAGAACCAATGCCAGCCTTATTCATTCATTCATATTAGGTAAAAACCTATGTTTATGTCGATCTAATTCCTTAATTTTGTTATAAACCTCAAATGAAATGAGACATTTGGGAGTGAAAGCTGAGACCTTTAAATCTGCACTGATATGAGGTATATTGTAGGCCTACGGGGGTTGGACAATGAAACTGAAACACTGGCCAATATTGGAGGTTTCACACCTAATATTGGAGGTTTCCATGTTAGAGGTTTCCCACCTACAGTGGGGCAAAAAAGTATTTAGTCAGCCACCAATTGTGCAAGTTCTCCCACTTAAAAAGATGAGAGAGGCCTGTAATTTTCATCATAGGTACACTTCAACTATGAGAGACAGAATGAGAAAAAAAAATCCAGAAAATCACATTGTCTGATTTTTAAAGAATTTATTTGCAAATTATGGTGGAAAATAAGTATTTGGTCACCTACAAAAAACCAAGATTTCTGGCTCTCACAGACCTGTAACTTCTTCTTTAAGAGGCTCCTCTGTCCTCCACTCGTTACCTGTATTAATAGCACCTGTTTGAACTCGTTATCAGTATAAAAGACACCTGTCCACAACCTCAAACAGTCAGACTCCAAACTCCACTATAGCCAAGACCAAAGAGCTGTCAAAGGACACCAGAAACAAAATTGTAGACCTGCACCAGGCTGGGAAGACTTGGTGTGAAGAAATCAACTGTGGGAGCAATTATTAGAAAATGAAAGACATACAAGACCACTGATAATCTCCCTCGATCTGGGGCTCCATGCAAGATCTCACCTAGTGGGGTCAAAATGATCACAAGAACAGTGAGCAAAAATCCCAGAACCACACGGGGGACCTAGTGAATGACCTGCAGAGAGCTGGGACCAAAGTAACAAAGGCTACCATCAGTAACACACTACGCCGCCAGGGACTCAAATCCTGCAGTGCCAGACATGTCCCCCTGTTTAAGCCAGTACATGTCTGGGCCCGTCTGAAGTTTGCTAGAGAGCATTTGGATGATCCAGAAGAGGATTGGGAGAATGTCATATGGTCAGAACTTTTTGGTAAAAACTCAACTTGTCGTGTTTGGAGGAAAAAGAATGCTGAGTTGCATCCAAAGAACACCATACCTACTGTGAAGCATGGGGGTGGAAACATCATGCTTTGCTTTTGGAAAGAATGAATGGGGCCATGTATCGTGAGATTGAGTAAAAACCTCCTTCCATCAGCAAGGGCATTGAAGATGAAACGTGGCTGGGTCTTTCAGCATGACAATGATCCCAAACACACCGCCCGGGCAACGAAGGAGTGGCTTCGTAAGAAGCATTTCAAGGTCCTGGAGTGGCCTAGCCAGTTTCCAGATCTTAACCCCATAGAAAATCTTTGGAGGGAGTTGAAAATCTGTGTTGCCCAGCGACAGCCCCAAAACATCACTGCTCTAGAGGAGATCTGCATGGAGGAATGGGCCAAACTACCAGCAACAGTGTGTGAAAACCTTGTGGAGACTTCTGTCATTGCCAACAAAGGGTATATAACAAAGTATTAAGATGAACTTTTGTTATTGACCAAATACTTATTTTCCACCATAATTTGCAAATAAATTCTTTAAAAATCAGACAATGTGATTTTTTTTTTTCTCATTCGGTCTCTCATAGCTGAAGTGTACCTATGATGAATTACAGGCCTCTCTCATCTTTTTAAGTGGGAGAACTTGCACAATTGGTGGCTGACTAAATACTTTTTTGCCCCACTGTATATATGCTCGGCCTGGTGTCCAGTCTTCACTGATTTCACATTCCATCAGTAAGAGCATAGTGTAAAGGTTGAATTAGCAGAGCAATAGCACAGCTGTACAAAAAATAATGGAATTCACACAACATAATGGAAGACCTATCAGAGTTAAAAAGAGGACAAATTGTTGGTGTGCATCTCACTGGCTCATCTGTGACATGACAGCAAGTCTTTGTGGTTGTCGAGAGCCGCAGTATCCAGAAAAAAAAGCTCTTTGGCTGAACATGATTCAATCATGGACAGTGGTTCCACGTGACTGAAACAAGCAAAACCCAAAAGAATCAACCATGTACAACTAACTAGAATCAATGGTGTTCATTTAACTTGAATGAATGGTTTTAGTTTAACTTTATATGGTTTTCAATTAAATTGAATAATCCTACAATTTGAATTCTTGTAAGCAGTTCATCAAACCAGCACAAGCTCAACACTTCACCACAATGGTAACCCCTAAAACCACTAACATAACAAACTTTTAAATACTAACATGATAAAACATTACATATTAACAAGTCTCTCCATTTTCTCATTCTCTTCAGCACCTTTGCAAAGCATAATGGAAAGTTAAAGTCCTGTTTGATTGGGTGACTTGATTGAAACAAAATGAAAACATCAAGTTAAGTCAAAGAGTAACTGTTTCAAGTCAATTTAACATGAAGCAATCACATTTGACCCAGAGACCTGATATAATGGCGTTAAATCAAAATTGTTTAAATAAAGTGAACAGCATAACTTGATTATTTTTTGATGAACCACATCAAACAGGAGTAACTGTCGATTCAAGAGAAAGCTGTCTGAAAGGGATGTCTAGGTACTAACCCGGACTGTATCCAAAAAACATCAAACCAAAGTTGCCCAACTCACAGCAGAATTAAATGCTCACCTGTTTCCAGTGAAACTCGTTGGGAGCTCCACAGTCAATATTCATGGTCGGGCTGCTATAGCCAAACCTTTGCCTCTGCCAGATGTCAGTTTCAATGGTCCAGCAGTGCAAATCTTGGACATTGTTATTGGTATTGTTCTCTGATGAGTCCAGAGTAAAGCATGGGGGAGGATCAGTGATGGTTTGGGCTGCAATATCATGGCATTCCCTACTGTGCTTGATGGGCGCATCGCTGCCAAGGATTCCAAACCATTCTGGAGGATCATGTACCCTGAATGGGGTGCCATGATAATGCACCAATACACAGCAAGACTTGTGACAGAATGCTTTGATGAGTATGAAAGTGAATTTGAACATCTCCCATGGCCTGCGCAGTCACCAGATCTGAACATTTTTGAGCCACTTTGGGGTGTTTTGGAGGAAAACGTTTTCCTCCACCAGCATTACATAGTGACCTGACCACTGTTCTGGAAGAGGAATGCCTACAAAATTCCTCTGGCCACTGTGCAAGGCTTATATCTGTCCTTCCCAAGACGAATTGGTGCTGTTTTGGCTGCAAAAGGAGGCCCTACAACATACTAATACATTATTGTGGTCTAATACTGTCACAGTGTGTTTTGGGTTATGTGTCATGTTTCTTATTTTGCCATGTTCACTGTCTTGTTTCCTGGTTTGTCATGTGATTTCCATGCCCTCATGTATTCTTGTGTCATGTCATTGGTTCATTGTTTAATCAGTGTTCACAGGTGTCCCTTGTCTTGTCATTAGTCCTTGTGTATTTAAGCCCTCATGTTTGTCATGGTCCTTGTCTAGTATTGAAGTTGTAGCTTGTTGGTGGTGAGTCTTTGTCTGGTTTAAGTTTTATTGTTGTCAAGTTTATGTTCAAGCCAAGCCTTGTAGGTTTTTGTTTTATGTTAAGATTTAAGTTAATAAAGAGACTGCGCTTGGGTTTTTCAACTTGCCTCCAATGGACTATCCGTTACAAATGCCAGGTGTTTCAGTTTTATTGTCCAACGCCTGTATATGTACATAAGCCTACACCTAATAAATTCCTCACCAAATCATTACTGTATATTTGTACATATTTATTTGAAGATCTGACCAACATATTATACTGCTGACTTCATGATGGCTTTTATTGTTATAACACACATTACACCCATAATAGCTGTCTTTTATAAACATAATTTAGGCTATTGTTTTCGTCCTCTACTCTGATATCCCCTACTAATGTCTTAATTAGATCTTTCCAGAATACTTCAGGGGTGCGTTTCCCGTACAACGACGTTACTCACTGCTTAACTACCTTAGTACGATGCATCGTTAAAAGAAGTCAACTAGGTAGTCACGACTGTTTTCCGAAACTGTATTGTCGCAAATCTGTCGTTCAACCACTTTGGTTAATGATGTCACGCAGGTGGTGGTGTAATAACTGATTTTAATTAATTAGTTTGAGATCGAATTCATGCTAGATTTTTTACTGTAAATTATGGACATGGCATCTGAGGACTAATTCTTATTTTTCAGTTATTTTGCTCAGTTATTTATCACAGGCTCGTTCTTACGTACTAGAGCACGTACACACATGCGCACTCTTCAAAAATGGTGCTTTAAATCTTTTGACAAACTAAATGACATTTGTATGTATTTGAAATAAAAGATATAGATTGTACTAAATGTCAGCTTGCCTATTTTGTTCAAGGTAAGGATTTATTAAGTCCACATGTCATGCAAACAAGAAACTATGCTTCTAACCACAGGAGAGTTGTCGGTCCAACCACTCAACTTTGCGACACTGTTTGCGAATGTTAGTTGGAACGATGGTTTCAGGAAACACCGACTTGTTGATAACGACAGAACCATAGTTGGCTAACGATGCTTTTGGGAAACGCACCCCAGCATAGCAATAGCTGGTCCAAATCTGCACGTCAAGTATACATTAAAAACAAAGTTCATTAAATCCAATCTCATGAGAAAAACGCATCTTCTGTAAGAGTATAGAATCCCCGGATCTAAAGGTGAAGAAGAAAAAGAAACAAGTGATAGAAGATTGCTTACACGCATGTAAAATAACATCATCATCAAACAAGTTCATATAAAACATATAAATAGCATATAAGTTCAAAACTGCCTACCGAATGAAATGTCGACCCAGGAAGGGTTAACGACTGTGAAGCTTTGGTCGTGGTGATGGACTCGATCTACTCTATTTTGATCATCGTTCTGACCCATCCGGACGTAGTCTTTGACAAAAATGCGATTTTCTCAGCCTTTTGTTTAAATGTTGCTTTTTTGTTAAACTTACCCACATTCAAGTATTGATAAAAAAGGATGCATAAAGCTTGAATAAAGTACAGGTAAAGGTATATTTCAAGTATACAAAATTAATACCTAACATAGTAGTATACTTAAAGTGCAAAAAAATAATACATATAGGGGAGAGCGGGGCACAACCTAATGCTGTTTGACTTCCTCAGTTTGTGTAAATTCACTTAGGGTTCAGAGTATTTATTTTTTCCCCCACATTAATTTCACACTTGTAATACAATTATGTGGTTTTGTTTCATTAATACAGTGTATGCATTTTTCTTGATTTAACCCGAAAGAATGGAAGTGAAATGTGACAACATGCCCCATAGGTAGGGTACATTGTAACATGACCATATGACAGCTTAAAATGTTATCTGATCTAATAAAAAAATATCCAAGACAAACTAAAATATTTTGGCAATAAAATACACTTATGAACTTTTTCATATCAAATAATGTCATTTTTTAATAATTAAAAATGAACACATTTTTGAGTTTGACAACAAACACCGCAAAACTATGATGTTATGTTCACTTAAAGAAAACGTACAAGTACACTTGCAGTATAAAACTACTAAACTAGTAGTTTACTGAGAGTAGGCATACTTCGAAGTGTGCTTTTATAAACTAAAAATGTGCTACAAGTATTTGAATAGTAAACTATCAGTATACCTATCAGTTCACTTGTAGTATGAATTAAAAACTTAGTTGTAAACTAGTTGTGTACTCAAAGTGTACTACTGTTACACTTAAAGTATTCTTAAAAGTATCATTTTATACACTAAAAAGTGGGCCAATTTAGTCCTAATTAGTATTGAAACAGTACACTTACAAGTACTAGTACACTCATATTAGTATATGTACTACATAAAGTATACTTAAAAATATTACTTGAACTTTACTTAAGTATATTTAATAAAATAAACTTGAAGTATACTTTTTTTTTTGTTAAGGGTAAGCCTACAGTGTTTGTTAGTGACAGACTAATTAATATTAAGTTAGATAAAGTAGCCTACTGTAACTTGCTTTAAAGTGCCATGTAAGACACGTGATGTGAATGATTTCAGGGAAGATGTACGTAATCATTAAGGAGTTTCCGTCACTGGTATGGCTCATTTGGACTTGTCTATAAGCTTTAAAGGACTCATTTCCGACAGCAGCCTTTATCAGGTGTCGGAATGCAGCAGACATTCTTCACATTACTGGCGTGTCAAACTTTTAGGTATAAAAGAGCTTGAGGCTGAACTGAGAGTATACAGACAACGACACAGAGAAGACAGAAGAACAGCAAAAAGACAGGAAACATGAAATCGCTTGACATTCCTCTAGTCTGCCTTATCTTACTCTTCAGCGTTCAGCTCACGGGCGCATTCCCGCTACAAAACACAGCCTTAACCACAGAGGACATGGATGTCTTAAAGGTAAGATGAAAATCAGGAATAAGAGAAAAAAACTTGCTTAATAATGCTCGCACAATAGGTCACTGTAACTGATTAATGAGCCATATTTTTTCAGTTTCTTCTACAGCGACTGGAAGAGTCCATTCCTGCTTCTTCTCGAGACCAAATACTGTCGCAAGTGGAAGAAGAAGCAGCCAATCTTGGAGAAACCCTCATTGAACCTCATCCCGAGACTGACACGAGAGACTATCTGTCTGCTCGGAACTTGAGGACAGTCCGACAGGACTCAAAGAGATTCTCTGGGTGTTTCGGGCACAAACTGGACCGAATCGGTTCCATGTCGTCCCTGGGATGTAACACTGTCCGGCGGTCAGGTAACAACTTCATTTCTATATCGCGCAGCTACAGTTATTAGGAACATAGCATACGTTGAATAAAAATTAATGAACAGTTTTTGGACAACTACGTGCGTTTTCTCAATATGACGGCACAGGCCTATCGTTCACTAAATTAACACATTTGTTTCTTTTTCTCTTTTTTTCAGGTCCTAAGAAGAAGTGAAGTCTTAATGATTAGAAGCTTCTACACTGTAAACATTGAAACATTGTGCAGTTATTATTTACTTGATCTGACCGTACAATGACTTTTGTTGGTGTAACCTAGTGTATTCAGGTTAAATAATTATGTTAACTTAAATTTAGATTTTACTATTTGAAGGACATTTTTTAGGTTACCTGACAAAATATTTTTACAGTGTTATTATCTGCAACAGACTCCAAAAATTGTTCTTAACTATGCATATTTATTTATTAAATTATTTAAATAGTGGTTTTATATTTATATGCATCTTTAATTTAATTTGTCAGTCAAATCAGTTGTACATGCCCTCTTTAATATACAATAAATGTTTACACATGCCTTGGTTTTGGACGTATTTCATTCTCATTGATTTTCCTTCTTTCAAGAGCCCATGCGTGTGATTGTAGAAAGAGTTTTCACAATACATAATCAAGTTTTAAATCATAATGTGATGAGGTTATATTGAACTGTGGTCTGCTTTCTTTAATAGGTTAATTATAATAATATTTTTTGTTTATAAAGCGCCTATACCAAGCTCAAGGTCACTGTACAGGAAGATATAGTTCTTTACAAGTTCTATAGTTTAAGGGAGCGATAATGTTCTTGCACTATTTTCCTGGCAACAACATGGTTACAGTGATCAAACTGTCCATGGGCTCGGGGCATCATTATCAATGCAACCTGTTTCAGCACCACGGAGAGCGACATCCCTTCACATTACTCAAGGGAACTCAAGGTCATAATCCTGACTATGACTTTAAATTAGGCCTAAGTTGTTACAGCGTTTGGTGGTGAAATCCAGATCAAAAAAATCTTGCAGTTGAAGTTAATAAATATGGGAAAAGTGAACTATTTAAAGGGGTAATGAACTGCGTTGTTTTATTGTTTTATGATGTTTCCTGGGGTGCACTTATTATGTTAGAATGCTTTTTACATCAAAAATGGTCATAATTTATAAATAAAAGGCATTTTTCCTACCCTGAATTTAGCCCTATGGTTTGAACGCTCTGTTTTAAGGGGCGTGTCCGCTGGGAGACTTCAGTGTAAACACCCACTGCTGTGATTGGCTAACGTCTTTCCATTTGAAATAGTATTACTCCCTCTTTTATCTCGTTTTTACTATTACAGCTCTCATGGTTAATTAATCGTGAAAAGTGTTGCATTACATTTAGATCTATGGCATTATATTTAGATCTTTGGCATTATATGAAGATCGTGGCATTAAAGGTTGCAGAGATGATCATTCATTGTAGCCGATCACAGACATGTTGAGCACATGAAAGCAGTGATCTCGTCATTGCAGCTCAGTTTCTGTACACTAACGAATGCTTTCATCTTCACTAACAGCGCAAACGTGATACAGTTAAGAGATTCGTTGAATAAAACTGGAGTCACTGATAAACTCATTGACAGGTTCAGCGTGCCCTGCTCCATCGATTGCAAAGGGAGCTTTCTTTGATCGCTTTCTTTATAGAATTACGGATTATTTTCATCCTACTAAGAGACACAACGCAAGTTGACGTTTAGTCACTGGTCTGATTTACTGACACATAGACAAACAACATCTGACTGTACATGAATCATTACATTTCAGATCAGGCATTAGAATTAACACAGTTACTTACATGTTACATTACTGTCGAGCCCAGGAACTGCACAATATTTTGTAATCCTCAACGGCATGTTTATTGCTTGGTAGCTCGATCTGGTTTAGCTTGATCTGTTACTTAGGCTACCTATTCTATTGTATGTCATGCGCGAATCGGTGGGCGGGGCTAAACAGGCAGTGATGAAGTAGGCGTTGATCTTCTTCTGCTGAGGCGGTGCTTGCCTCCCTTTGACGTCATAAATCCCCACTTTGAAAAACCTGTCGTTTGCTGGGACTGGTGTCTATAAAAGCTTTTCTTTGACTAACAAGGAAGTTTTCAGCTCTGAAACTTACAGGTTATTCTTATAATATGATAATCTCTTATATGTCAAAAGCTCAAGGAAAATTTGATTTCTCAGTTCATGACCGCTTTAACTATAAGGTTGTCCTCCAAACTAAAATTGCCAAGTCGGGGCAAGATGTCATGTTTTATACATAGCAAATCATTAATTTCTGATGGCCAAAACGGTTTGATATTTCTTGCACATCACTTTTTTTTCCTGAATTGTTTGTTTCAAAATTGTTTTATTGTTTAATAAATTTTAAATACAGATGCACTACAGAAGATGGCTTGTTTTATTTTAGATAGTATTTATATATATGCTAAATAGTACTGGTCAAATGTTTGGAAACATTAATATGTTTAATGTTTTTGAACGAAGTCTCTTAAGCTCATCAAGGCTTGCATTTATTTGATCAAAAATACAGAAAAAAACAGTAATATTGTGAAATATTATTACAATTTAAAATAATGGATTTCTATTTTAATACACTTTAAAATATAATTTATTTCTGTGATGCAAAGCTGAATTTATCAGAATTTTCATTTAATTTTTACTCAAGTCTTTAGTGTCACATAATCCTTCAAAAAATAATTCTAATATGCTGATTTGATATTCAGTTATTATCAGTGTTGAAAACAGTTGTGCTGCTTAATATTTAAAGATAACAAAAAAGAACAGCATTTATTCAAAATAGACATCTTTTCTAACACTTTTTATCAATTTAAGATCCTTGCTGAATAAAAGTATTAATTTCTTTCAAAAGAAAGGAGAAAAAAAACCTTTTCAACTTTTTATTCATCAAAGAATCCTGAAAACAATTATCACAGGTTATAACAAATTATTAAGCAGCACAACTGTCTCCAACATTGATAATAAATCAGCACATTAGAATGATTTCTGAAGGATCATGTGACACTGGAGACTGGAGTAATGATGCTGAAAATTCAGCTTTGCATCGCAGAAATAAATTATATTTTAAAGTATACTAAAATAGAAACTCATTACTTTAAATTGTAATAATATTTCACAATATTACAGTTTTTTTCTGTATTTTTGATCAAATAAATGCAGGCTTGATGAGCGTTCCTTCAAAAACATTAAAAATAGAAATGTTTCCAAACTTTTGACCGGTACATTGACCTCATCCTGAGAAATTTTCACTGAAGTAAAATATTTGACAAGTAGCTTCCATCTCCCCTATCAGCCACTCCATATGGTCTCATAACCATTATATTTATTCTGCAACAAATGATTTTAGGTATAGTTATAAAGACAGCAAATAACTAAACCTTACACTGCAGCTTTCCTGTTCAGCACTGAATATCACTCTAGATTTTATATTGCCTTCTGTATTAAAATGTGTCTATTAACTAGTTTAGAGAAATTAGTTTAGTTTAGTTAGCACAAACATGCAAAGAGGAAAAAGTTCTGGTGTATTTTTATTAACTGTTTTTCCATAAAGTCATTTTTCAGTCAACATCATTGGGCTATATATAGACCATCATCTGCTTTAACCCCCTATGGTATACTTAGTTGTCTTTTGTATCAGTTCTGAGGTGATGCCGGAACCATGTGAGACACTCGTGTGGTGGATGCATTCCCGATGATGCCTGAGGTCACTGTTTGTGTCCGAGTTACCGGACCTACAACAGATCAGGAGTTCTCCAGCAAGGCACCTCACACTTGAACCAAACAGCCACTTAAAAGGAAATCTAGTCCAGGAGCGTTATCAGAGATGAGGTGTCGGAATGCACTTCACACAGTTTACAAAGGATGAGCTATTGACAGTCAACTGTCCCTATATAAGAGTGAAGCAGGCAGACGGCCAGTTTAGAGGGCAAGAAACAGCATCCAGAGGAACCCAGAGATGATCAGAGGACTAATTCTTACAGGACTGTTGGTCCTGCTTTGGCACCAGATGGATGTACAAGCGCATACGTTGAGCAGACACAATTCTGCCAGCAACATGGCCAAGCTGAAGGTATTTGTGCTTTGAATCCCTTTTCTTAAAAATGAAGAGAAATTAGATATTTGGAATCTGTTTACTCATCAATGCCTTGAATTGAATGAGAGTTATTGTGAGCTAAACAGACAAGAAACTACATTCTTAAAACTAAAGGTTAAAGGTTGTCTGTGAAGAATCCATGGAACCTTTCCATTGCACAAAAGGTTCTTTAAAGTGCTCTTTAGATTATTAAAATATTCGAAGAAAAAAATGGTAAGAACTGGGATATACTTTATTTCGATGGTCCACTTTAGACATTCTAACTACATGTCAAGTAACTCTCAGAGTATTAGTGGACTGTTAGTAGACTGTTATGTTAGGGTTTTGGTTGAGTAGAATAAGTTAACATAGTTGCAAAGTTACTTATAGTCAGCTGAATGTCTGTCGGGGAGCATCAAAATAAAGTGTTATTAAGCAGACAGTCTACTAATACTCTATTGAGAGTTAGTTGAGATGTAGTTATAGTTAGTAGAATGCCTGTGGACCATTGAAATAAAGTGTCTTTTTTTTAAGAGTGTATATTATCAGATATTAAAAGAACTAAATCAGATTTCAAGAAAAGAAAATATTTTAATGGAAATGCTATTACTCAATTCAGTTTATACTCTGCTTCTCTACCAGAGCTTGTTGCAGCAGTTTGAGGAGGCCCTGGGCGCAGAAGAGGCTTCCGAGAGAGCCACAGATTATGAAGACAGCAACACCATGCTGGAGCAGAGCCCCGCTTCCACATCCTGGGACAGAGACAGAGAGGAAGAAGCACCTCCAGCGGAGGACACCAACCCCCCAGTTGGATTTGAGACACAGAGAAATCGCCTTATAGATCTTCTCATGTCAACCCGGAGCAAAAGCCTGTCTGGCTGTTTTGGGGGAAGGCTGGATCGCATAGGGTCATCCAGCACCCTTGGGTGCAACTCTAAAAAAGGTTAGCTATACAATGAGTGAATACAGTGACGTTAAAATGACAATATATTTTTATGGTACATAAATTATTTTACATGTGGATAGTTGTCCATTAACTTTTTTTTTTCATTTAAAATTATGATTTTAGATTAAAATTTACATATTTATAAGGGGGAAAGTATATCTAAATCTAAGGTTCTGTCAAATTTTCCCCATTTTTAATTACCTTCGATAAGTACTTTTAAATGGTTCTGTGGTGTGACAAAAAAAAGAAAAAAAAAAAGAAAAGTATAACGATCTCATGTGCACTGTAAGAAAAAAAAAAAAAGTTATTGGTAATTTTCTGCCAGGACATTTTCTGTTAATTTTCTGGACATTTCCTTGAAAAATTTAAATGGAAAATTACTTCATATGAACATATTGCCCGTTTCTGATATTTTCTGCATTGGCCCATTGACCATTCTTAGAGTTAATATGAACTCATAAAAACTGCATGAGTTGTAATTATGGTTAACATATAAATTTGTAGGGGTAGAAAACAGGAAAATGAAAGCAAAATGTTACAAAATGTATGTTAAACTGAAACTGTGTGAATTTTTTGTTTAAATCTTGAGATTTAAAAATGAAAACTAATGCAAAATGTGGAAATTAAACCAATACGACTTTGATACAAAACCCTTCCATATTTTGCAATCCCTGTTGTGACATCTACTTTATATTATCTGATGGTTCATATTTGTTTGATATATTTATTATGTACAAGTAGTTGAGTGCTAATAGGAATGTTGAAATACATACAATATATGACATAATTATGTGCATTATTAATGCTTTACTTATTCTGCATTCATATGAGGTTGATGAGATTTGAATACTCCTGCTGGGCTTTTTTTTCTAAGTAGTACTTCTGTTATTCTTTTTGTGTGTCACATTTCTACAGCTGAAACTGTACTCAGAAATACACTGTAAAACACACAACATTTTTGTTTCGAGAACAGTATGTTTAAGATGTAGTATTGAATGCTAATAAAATCCTGGTTTAAAATCATTTGAATTGTAGTATTTGTTTAACGGTGAACACGAGAGAGAACAATAACTCAACATAGAAACTCACCATTAACTCCTTTCTCCCATTCATAAGGAGTTGTGACTCATTTAACACCCACACCATCTCTTCTAATGGCCATTATCAGACTCATTACAGGACACTATAATGAGTTCAACAGCTGCAGGTGGTTATTACTCCTGAGCTTATCAACACCTGCCCTAAGCCTTAAAAAACTACAGCCATGTCAGCCTTAATCCTATTACACAAGCTCGGCGGGGTCTCTCCTGATTGCATGAATAATGCCTCTGTTTCAGACTGCTGCCGCAGTGGACAGATCTCATTAGAAACTTCGGATCTCCTCCGTGAGTCCGTCACATACTAACAGACTGAGAGACTGATTTATCTGGTCTAGTGTGAATCCAGTTAGATAGCACTGACAAGAGAACGAGCGAGACCTTCATATCCTTCATTAGATGAAGTCTGCAAGAGTGTGTGTCATTCCTGAGGTGAGGATTGGTGTTAGCCAGCGGGTTAATCCACTACACTGAGAGATAAAGTGGGAGACATGATGTATGACCATAGGCAAAGCGTCCTCCAGGATGCGGACAATCACTTTTTACTTTCATATACACTTACTAACTTCCATCAGGACAGGATTTTCACCCACTGATCTGAAAATTAATTAAAGGATTGACAGGGGCATGACAGAGTATGGTCAATTTAGGTACATTAAGATGACTGTCAAAAAGTGACTCAGTGTACCTGCATTTCACCATATACTGAAGTTTCTTATGGGCACTTTTGGATCTGTTGACTTTTATCAAATTAAAACACACTTTTTACACTCCACTAGTTGTCCACTAACAATGTCAGTGGATACTGATACATAATGATCACAGATTCATCATGAGAGAATTCTGTCTGAAAGTCATGAACATTATATACAATATAACAATTATGTTAATGACTGTGATGGAAAAGACAATATGATTTTTTTTTTTTTAAACAAAATGACATGGCTAGAATTTTATATCTTGCAAATAATAATAATAATAATAATAATAATGTCAAGTTTCATTGAGAAAGAAGATGACATTTCATAAATGCTTAGTATTTTAGTCAGTAGCAAATTATGTATTAGCTACTTTTTCTGCATACAGATTTTTCACACTTTTTACATAATTTGACAAAATTGCAGCTTTATTGGATTTTTCTTTGTCTTGCTCACAAATCACATTTTATTCATTCATTTTAAGCATGTTTAATGTCACTATTGGCACCTTGGTAAAACGTACACTAACTTTTGAAAAAGGTGGACTCAGGTAAAAGGTAGAAACTCATAATGTAACAACTGCACATAATGTAATAAGTATTACATTATTATTGTAATAAAATGTTCATAATGTAATCATTTTTTCAAAATGTAATAAAATCTTGAGCTCATCATGTAATAAAAATGTTTACATTATGAGAAATGTATTACATTATAAAATCACCAAAAACATGTCATATTTTCATTATTGTAACAGCTTTTAAAACATAAAAAATATTAGTATTACCTTACAGTACATTTTTAAAAATCAAAAATCCTGTCTTAAACTACCTGCAAAATGCAACAGATTTAAATTCATGCTATTATTATTATTATTATTATTATTATTATTATTATTATTATTATTATTAAACAAAGCATTGATATTTTTAAAATGTACTGTAAAGGAATACCAATGTTTTATGTTTAATAAACATATTATTATTATTATTATTATTATTATAATTAAATCTGTTGCATTTCGCAGGTAGTTTAAGACTGGCTTTAGATTTTTTTTAAATGTACTGTAAGGGAATACACATTTTTTTTATGTTTTAAAAGCTATTACAATAATGAAAATATAACATGTTTTTGGTGATTTTATAATGTAATACATTTCTCATAATGTAAACATTTTTATTACATGATGAGCTCAAGATTTTATTACATTTTGAAAAAATTATTACATTATGAACATTTAATAATAATAATAATAATAATAATAATAATGCAATACTTATAACATTATGCGCAGTTATTACATTATGAGTGGCTACATTGTGGTACAATTGTTGATGGAAATGATGCCACAAATGCAAGACAGTATTTTTTTTTCAAATGTATATAAAATATTTAACAATATTCAATATTCAAGTCTTTTTGTTTAACATTTTTATATAATCATGTAGTTTTAAACATATAAAAGGCTGATTCTAATTTTTTTGTAATGATTTTCAGTTTAAGGGTCTGGAACGATGGTAAAATAATAAAATCTATGGACCCACTTTATATTAGGTGGCCATAACTACTATGTACTAACATTTAAATGAATCATTTGATACAATGCACTTATTGTGTACATACATGTTGTTACATTGCACTTACATTCTAAAAATGACCTGCATGTAATTACATCTGTAATTAATTTCTGTAGTTACATTTATAATTACAGTGTTGACACTTCCCTTACACCTAACCCTACCCTTAAACTTACCCATACCACCACACCTGTCCTTAAACTTACCCGTATCCCACCTCAATATCAGCAAAAGTGTTTTGCAATACAATATGAACACAATAAGTACATTGTACTTATCTTTTTATGTATGTACATAATAGTTAAAGACACCTAACATAAAGTGGGACCATATCAATATATAAAAGGCATTTAAAAATAGCAAAAATAAAGTCAGTCTGTGTCAGTGACATATAAAAAAAAACATCTTTGTGAAAGATTGGAGATCTGTAATAGATTTGAAAGTGTACACTGGATCTACGAACACGTTGCCTTCCTCCTTCACTAAACGCATCCTTAATACAAAAGCACAGATGTGAACTGAAATGAAAACAAAATGACAACGTCCTAATTTGCCATTGAGGAAAGCCACAATTAGCTCTCAACATTTTATGAGGCTTGTTTCCTTGGTGGAAATCAGATTTGTGCTGAAATAGTCCATGTCCGACACATCAGCCTACATTAGGAGGTTTGATGCATGTGTCAGAGCGTGTTTAACTCCACACACTCGGCCGTGAAGAACTTAATGAATCAGGCAGTGAGCTCTACTGAGAATATGACTGACTGAGAAGCAGGTGCAGGGACTCTTTATTTACGCCAAACTGCTCATTCCTACTAAAGTGCATTTTCATGTAGGCCTACTCATCATAAATGTCTTAATATTGGATAATACATAAAACTCACAATGTATATAGAGAGAAATCATATGATTTATTGCTATATCACAATTAAGTGAAATTTAAAACATTTCACTACTTTGCTTGTTTGAGCAGAGGTTGCCATGCCTATGTTACTTCATTTTTATCTCAAAAATATGCATAAATTTGACTAATAGTCCATTTTTACCTTTGTCACTTCCAGTGCTTGAAGTGGAAAAAATAAATACTCACCAAAGGGGGCGGGGCTTTGTTGGGGGGCGTGGTTATGAGGGGTTGTTTAGTCAATAATTCAAGAAGGTCCATATTTTGAAGCTCTTAACTTGTACTCAGCCTTAAAACTAACATATAGTTCTTGTAATTGTTTAACTATAGCATTTGTTACAATAATGGTTTATTTACAAAGCAAGACCATTGACGGCTCCTCATTACCCTGCAGGCCAATGTTAACTTTTTTCTTTCTTTTTTTTTAATCTATAGCATTTGTTATGAAAAATAGCAACACAGTTAGAAACTATAGCTACAACATGCCACAGGTGTAATATACATCTTTAGTGAAAAATTATCTATTATAAATTCTACAACTAGTCAAAATGTACCAAAATAAATGAAATAGAACGTGATAAATTCTAATAAATGAGTTTAAAAAGCTTGCAGGATGAGGTTTTCCCCTCTTTTCATCAGTCATGTTAGTGGCTGTTTTAGATCATGTTCGACTAGCTCCGTGGTGTTTTACTACATTCTTAATATAATTCTAATGGGTCAAACATTTTATCATCAGCGTCGCATTGGAACGGCTCGTGCGAATCTTAAAGCCTTGTTTATACTCGATGCGTCCGCACGAGCGCGAGGGTATGCGCGGCAAAAATGGGAGATCTCATTTCGCTTGGCGGTGTACCAAGCGGAGGAGGCGCGCGCGCAGTCAGCGGAGGCTCGCGCTGTGGAGACAGACTAAAGTATAAACAACGCTTTTGGAGCGCGCGTGTGAATTCACGCGCCACTTAATTAAACAATTGGGCTTCAGTCGCAGTCATATTGCACAGACAATGGATCCGTCTCCTATAAAAGCGAGAAGTAGCGGTACGCAAGAAAAAGTGCAGGTACGCTTAAGAGTAAAATGTAGAGCACCGGTACCGCCCCACTTCGAGCACTGGTCACTCCTCGATATCACTTTCATAGTAGGCCTATTATTCATTTAACTAAAAAAAGTAATTTCCTTAATGCCATCATCCTCCAGAAAGTGACAGTGTTGAATTGAAAATATATTAAAATGGAAGTTATTTTATATCGTAATATTTCACAGTATTACTGTTTTTTTTTTGATTAAATAAATGCAGCCTTGGTGAGAATAAGAGACCTTATACAAAAGCATTAAAAAAATCATACCGACCAAAAACTGTATTTGTATATGCCGTTCAAGAGGTGAGCAATAATATATATTCCCATCCTGTTCATTTTAATGCCATGGCATGAATAAATTGAAATTATGAATAATGAAAAAAATTATAATAATGATGTGCACTTTTATAAATCATTTATAGTAAAACAATGCACTAATTCATTTAAAAAAAATGAGAAATGTTCATTTTGATTTCATGGTGACTTTAATCTAGGCATATTTTTGAAAGCTTTGTATAAGTACTTCCTTAAATTGTATACGGATAATAAAATCATATAAGGTCCACCTTTCAGTGTGAAACTATACTGGTATTCATATACTGTAATGATTGATTTTTTTTACGACAATCACCGGCATGTTTTATATGGATCTTCTAGCCTAGTGGAAGCATGACATTAAATTAATAAAATTAGTTTAGGATATATGAAGAGTTTCATAAATGCTATTAGGCATGCTGTAGAAATTCTGACCAAAACCTGAACTCATTCCACCAAACACAAGTTTACAAGGGTATAGATTTTATTTTGAGTATACTGCATTGAATTCATCACCTGAAAAACCATAATGATAGAATGCATGACGCTACAATGGATTATTGAGATTACAGATGATTTGCATGTCACTTTATGAAGCTCTTATAAGAGATGGTGTTCAGTCAAGTCTTCATACCTGCAGCACATAATTAGTCAATAAAGAAACCTCAAATAAACCGAATGTTATAAAACATACATTTGAAAAGAATCAATGCAATGCAGAAACAACTGCAATAGATAAATGACATTTTAAAGCATACATTAAAACAGCATATACAGTATGACAAAATCTCAGTGGAATTCATCTTAAATAAATCAAATTAAAAAAATTATAATAAAAAAAAGGAATGTGTAGTATACAAATGTGCTATCATTTCTTCTAATACTATTAGTCTGCTCATATAAGTCCCTTGAAATCAAACCACAGTCACATTATGATACTGATATCATGACTACTTTACAGTGGATTACAAAAACAATCATATTACATAAATCCCTGTAATTTAGTGACTTTATGGTGGTTTGATTGGTTCATTATTACAAACACACCCTGAGAACTCTCTTCCCTGACAAAACAACGTCAAGACATTTCAATGGAATGGGCAAAATGATTATCTGAAGATGAGCTAATAACTGTAAAAATATTGTTAATGCCACAATTCCAATTGAAATATTTTCCACTTTTTATAAATGCCAAATCACTGGAATTGAATAGCCTTTACATTGCATTTCAAATGTAGAGCAAACGTGACACTAGGTAAAGGAAATTATCGATCAGAACTGTATGCATATATTTTACGGATGTCCACTAATATTTCTTTAATGCCACATTGCACTGCTTTTACTTAATTGAGAGAAAGGTCTCATTAAAATGTCACATTCCACCCCAAAAATATTTTGTTTTGGTGTATTTTAACGTTAATTGCAAAATTTCTAATTACTGTTATGCGCAATAATTGGAATTACTAAAAATCTATTTATTTATATATTGATGACTCTCTTTACATTGATTAATAAATACAGTAATTCAAAATAAAATATTTGTATTATTGTATTATAAAAATAAATGATGGCAATATTATTGATTACTTTGGCAGTACAGTAACGAAAATCATTTTTCATTTGGGTGTATGTGCTTCATAATCATAATGATGAAACAATCTCTGAAAAAACTAATGGTCTAAAAAAAAAAAAGCAGCATTTTATTTATACCCACACAAATCTTTCTTTTGATTCTGGGGTGAATGACGACACAGACATGTTTTTAGTTTCATGATATTTACCCTTGAAGTAAAAAGATTTTGACCAGGGACTGTGGTCAGTGGTTTATCTCATTCTTTGTGCAAAAGCAAACATTCATAAATACACAGAAATGATCAGCACAATTTAAAACATTCAGAACTCAAAAGAGACAAAATTAAAAGTGCTACAGTGAGGTTGGTAAAGCACGGGCAGCAAACATCGTCAGTACGAGGAAATCAGAATGCTTTCCTGAAATGTGTCGATTAACGGTAACCTCACCTGCATTAATGCTAGCTTTATGTGTGTTTGTGCCTAGACGGGTCAGATTCCGAACTCTTGCGGTCCACGCAGTGACTAGGAATGGCTTAAGGGTACGACCTGAAGCAGGGGTTCAGGTCCGGAGGCGATCTGGTCTCAGGTCCCTGGAGCATTTGGCTCAGCTCATCCCGAGAGAGCCAATACTCAAGTTTGGCTGATTGATCGCAGACGGCGCCAGTGGAGTCTTAGATTGTTATGTAATGCTGTCGAAGTTTAGCAACTAAAAACTCATGGGTAAGATTATGTCTGGTGATTATTCCCACAATCTGAAAGAGACACAAACAGCAAAACACAAATTTATGAAAAGCATTCTTGCACAGTTTACTAAGCTTCATCCAAGAAAATATATTAATTTACACTGCAGGTCTTGATGCACAATTCCGATTTGGTGACTAAATCCGATTTTTTTGACGACCTGCTTACATTATCTTTTAAGCGACCTGTATCCAATATTTGCATTAACACTATACACTGGCAAAACAGCCTAAGACGTCCTGACCCGGAAAAGGAAGTAAAACGGCGCGATATGCAATGGACGCAATAGATGCAGACAAAATGATTATTCAATCTTTAAAGGTCAGCAAAACATTGCTCTCGTTCCATTAGTGTCATGTGATCGTAGAGCGTGTACTCCTGAGTTGACGTCATTCGCCTCCGTCCCTTTTTCAATAATGTATGACTCGTATTTACTGGGGAATATCCGATTAGACCGCTTACATGGCAGACGCAAATGCACGTATCCGAATCATATTGGATTTATTACCACATATGAGTGAGGCCTGAATCCGATCTGAGTATATTAGGGGTGTGACGAGATCTCGTGCCACGAGATCTCGCAAGACTAAACTGTGACGAGATTTCTCGTCGAGGTGAAAAGCTGTTTCGGGTCATGTAGGGTGCTTCTCAATATCCCTCCTCGTTTCCTCGCTCCTCCGTCCTCCATCCTATGACCCGGAAACCGACCGAGCTCAGCCATCTTGTAGGACATCTCAATTCTCTAATTGGAGGCGAGGATTGAGGAGTGAGGAGACTTTCTGAGGAGTCATGAGCGAGGATACACAGGTGTATCCTTTGCGGAAGTGCTTTATCGACTAAAGGTGACGCACGTATTAATTCTTCTCCCCCTTCACATCTTGCCACAGTTTATTCATTATTATTATTATTATGTTTACATGTACAAGACACAAATGTATGTCAAATATCAACAACTGACAGTTGCAGAATTATATCAAAGCACAAGAAAATGAAAGAAAAAAACTGTAATACTATACAACAAATAAAAAGCAGTTAATAACTGGGAATCATTCGTTAATAATAACTGGTAATATTAAATAAAATATGGACAAATGTGGTATTTTGTGGAGGTTGAAACTATTACAATATAAATAGTTATCTCTAATGTTCAAGAATCCTGGCGTGCAAACTAAATCTAGCGGTGTAGAGTCATCATTAATTGACGACGCTTTGAAGTGACGCTAAAGGGAGCGAGGATATATCATTTCACTTGATTCAATTCCTCCATCCTCACGTCTTTTCCTTGCGTCCTTCCCTCGCATCCTGAAGGGGTGGAGATAAGACGCGAGGAAAGGAAGCTAGGAAAGGAAACGAGGATGCACAAATAAGAATTGAGAAGCACCCATTGTCATGACCTGGTCATGAAGGAGTGTGAGGGTGAAGTTAGGATAGAATATCCCAACGCTACGTTTACATTACGCTTCCACTCTAGTTTTGCTTTTAATAGAAATAAAAAATGTAATTCAGGTGGATAACAGTCGCTTCAATTCCATCAGCTCATCCTACACGAGCTGTTCGACTCATACATAGTGTGCAGCACTGATCATGTGACGAGAAGACATTGAGTGTGTGTTACATGTTAGTGGACTGGACCGTGGCGGAGGATTCGTTGCGCAGCAGAAGCATCAGACTTATATTTTAAAATGTGAGTTCAGCACCACCGCTCCCTATTCACAGAGTACGCACGATCACGAAAGTGAAAGTAAACGGGATTGCGCATTCAAATGCGATTTCAATACATTACTGCTGTTTGAAAGCGGCTCCCTGAGGCACGCGAATATCTCCCAATATAAAAGCTATCTAGTTGTAACTCTCTTAGCTCTGTATCATGCTTGAAGAAAAATGTGGTCTCTATTTGCACTTTGAATATTGAGTACTTTGATTAGTACATGTATTATGGTTATTGTTTGCACTTAATCTATGATCAATTTGTGGGAAGGAGTTCAGTTAGGAGGTCAAAAGAAGCTCATGTGCAGTTCTAAGGTCTGAAGAGACAATCATACAGGAAAGAAGCCAGTCAGTTGAGTTTTTGGCAAAACCTTTACAGTGCTTGTTGTCTTTTACTGCATATGATCATTCATACTTAGAAAGTAGAACTGAAATGACATTCATTACAATATGACGAGTTAAAACATTTCAGATGCACCTGCAAACAATTTTTCTAGTCATGTATTTCATCATTGAGGATTTCTTAAAAATACTATGTAAAAATCTCGTCTCGTCTCGCTCTCGTGAACCCAATCTCGTGTCTCGTCTTGTCACACCCCTAGAGAGGATATTCATGCGGTTCACGTCATATCCGATCTGTGCCACATGAGAGGGAAAAATCAGAATTCGGTCACTTGAACCATGCAGTGTAAATGGGGCCATACTCACCCTCAAGTCATATGGTTTGTTTTTATGTTTAGCTTTTTTGTTCATTTTGGTCACTAAATACTTTCACTGTATGGAAAAAAGCAGCATGAACACTGTACGAAATATCTCTTTTTGTGTTCCACACAACAAAGAAAGGTTTGGAACGACATTAAGGCCAGTAAGTGACGATAGAATATTTTTTTTTGGTGAACTATTCCTTTAAAAGTACAAATGAATGAAGACACAAAAGGTTGCGTATATATTTCTTTGCCACTTAGTTTCCATTGACGTGTTTAGATGTTTGTGCTTATTTAGGGTAAGTTTACAAAACAACAAAAAATTTATACGTATTTCCTTTGTGTTTTTGAAAAGTTTGACATACAGACGAAAACGTTGTTCACACGGGTCCACAAAAACGACTAAAAACGCTGTATTATGCATGCCAGGTCAGTAGTTGGCGATGTCACTTTGTGAAGAAACACAACGCTACAGACTGACTGAACACACAATACACATGCACATGACGTCACCGTTTTCACAAATTTGTGTTTTTGTAGTTTAAATGGAGGAGATAGTAGTATTGTTTTTAAAATCCTTTTGAAACCAATTTGTAAAAGTTTGCGTATTCAGGCCCCCAAAACTCCAGCAATGAACGGTCAAAACGCATAACGCCCCCTCAGTCTAAGACGTACCTCTCCCACGGCATTGACTACAGGTAAGTGTCGAAGCCCCATGGTCCTGAACAGATTGAACACTTGGGAGATGCGTGTATTTGGAGAGACTGTATATGGACAGGGGTTCATGTAAGGAGTCACATCCTGTAAAAAAAGAAAAGAAAAACAAAATGAAAGTTTCTGCTGAGATAAATTAGGCTAATCATGTCTCAGAGAGACCACTGAACAAACTGTCATCACTGCATGGCTCACTTTACAACAAGAGCTCAACACTTCCAATTAACACCAATTAATAGTCATTATGCACACCAACACACATCATGTATAACACATATACAGCAGTGTATGAACTGATTTGAGAGTCATGGCATTCCCTGATGAGTTTTAAAGGTCAGAGGAATTTACCACAATCATGCGTGGACTGAGAAGGGCCAGGTCAAGATCGTGGATGTCAGGGAATCGTGGGTAGTCCTCAGTCATCTCTGAATGAGAGAGCCGTGGCTGTGAGGCGCTCTAAAATAGGAAGGAAGAGAGCGAGATAGGCTGGTCTCAAATGGTTGGTTGACATGTATTTGGTTGATTCGTATAGTGCTGTGAACAGTATAAACAAGGGCAAATTAACCCTTTAGCAACCTTTATAAAAATAAAAAAAATAAAAAAGATAACTAATTATGGAAATAATATACTTTAAAAGAATATCCTTGAGTGTGAACTGAATGTAATGCTTTCGGACTCTTAACTGCATATTAATTGGAATTAAATTAAAAATGTACTATAGTTTAAATATATATTAAATGCAATTAGTTGAAATACAATTGTTTTTGACACTTAAGTTGGACTGAAGTGCATCTTCATTTATTACTTAATAATTACTTATATAAAGTGTACTGACAAGCATTTATGGTAAAACAAAATACACTTTAATGGCATTTCTATTAAAACATATGTCATGTATTTAAATATATTTTAATTACACATTTGTAATGAAGTTGCAATATATTTTTTAAATATATTAAATGTACTATTAAATAACAAGTCAACAATGAAGTACTTTACATGTGCGTGACAAAATATTATTAAAACAATGCTTTAAAATATACTTCATATTATAACTTTACATTTTACAAATTAAAATAAATTTATTGTGTGAAAGAGTCATGAGAGTACTCTAAGTATACTAAAATAGCCTTTTATTTTATTAATATTATAATATCTACAAGTACAGTTTTTTTTTAAATATAAGACTTAAAGTTTTGAAAAAGATTTTAAATTGGTTGTTTCAGGGAAATAGGTTCATGCTTCAACATTCAAATACACATTATTTTTGTCATTTTACATTGTTGCAGCACCGCTCTTCCCAGTCTATCAGTAACTCTCTGGCTGTGTCCGAAATCATCCCCTATACCCTTAAATAGGGCACTTTTTGAGGGGACAGCCATTTGTAGTGGTGTCCGAAACCAAAGTAGACATTATCGAGTGCACTCATTCTATCCCACAATGTACCAAAATAAGGAGTGTACAACCAATGTACGCTCAACCGCTAGAAAATACCCATAATGCACTGAGAGAGTCGCGACATGCTTCTGAACAGAAGATGGCGTCCGCAGCTGAATCATCCATCCATTTTACAAGCTGTTGGTCCAATGTGGCTACACTGTAATATCATACAGGTATAAATTCCTTTTTAATTGATTTAAGTGTTTAATAAGGGTTCCATGGCAGAGTTTAAGGTAAATCTTTTCATTACTACTGGAGCTGCTACGTTTTAAATTATTATTAAACAGCAAGCAGAAACTTTGCAAACTATCTACCCTTTGGAGTGGATTTGTGCTTTCTAACTTTGCAGATCTTTTTCATGCTCAAACAGCAACATTACACACTAAAGGAAGTTGAAAATGTAAAAAAGCATAATAGGACCCATTTAATGAGAGTGGTTAATAATATTTTACACTGCTCATGCTGCCTTGATTAGCAAAATAGTGGAGAAAGCTATTAAGTTAATAAAATATTATATAAAAACACTGGAACAATTATTAATAAATTATTTTAATTTTTATGTGCACTTTCAAGTAAAAGGCATAAACATAAGGGGACTACAGGGATGATTTGACCGCCTCAAAGAATGATGAGAGTAATATGAAGCAAATCGAGGTGGGAAATGAAGGCAAGAGAAAATGTAATGAGACAGGAAGAGAACAAACAAAAGGGAAGAAGAGAGAAGAATCAAGGAGAAGGGGAATAGGAGGCGGCGTTTGAATGACACTGACCGACTGGTTTTCAGCGTAGCAAACACCACGAATCAGCAAGTTGACGAGCTGTGAACGCAGGATGAGCCCGTGAAAGGTGAGTGGGCGGAACCTCTCCTCCATGGTCCACTCCTCACTGGGCGACTGGTCCGGATAAAGGTTTGGGTATGGCACATACCTGCCAACATCAACAACAGACAGCAGTCTCATGTAAAAGGCTTACGTGGGAAAATAGATTTCTTTTGGTTTTTTTAAATAAAAGCCAGCCGGGACACACCAAGCTGTCTGGCAACATTGGGCCGTTTTTGAGCGTCGGCCGTTTTTAGTTTTTCCGGTGTGTTCTAGTCGGACGGCGTCTTGTTATTTCGGGCCGATTCAACATGTAGAATCGGCGTCGGTGAGAGAGAGAACTCTGATTGGCTGTTCAGCTTGGTGAATGAGTCAGTGAACGAGGATAATAGCAAAACAGCAAGCAAAGAAGTCAAAATGTACAGATAGAAGGCTGTTCTAATTTTACATCATCTTACCGAGTGTTCCAGGGCGAATATTTTAATATTACCATGAGCGGTGTGAAATAAAGAAAGTGATCAGCAGGATTGATATTCAAAACGGTAACGGTTTGCTTACGGTTTGTGTATCTGCAGGCTGCAGCATCAGTTTCCCTTTTTGAATGACGAATATAGATGAATGTATCTGGAGAAATAGACAGTGGTCTCATTTACACGCAGGCGCAGAACAGTCGGCTGTAGTTCTCTCGGTGCGTTCAAGTGCAGCTTTTTTGGCCCTACGCAGGCGATGTGAGGCGACAACACAGTCATTAGTGCTAGCTCTGTGACGTCGGTTTGGCGTGTCCCTACCCTAAGAAACCTTAAATAAAATTATAAGTGGACTTCTGGGAGCTATAAATGCTTAAAAGTGGAGACTATGGAGTATTTAATTATTTGTGTGACAATATACACTATATTGCCAAAAGTTTTGGGACGCCTGCCTTTACATGCACATGAATTTTAATGACATCCCATTCTTAATCCATAGGGTTTAATATGGAGTTGGCCTATCCTTTGCAGCTGTAACAGCTTCAACTCTTCTGGGAAGGCTTTCCACAAGTTTTAGTGTGTTTATGGGAATTTTTGACCATTCTTCTAGAAGTGCATTTGTGAGGTCAGGCACTGATGTTGGCTTGCAGTCTCCGCTCTAATTCATCCCAAAGGTGTTCTATTGGGTCGAGGTCAGGACCAGTCAAGTTTCTCCACACCAAACTCACTCATCCATGTCTTTATGGACCTTGCTTTGTACACTGGTGCGCAGTCATGTTGGAACAGGAAGGGGCCATCCCCAAACTGTTCCCATAAAGTTGGGAGCATGAAATTGCCCAAAATGTCTTGGTATGCTGAAGCATTAAGAGTTCCTTCACTGGAACTAAGGGGTCAAGCCCAATCCCCACACCATAATCGCCCCTCCACTAAACTTTACACTTGGCACAATGCAGTCAGGTAAGTACCGTTCTCCTGGCAATGACCAAACCAGACTCGACCCATTGGATTGCCAGACAGAGAAGCGTGATTCATCACTCCAGAGAACACGTCTCCATGTCTCCCGCTCTGTGATTTTACGTGGCCTACCACTTCGTGGCTGAGTTGTTGTTCCCGATTGCTTCCCCTTTGTTATAATACCACTAACAGTTGACCGTGGAATATTTAGTAGTGAGGAAATTTCACAAATGGACTTTTTGCACAGGTGGCAACCTATCACGGTACCACGCTTGAATTCGCTGAGCTCCTGAGAGCAACCCATTCTTTCACAAATGTTTGTAGAAGCAGTCTGCATGCCTAGGTGCTTGATTTTATACATATGTGGCCATGGAAGTGATTGGAACACCTGAATTCTTTGATTTGGAGGAGTGTCCTAATACTTTTGCCAATATAGTGTATACTGCATGTACTGTAGTCTAAAGTACTGTCATACAAATTCATCTTGCCTCAATGCTCAATGTTTTCATAATATAGATGCTTTTCAACCAGAACTGGGTGATGATAGTTCTGGAGGTAAAAGGTCAAAGTTCATCCAACCGACCTCCTCTCCAGCATCTGCTGAAGAATGTCCTGCCCTTCCTCTGCCGGCTCCACAACAACCTGCTCATCACACACATTGCGTAGCTCACTTGACGGGTATGATTTCATTGACTGACACCTCCGTCTCTGCTCCCCCGCACGCGTCAACACGCTGGTTTTCTGAAGGAGAACAAACACGAAGAGTGATATGGACATTGAAAGAAAAATTATTAGGAATCATAAACTAACAATGTAGCATTTATTAATTTTGTTTAATGGTAATTTCCGCACACACACAACTTTAATGTTAATCTATTATTTTATATATTAACAACACAAACAAAATTTAGTTTTCTTTAGAATAGCATATAGTAACAACAGTAATGAATTGTACACAACATTTATTAGGTTGAGTCAAAGCATGCATATTTCACAAAAAGACTAACAAGGGAAACATTCTAGCAAAGGTCAAAGTTATATTTTTTAAAAAATCTTTTACAAGTTGCCAAAGTACAAACTAGATTTTTTTTCTTTTACATTTTCTGAAAAAAAAATTTGAATTGGTTGCTTACAGTTTTTCTCAGTCGCTTTGGTATATTTCTCAAATCACAACAGAAATGTTTTCAAAACTGCTGGTCCAAACTCCACATGTAGTCAGTTGTGCACATCATAAATGCAATTTCTCACTGTTTCCAGCTAATGCTTTGGTCCATATATGCAATTGATTATGTACAATTGTCTGCTGTTTCCTACATTATCAATTGCTCATGTCATGTTGATCAAAATATATTATACTGATTCTCTGTTGCATAGTCTTTAAAATAGCCATTAAATGCAAAATTTAACCTGTTGTCATAATCGGTCAAGTACTGTACGTTTTCTACACACTTCTATTAGATTTTTCTACTAATTGCTGAATTGCTCTCAGGTGAAATGTTGACTTGACTATTTATTTTTTCCATCTTTGTTCTGTAAAATGGTTGTGGCGTAAAACAATGGCGCACCCGCACGCATCCGCACGCACGCACCCACGCAGTTTACTGTTTGTCAGCCACCACCAAAGACTATTTTTGACCCAGGAAAACCCCTGAATGTGTCCAATTTCTTGCAATCAATATTCCACATACAGTAATATGTACATTTTGTACAGTTGAAAATGATATATGTTATGCTATGCTCCTTTAACTAGACGACTCTATGCCCTAAAATGGGAGGTTTTTGTTTCATGGTGTAAAACAAGAAATTAGGATCCAGTCGGCTGTAAGGCTCAGATCCTTTCTTCGATATAGTCCATTTTATCATCCGGCAGGCAAAATTTTTTTGAATTCACACTACACCTTTTGAAGTCACACTACACCTCTCCTCAACAAAGTACACATTTCTGTGCTACTGAGCGAGATGTAAAAACAGTAGACCATTTGCACCATCTTGTGGCCAAAACACTGCACATAAATACTGGTACAAATGGTGTGAAGTTGTACCTTGAATTTGATATTGTTGCTTATGAGGATATTTCCTTTCATAAACTCCTTCTCATTATCTCTGTTCTCTGTGACGACGGGGAAGGCGTGATAGACTGTGGTCCTCAGGATGCTGACCAGAGACTGAATACGGGTGTGAGGATACACATACGTCAGGTTGGGCTCCATGATGTCACTGGCTGTCAATCTAAATGGAGAGAAATTAAAAACAAAGATGACAAAATTGTACAAGACTATCATGCATTTATGCATTCATTCATTCGTTCATGAACAAATGAATTTTGAGAGACAAACTAAGGATTTGATTGAATTTTGAGAGATGAACTAAGAATTTGAATGACTTTTGAGAAATAAACTTCATTGATTGTGATATAATAAGGATTTTAATGAATTCATTAATTAATTAATTTTAAGAGATGAACTAAGGATTTTAAGGGATGGATGGATGGATGGATGGATGGATGGATGGATGGATGGATGGATGGATGGATGGATGGATGGATGGATGGATGGATGGATGGATGGATGGATGGATGGATGGATGGATGGATGGATGGATGGATGGATGGATGGATGGATGGATGGATGGATGGATGGATGGATGGATGGATTTTTAACTCTTTCGCCACCATCGTTTTTGAAAAAAAGTTGCCAGTGCCAGCATTTTTGATTTTCTAGAATATTTTGTTTTATGAATATCTGAACAGGGATACATATCAAAAGAAAGAATAGATGCTTTGTTTTTTTTGTTTGTTTTTTCTTTATGCATTCTTTTTTATCAGCACTTGAATGTGGTTAAGTTTCATACAAAAAAGCAACATTTTGAGCAAAAAGCTGAGAAAATTTTGTTTTTGTCAAAGACAACATCTGGATCGGATTCAGAATGATGATCAAAACATAGTCCTGGGTCGACATTTCATTCAGTAACATTAGGCAGTATCTGGAGATTCTGTACTCTTTCAGAAGATGTCTAATAACGCCCCCTACCGTAAAACGGAAAGCGTGAAAATTCCGTCAATGGCTAGGGAAGTGATTTCTCATAAATGACGGAAAATTCAGTGGGGATTGAACTGATGAATTTTAAGAGATTAAGGATTTTAACCAATAAATGAATGGAATGATTGAAGTGGCCCCAAAAGTATTTAGGCATTTATGAACATCATTGCATTACAAAATCTCATATTTTTCATAGAACTTGGATTATTTGACAAATAATGCTATGAAATGCTGAGATTTTTAAGTGCAACTTAAAAGTTCAAATTCTGGGAGCCTGTGATCCACAATAAAAAGCCACTGTGACACATGTAATAAAAAAGGTCTCACTTGTCCATCTCGACTTCTGTTTCCCACTCCAGCAGCGGGACTCCTTTCAGGTGAATGTGAATATCATATATTCCCTTATTAAAGAAATCTCCTGTCCATTTGGCCACCTGAAAAAAACTATGGCAGTTAGAAGTGTATATTTAATTGAAGAGAAGAATGAGATATTATTTGTAGATTCTTATATCGTATTAAATTCTAATTATTCTATACTGGTAAGACATTCATAAAGGGTGTAGTCTGATACATTTGGACACAAACTGTCCAAATAATTGTATTTAATATCACACAAACATCCTGGATGATGATAAACTATAAAGCCCTATGGTGACGCGATTAGTTTTACATGGAGAAGTGGGGTAAAGTAATTATTACCAGAGCTTCTCAGTGATTTTAGTCCTATCCGAATGTGCCATCTCAGTAGGCTAATCATTATGGACAATGTCAGTAAAGATTACGGTAACTTTTACCTTCTGTAAAAAGGTCCGGAAAAATTACCTCAGGTAATACTAATCCCATGCGAATAGACCCGCTGTAAATATGTATGTAAATATTCCGTCATTTCCTGTTTAAAAGTAGTTTCCTGCAGTTTTTCCAAGTATGAAGGCACTTGAAAAAGCATTCAGTTGTGTTCTAGACGGTGGGACAAGTCTGTGGCACGAAACTTCTTTTGGCGTTAGGTAAGTGCCTATTACCAACAGAATTCAATATTAATTCATAAATCGTTCGACCGGACCTAACTGTTATATATAGATGTGTTTGCGCATGTGATATCAGGAAGCAACTTAATAAGCACATGATGACAGGGAGGTGACGGCGCTGCATAAATCAAATTACCCCTCCCACTTCTGCTAGTTTTACTGGGATTTCTTATCCCGTGTGAATTGACCATTAATAATACTGACGTCCTGTGGTAAAATTACATCACTCCATCTACCCTTATAAAACTAAACCCGTCCGAATAGGGCTTAAGACATTAAAACACCAAATTCAGATATCAGTTATACTGATTTTTGTTTTCCTACCATCAGTGTTATCATAATGGGAAGTCCATATGTGATCTCATTGGTCGATTCAATTAAGATGACTGTCAGGCTGATGGTCATTCTAACCACACCTCCTAGGAAGGCAGCTGCTCCAATCAAGGCAAAGGTCCCCGAATAGATTTGCATGTGGAAGTTACTGCAATTACACACAGTAAAACAACATTTTACATTTATACCAAAAGATTATGAGGAATAAGATGCATTAAATACATGTGTCCTGTTCCAAAAGGTGACCTTGGTAGTTCTTAAGACACTATAAACAGGAATAAATCTCACATTTTAAGGACATTGGCCACCAGGCGTCCAAGTGAAGCTCCACAGAGAAGAGACGGGACAAACAGACCACTGGGGACGGACACACCATATGTCCAACAGCTCAGAAAAAAATACAACACAAAGAACAGCGAGAGGGTGACCGGACTAAAGGTAGCTGTGAACAAAACCAGACCAAGTAGGGAGAAAGAGAGAGAGAGGGTTAGTATATACAGTGGTATAGTCATATATACACACACACACACATCTCAGGAAACTTCAACTTGATTTGTAAAGACCACAACATCATAGAGGTGAGGGCTGGATGTTTAATTACAATTTGGATTCCAACGATTATGAAAACAAGTCAAATCAAGATAAAACGATTATTGTGCCACATTCTAAATGTGGTTTCACCCTCCCTAAATGTTTAGTAGTTTTCAGTAGGTGTGGAAGTGCAATACAGTTGATTTTAATTATTTTTATATGATATTTACACCAAGTCTATTTTTGCTGTGCATGTTGTTTGTGGACAAAATGAAAACGGACTGACATGAAAAATGTAGTAATTTCACTATATATGTACAATAATTAAAGTCTACTATATCTCACAGTCAACATATGACTTGCTGCCATAGGTTAAGCAAGGACCTTACCTCACATTTAGAAAAACTAAACGGCCTAATGGATGGAACTAGTCTCATCGTGGAGGTGGAAACAAAATCAAATTACAATTCAAAAGTTTGAGGTAAGTAAGATTAAAAATATATACAGTATATTACTTTTATTCAGCAAGGAGGCATTAAATTGATCAAAAGTGACAGTACAGACATTTATAATGTTACAAAAAAGTTTAATTTTGAACTTTCTATTCAAAGAATTCTGAAAATTGAGCACCAAACTAGCATATTAGAATGACTTCTGAAAAATCATGTGACACTGAAGATTGGCGTAATGGCTGCTAAAAAGCTTTGCATCACAGGAAAAAATTACATTTGAAAATACGTTAAAATAGAAAATTGTAAATTGTAATAATATTTCACAATATTACTGTTTTTGCTGTATATTTTATACCAAATATATGTAGCCTTGGTGAGAAAAAAAACAATTATTCCAAACTTTTGACCTGTAGTGTATATTTATAAGCTATTTATAAGTAATCTGATCTCAATCTTGACCAAAATAATGTTTGCAAAATTGACCAGTCCTAAAAAAAGGTGGAGTAAATGATAGAAATTTTTTTATTTTAGGTAATGGTCTTTAAGGCTTTAAAGGGCACCTATTATGCTCCTTTTTACAAGATGTAATATAAGTCTCAGGTGTCCCCAGAGTGTGTCTGTGAAGTTTCAGATCAAAATTCCTAACAGATCATTTAATATACCATTTTGAAAATGCCAATTTTTGGGTTTGAGAAAAATGAGCTGTTTTGTGTGTGTCTCCTTTAAATGCAAATGAGCTGCTGCTCCCCACCGCAGAGGGCGGAGCCTTCACAGCTCGTGAACACCAGTGAACAAGCAAATGAAATCTGAAACATGATACATCTGTTTGGCTTTGATTATCATCTATATCGTGGACACGCTCAGGTGACATTGCAGTTCTTCATCATCATGAAATATTATCATCTGCATGCGTTTTAAAGCCATATCACTCTCAACCTTACAGTCTATGCTCTCAACTTGAGCACACACATTTGACGCATGCGCACAGAGAGCTGGATGTCGGCGTGTCCGTGAGTAGGCTATTAAACTAGACTAGTTCTCTTTCATGTCTTTTTGCAATTAAACTGTCAAATGCACACAAGGTTATGTCAGAAACACACAAAGTTCACATGAAAACAGTTGGTTATGTCTGTGCACGTATGCAGCAAGTACAGAAATCAGTATATTAGATCTGTGTACTAAAGTGAAGGCAGTGTAATATACAGTATCTACTGCTATATCTGCTGTTAATATGAATCAAACAACAAAAGATAAACAGAAAATCACTCACTGCTCTTGACTGAGTGAACTTTAGTAGCTTTATTAAGAACACATTTCTTACTTGAATGCTGCTGTTAAATGCTCTGGCGAGGAGATAAACATGGCAGACGTTGTACAGCTCTCTGAGAGCGGGGTCTATGCTAATACGGCAGCGTCCATCAACACTTGTGGGCGGGGCCTGTGAAATGTGACGTCACTTTGCCAGGAATTTGCAAACGGCTTGTTCTGAGACACTGCTTATGATTTATGGGAATTAAAAAAAAAGGAGTGGGTGGATTTTTACCATTATAGGGTGGTTGTGTACACACACTTCCAACACACATTTATGTTCAAAATGTAAATTTTACACCATGTAAAAGTGAATTTTGCATAATAGGTGCCCTTTAAATTCTTTTGATATAATTTTCTGAAATGCCTATGGAGACCATACAGTAGGTGATGGAAAAAAGGGGTGGTACATTCAAAATAGTAAATTTTTGCTGTTAATTATAAAAAATAAATAAAAAAACATCACCTAAACACAGTATATTGCTTCTGTAACTTTCTTACCATTCTGGTGGAAGAGCTGGTGGATTGCCACCTCTTGAGGGTTGAAGAACAGAGTCGCCATGTCATTATATGTGTTGTTGTAGCAGAAGAATCGTCGTATGGTTGAGTTCACCTCCTCATTTACAGACCCCTACAAAACACAAACCATTACTGCGCCTACTGTCTGCCTGTACGGTCATAATGCACATGAAAAAGGACAGCTTTCTAGAAATTTGAAGTTATAATCTCATAAGAATAAACTGAAGTGTGGACATTGGGGTGTTTTGTTAAAGGAACGACTTTAGCTTATTCACCGTATCCCCCAGAGTTAGATAAGTCCATACATACCATTTTTATCTCCGTGCGTGCCATAACTTTGTCTGACGCACCCACCGCTAGCCTAGCTTAGCTTAGCACACTCTCATTCCTGCGTAATAATCCAGGAACTTTGCTGCCGTACCATGGGTGCAGCGGCGCAATGATATTACGCAGCGCCTGAAAATAGGCTAACTTCCGTCAACATAACCAACGTGACAACCTGCTTGCACAGAGAGCGTGCTGGGGACTATTTTCAGGCGCTGCGTAATATCTTTGCCATGCTGAACCCATGGTAGGGCAGCAAAGTTCCTGGATTATTACGCAGGAATGAGAGTATAGTCCCTAGCCATATCAGTCTAGAAAATTGCAACTTTTCATTTTCCATCTTAGTCTTAGTACACGATGTAACTATACAGATCACAACATGTAAATAGGAAAATGTTGCCGTTATTTTGTCATTTATTGAGCAGTAGGCTAGATGGAGCCGTTTACCTCCAGTCTTTGTGCTAAACTAGGCTAGCGGTGGGTGTGTCAGACAGAGTTATGGCACGCACGGAGATAAAAATGGTATGTATGGACTTATCTAACTCCGATAAGTAAATAAGCTAAAGTCCCAAAAAGTTGCCATGTTCCTTTAACCAACTAGTACTTCAGTGATAATTTGAATTATGGTAAGACAGAAATACCAATACTTTGTAGTTGCAAAGACTGTTTTCGAAGCCGTTTCATACCTATACATGACAACTGCCTTCTCTGGGTCAGTGGCAGCGCGAACACAGATTTGAATGTTCCAGTATGATTTTGTCAAAGGTTTTATAGACATAGCCAAATCGTAGGAGAAAGATTGTGTGGGTGTTTGAATCGAGATTGCGATTATTTAACGATTAATCGTGCAGCTCCAGTATGCACACAATAAGTGCATGGTATTAAATGATTAATTTAAATGTTATTACAAAGTAGTTAAAGACACTCAATATAAAGTGGGACCAAAGAAGCTAAGAAAAATATAGAATTAAAGAATGAAGCTAAAAGAGAGAAAGGAAGTCTCAGTCTGACCTGTGTTGATGTGTTATTTATGGTGGAGACTAAATCTCGGCACTCCCCCAGAGTCACTGAAGCCATGAAGATCACTAGTGTGGTCACCATACATACCAACAGACTCTCCAACACCCTGCCAATAAAAGGAATATAAAATATTGTCATATGTACATGTCAGAGAGCTACTCTCTTCATATCTGTGTAGTGAAGTTGTTACGCTAAAAGTTGTTTTGAGTAGTTTAATTCAATATTAAATCCATATAAATAAGATATCTCTCAGCACCTGATGAATCTTGCTTTGGGATGAACGTTTCTCATGCGGTATTTTGCGAGCCGTTTGTTGATGCAGTTGAACAGTGCTCCGAGCAGACCTCCTGCCACACCCATTAATACAAAAAACGCCAAATCTACTGCCGTCCACAAATGACATGACTTCTCTCCATCTGTGCACTGCAGATAGCAAAGAAAAACAAATAAGGAAACACCACAAACCTGCTTCGGTTTCAGACAACAGAAAACTGCATTCGCAAGTGATCAGGATGTGGAAGATTAAGGTCAAATTCACCCTCAAGAGCAGCTTAGCATTTATGACAATAATAAATAACTGCATTATCTATTATTTATTTATCTTTTAATTAAAAAAGCTGCATTACCTACAATGTTAGGCTAAATCAAATAGCATTCTGGCTTCGGTTAACTTTTTTTTTCTTCTCCTGCCCAATCGGCATCGATGACATTAGGGGAAAAGGATATTACAATTTTATAAAATATTATAACATATAAATATTATAATATAAATATATATACAATAAATTTTTTGTAAAAACACATAACATTTTTTTTTCTGTACAACAATAACTGAATCTCTGATGACTCAAGTGCAATTCACCCTTTATTCATCAAGGTGCCAATGTCTGATACACAATGATGACGTGATGTTTTACTAAAAATTACCGCAGGCATAAAACAAAAGAATACACATACATAATCAGCAAAACTTGAAATGGCTCAGCGATTTACAGCAGAGCAAGTACTGAACGTAATCAAATATTAATAACAAAATATTGTCACTTGATGGTGGATCAGGTGAAGAAGCTGTCAGTCTTGAAAACAATAGTGTTGAGAATATGGTTGAGATGGCAAATACAAGCCTGAAAGTATAGCCCATTCTGAAAGCTCTTACGAGGACAGTGATGATAGTAAAAAGAATCAGCCCTTCCAAGATCCAAAAGGTAACGAAATATACTTCATTTTATTCTTTTGTAATTGTTATTAAAATATCAGGAGTTTTATGCTATTGCGGCAGTTAGAAATCAATCCATATTAGATATAGGTCACTAAAAGACCCGAATATGTAATAATGATTGGCAAAACATTTATGCATTTAAGGGTTAAGAAAGTAATAGGCCAATTAAATATTTAATGGGATAGTTCACCCAAAAATTTTAAATCTGTCATTAATTACTCACCCTCATGTCGTTTCATGTCGCCCCTCCATAGGCAGAAACAGCAAAGCAACTTTTAAGGCCCAGAAATGTAGATGTAGAGATTGTTAAAATAGTCCATGTGACTACAGTGGTTCTTAATGAAGCGACGAGAATACTTTGTGCGCAAAAACCAAAACAAAAATAACGATTTTATTCAACAATCTCTTCTCGTCTGTGCGGCAGCTTACTATTGGCCGACGCTGTTCACGTGAGCACCACGACGCATGCGTGTGATGCTGACACAGGAGTTGGCCAATAATGAGAAGGCGTTCTGACGTAGAATCTGGAAACGCTGTCCTGTTTTTACTACGTGCACAGGAGTATGACATTGAAGAGAAGAGATTGTTGAATAAAGTTATTTTTGTTCGTTTTTTTGCGCACAAAAAGTATTAAAGTTGAACCACAGTAGTCACATGGACTATTTTAACGATCTCTTTACTACTTTCTGGACCTTGAAAGTTGCAGTGATGTTGCTGCCTATGGATGGTTCAGAAACCTCTCAGATTTCATCACAAATATCTTAATTTGTGTTCCGAAGCTGAACGAAGATCTTACGGGTTTGGAATGACATGAGGGTGAGTAATTAATGACAGAATTAAAATTTTTGGGTGAATTAACCCTTTAAAAGTAGAAAAGGACATGAAAGGATTTGGTTAATTTAAACTGACTGTCATATTAGTACCATATTATCACATATCACAATGCATCAACACAATAAAAGGGAATTCATGTTTTCATTCTGTAGTTCTTCTTCACCTTGAACTCTCCAAAGTTGAGCAAGCCAGGGAGCTGGAATGATCCCCATTTATTGAAGTTGATCCCAGAACGAAAGAAGTTGAGTGTAAAAGTGGCAGACATAGAGCAGAACAACTAAAAGACAGAAGAGAGACAGAAAGAAAGATAATTATAATGGATGAAGATTAAGTAGCACTTTCTGAGCACACACCAAGAATACATGACCAAAATCCAGCAAACATCAACATACCACTTTCCATGTGAGAGCCTGGTTCCAGAAGGATGACCCCTCCTCCAGACTAAAGAGTGTGCCCCCTATGGGTGCCCCGAAGGCAGCCGCAACTCCGGCTGCTGCACCCGCTGAGACAAAATCCCTTTTGTCCCTGAACATAAAATAATAAAAAAAAGCTTTAAACGTTGATACATTTTCCATTTCAGTCAAATTTATCACTAGATAAAATGTTCTGTACAGCAATTTTTCACATATAAAGATACCACATTACAAAGGTAAAGGGTTGCCGCCAGTGTAGGTAAATGCTGTTTTACATTCATTTCGCACTATGTAATCAATTATTTAGTGTTTGGTGTGACGCACTGCTCACCTGTCACTGCGGAAATAGGGAAAGTGAAAGCGGATCTTCTTGAAGGTGATGCTCTGAAACTAACCAGACATACAAACATGCGTTCAAAAGATTTAACAATGACTGTGGAAGGGAAATATTCTTCTTAAACTCCAAGGACCCTGATAAGGGTCCAGAATGACATCATCATCAAGTATATAATTTAAATTTTAATTGTCTGCGGAGGAACTCTGCCCTCACTTTGCATTTGTTTTACAAAAAGTAACTTATTTACACTAAATTACTCTGGGACCATTTTTGGGGATTTCCGCTTGGATTTGGCCTCCCCAAATTGAAAAGCTTCCCATACCCACATACAGTGGTCTAAATACACAATTTTGGTGTCATTTGATAAACATTTAAGTATATGTTGTCCGGGCTGAATAAATCTTGCATACAACATAATACAGACAAAAAAAAATGTTCAGTATTTGCTGACATGTAGTGGAAACAGCCAAAACTGTCTGCAGCACACAGGGTTATACACTTTCAAAAATGAATTTATAACCAAAAAAACAAATCAAAAAGCGCCTCTTTTTTGGGGGATTATTACAGCTCAGACAACATATACTTAAGCATGCATCACTTTTAGCAGTGTTAACATCATGTGTAACATCAAAAGGTTTCCTGTTAAATGACACCACTATATGTGGTTATGGGAAGCTTTTCAATTTGGGTAGGCTAAATCCAGGCAGAAATCCCCAAAAATGGTCCCAGAGCTTAACATTCAGAGAACAAAATCATTGAAGTATCGTAGGGCTGAACTCTTTACTGCCCTAGTTCTTCAGAAATCCCTTTAAAGGTATACATGTGAATTAAACGTGGCACAATGGCCTTCATCATCACATTATGCTAATGCCTATCTAGCGGAAGGGATTCATCAATATGCTGATTGAGGACAGCTGGGACACTCCAGGCACAGGATGGTTCTGTCTGGGGAGACCACGTCGTTTGCACCTCAATTACACATCTGTACGATTTTCTTCACAGGACATAATAAATGCTTTCCACTACATACTATTTATCTACTAGTGTGTTCTAACATGTAACTATGTCATGTTTGGTCTCATCTGACAGCTTATAAACTGAACTGAAAGGTGGTGAACTTAATAGAGATATTAAAGTATCCTAATGTACAATCTAGCTACTATTGCTTAAACATGCATTGAGGATATGTTAATGTACTTCTCCCCCTTTTGATCACCACCCATTTGCCTAATCTTTTGGTTTCCTGTCGGTCGGTTTTGGTGCTGGTATTCCACTCATGTTTAACAATGCTTTGCTCAGAGTATAAGAAGGAAAGGTAACTGTTGTTCTATGAGAAAGCCCTTCCACACCAGTGTGTAAGCTCATACCACAAGAAAGGCGTGGGTGTGATATATTAGGCTTCTTCTGCACAGCAGTGCAATATTTCTTACAGCTATATTTCTTCTATTGTCTGTATATTTAAACATTTAACTTTGCCTGCTTTAAAGGCTTTAAGAATATTTCCTTTTATACTGATAATGCTGAAAGCTAAAGTGATTGTAACTTTATTTAAGTTAAATCCAACGTAAGAAAGACTTACCTTTAAAGAATAAGAGGTTAAAGAAAAACAGCAACTTTAATGGAGTCAGATTAATTATATTGGAGTCAGATAAATCCTCAACTGCTTAGCAGCAATCAAATAAGCTAGCAGCGTAAGCTTCTAGCCTTACAGTATTGTCAACCTTAACATATTTTCTATGGCAGAAGGGTTAAAGATTAGTGAAATCAGTATGTGTATTATTAAGCTCACGTAATCAAATTGAGAAGTACCTGAGGAAGTCCTGCCCCTACTATCGCTCCACTGTGGATCATTGGTCCCTCTTTACCCACAAACAATCCTGAAACAAAAACAATACTGAGTCAGCCTGGAACAACTTTTAAAAGACATATCACTGTCATCAGTCTGCATGGCTCTGGAAAACACCATGTAATTTATTGACATATTACCAGTATCAGGCCAGTTTTCACATATTTTTAGTCAATTAATGGCAATCACCACTAATAGTCAAATAGAGCACATAATCAGGCTTTATTATATTCTTTGTACTATATAGGCTATGTTCCTCATAATTACCTCCAGCAACAGCAAACAGGACCCCAGTGATCTTACAAATGAAGGTCCGCAGCCGTACAATTCCTGGAATCTTCACTCCGTTAAGGTAACTTTTAATTTCTGGGATACCAGAGCCAGCTGCAACAGGCTATATACAGGAAAAAAAACAGATGTGTCACTATGCAATTATTAACTTTTTTAAGAATAGCATGCAATTTCGATTTTATGCTGACTTAAAAAATAAATTATATACACAGAATTCATGTAATTTATACATAAAATGTTTTTATATTTATATACAAAATATTTATATATAATAGAAATGATAGAAATATTTATACAGTATATACATGCAAATATTCCTTAAATATATACATGTATGTGTGTGTATTCAAATATACATAAGTTATAAACAGTACACACACATATATTATGTAAACACAAACTTTTATTTTGGATGCGATTAATCATTTGACAGCCCTATCTATCTATCTATCTATCTATCTATATAAAATTAAGAGACCACTTAACATTGAGAGATAGAGATAGAGATAGACCGATCAGGGCTGCGTTTCCCAAGATCATTGTAAGCCTAAGTTGATCGTAGAGACCATTAGTGTTAATTGTTTTACGTTCAACTTAAGGTTACGATGCCTCGTCGAATGGTCGAACATTATGACCACTGACAGCTGAAGTGAATAACACTGATTATCTCTTCATCGCAGCACCTGTTAGTGGGTGTGATATATTAGGCAAGTGAACATTTTGTCCTCAAAGTTAATGTGTTAGAAGCAGGCAAAATAGGCAAGAGCATCTCCAATACTGCAGCTCTTGTGGGGTGTTCCCCGTCTGCAGTGGTCAGTTATCTATCAAAAGTAGTCAAAAGAAGGAACAGTGGTGAACCGGCGACAGGGTCATGGGCGGCCAAGGCTCATTGATGCACGTGGGGAGCGAAGACTGGCCCGTGTGGTCTGATCAAACAGACAAGCTCCTGTAGCTCAAATTGCTCAAGAAGTTCATGCTGGTTCTGATAGAAAGGTGTCAGAATACACAGTGCATTGCAGTTTGTTGCGTATGGGGCTGCATAGCCGCAGACCAGTCAGGGTGCCCATGCTGACCCGTCTACTGCCGAAAGTGCCAACAGTGGGCACGTGAACACGTGGATGGCCGGGTGCGTGTGCGTCACTTACCTGGGGAACACATGGCACCAGGATGCACTATGGGAAGAAGGCAAGCCGGCGGAGGCAGTGTGATGCTTTGGGCAATGTTCTGCTGGGAAACCTTGGGTCCTGCCATCCATGTGGATGTTACTTTGACATGTACCACCTACCTAAGCATTGTTACACCCTTTCATGGAAATGGTATTCCCTGGTGGCTGTGGCCTCTTTCAGCAGGATAATGTGCCCTGCCACAAAGCAAAAATGGTTCAGGAATGGTTTGAGGAGCACAACAACGAGTTTGAGGTGTTGAGGTCCCCAGATCTCAATCCAATCGAGCATCTGTGGGATGTGCTGAACAAACAAGTCCGATCCATGGAGGCCGCACCTCGCAAATTACAGGAATTTAAGGATCTGCTGCTAACATCTTGGTGCCAGATACCACAGCACACCTTCAGGGGTCTAGTGGAGTCCATGCCTTGATGGGTCAGGGCTGTTTTGGCAGCAAAAGGGGGACCAACACAATATTAGGTCATAATGTTATGCCTGTTATGCCTTTTTTTCTGAGGCGATTAAAATATTCATAAAACATAGAAACAAAACAATATCCAAAACATAAACCTCAATATAAGCTGAAACAATAATAAACTGTAAATGTGTTCAGCATTCTGCAACAAATATTTTAGACTATTTTAAGCGGCAAAACGAGCAGGATATATTAATTTAACGTATATCTTTGGCAGGAATGTACAATGATACTAAGCGGGACAGCGGGTGCCTGAACCCTCCCCAGCTCCACAGTTTTCCAATGTATAGCTGTGGTAAAAAATAGAACTGCAGCATGATTTAATTAAGAGCCAATAAGGGTAGATTACAGAATGCCCCGCTTATTTTCACGGTAGCTTGCATAAAGCCCGCTACAGACCAAGACGATATCAGTTTGCTTCAGCTATGTGTCTTCATCAGGTCAGTAACTAGTTGGCATGTCTGTTCTTCCTATGTGGACTAGTGTATCAAATTAATGAAAGTATAAATCCTTTAGTTTAAACGTTCTCATGTGAATAGCCTTTATATAGTACTGTTTTGTTTGTTTTATGTTTGTTTTGAGAATAGAACACTGGAATTCCTCTATTTAATTTTCGGAGGCAATAAGTGCTACATTAAGGCAATTCTATGCATTTGTCCTGTGTACTTAAAGCCTGTCAATCAACATTAGAGCACCACCCTCAGGCTGAATAATGCAACCTCTGCCAAAAGCGCTCTGCGTGTGTTCAGCGTTTACAAAATAAAGCTTACAAAAACAGTTTATCATAAACTAGCGCTTAGACCCAGAATCTGCCCTACCTAAATTTACGGTCAGGAGCCATTACTGGTTTCTAATAAAGGTAGGGTAGGACATTTTTTTTATAAACACTTTTTGTTATATTGGTTAAAACTCTCTTCACATACTGAGAGCAATGAATAATAGAAGTGGTCTAAATAGTAAAACATGTGCACATATCTTCTGTGGAAGTCTCAGGTTTAAAAATGGTTCGTCCAATCATTGCATTCGGTCCGAATACAATGATAGGATGTCCTACCTGCCTGTCAACATATGCATTTCCATTCCTCGATGCACCCTGCTCACACTGACATCACACGTCATCAGCGCGTTCCGTAAGGCTGTGCAGAGTTGTAGACAGTCACCAAGCACCACAAACAAATAGCAGACGCCTTTAACAATTCCTCCTGAACAAAAACAACGAGCTTATGCTGCGTTCATGCGTAGTCGTAACTGTAGTTACAAGATGGCAACCCGTGATGATCTACCCGGAGTTGTTCACGCCTCAGACTCGGTCAACATTTTTTATGTCAACATTGTCAAGTTGAAGATAATTTAATACCATCTCTCATCCTGTGAAGCTTTGCCGGCTCGTTCATGTGTTTTGAAGGAGGCGTGGCTTTATAAAGCGCTGTGAAGGGAGGGTGGGAGCTCATGCTTTCAAAGCTAGCTTGCTATTGCTAGCCCTACCTTTAATGTATATTCAGATGTTCTTACCTCAATGAGCACCAGAACACTGGAGATGAATATGAACATCATATTGAGAGCCAGCAGCTCCAGTAACGAGAGAGCTAAACAGCCATTCTCACTGCATTCTTCCACAGCTAAACAACACGTCAAGGACTCCACTCAGCAAATAGTGCAAAATTACAAAACCAAAACACAAAGCAGCATTGAGCAGAAAAGATACAATGTCCAACCAAGCTGAACTTTAGCTGAGTGAAGAGCCGCACGAAGAAATCCACAAATAGGCCAGTCTGAAAGAAGAGAGAAATCACCATTTTTTTATAACCATACAAACTGTGTCAAATATTTCACCCCAAAATAAAAAAAATAAAGGGTTTGGTTTGGTTGAATGAGGCATTTATATAGCGCTTTCATATGTACTACTGTACACCCAAAGCGCTTTACACTCATGTCAGGGGTCTCTCCTCAACCACCACCAGTGTGCAGCATCCACTTGGATGATGCGAAGGCAGCCACAGCACAATGGTGCTAGTGCGCTCACCACAAACCAGCGATAGGTGGAGAGGAGAGAGGGTGATAGGGCCAATTCAATGGATGGGGATTATTAGAAGGGCCATGATTGGTAAGGGCCAATGGAGGGAATTTGGCCAGGACACCGGGGTTACACCCCAACTCTTTACGAGAAGTGCCAAGGGATTTTTAATGACCACAGAGAGTCAGGACCTCGGTTTAATGTCTTATCCGAAGGACGGTGCTTGTTACAGTACAGTGTCCCCATCACTATACTGGGGCGTTAGGACCCACACAGACCACAGGTTGAGCACCCTCTGCTGGCCTCACTAACACCTCTACCAGCAGCTACCTAGTTTTCCCAGTTGGTCTCCCATCCAGGTACTTACCAGGCTCAGCCCTGCTTAGCTTCAGTGGGAAACCAGTCTTGGGCTACATGGTAATATGGCTGCTGGCAAGGTTTAGGGTTAGGTACTTGTAATTATGCATAATTTACTATTATTACTATAGTAAGTACATGTATAAATGTGTAACTACGTCACCTTAAAAAAGAGCCTTACCAAAGTTTCTTAATGGTCCCAAAAGACCTTATTTTCTATTTTGAAATGAATGTATTTTATTTATTTAATTTTGGGGGTAAACCTGGGCACATTCATCAGTATTAATATATTTGTATGTATTAAATGTAAACACAACATAAAGTTACAGATAACCAATATTATTATTTTTATTATTAACAAACTACTGACCACAACAAAGACATTAGTTCTCATTTTATATTGTAGTTATTTTATATTGCACATTCCCACAGTGAGTGACATTTGATTTTAAGCAAATTAAGTATTTGCAGGATCTATAATTCTCTATAAATGTCAAACTCTATAGTAGAAATATCAAGGCCGCATACAAATAGCTTGCACCATTGTGTGCTCTAAACCCTGATCAAAATTATTTTAAATGCATAAACCAGCCGCAAAACGTACCAGTCCTGTTGATACTCCAATTGCAAAGACCAAAATCCACTTTATCGCTTCAAACTTTCTGGCTTTCTGTAAAAGAAATGAGATAATGAGCTTGGTAAACAGGGACTTAACATCATTGAATATGATAAATGATGACGTCACACATTTTACCTTATTATCCAACCCCTCTAAAACCTCCAAGAACGGCTCATTAATGCATCGGTCATAATCCAAACTCTGAAATGTCAAATATTAATAAAGACATAACATGCAGCATTCATATTATTCAAAAAGCACAGATAAAGACAAAATATCATGTTTCAAGTGTCATAATTACTTTATGTCCATTATTCACTGACCTCATAGTCTTTTCTTGGTAATATTTCATCATCATCTTCTCTGGTTTCACCCAGTATTGTCTAACAAGCAAAAGCCAGCAGTAAAATTATATTATCAGGTTAACACATTTAGAAAATGAGATCAGATGCTTTAGAAACTAGACCCCCAATCTGATAGTTTCCTTTGGGTGGTTCTGGGGTTTCCCAAACTGGGATCTCAGTCTTCAAAATGAACAGATGGCCTGTGATGACTCAATAAACAATGGAGGGACTCTTCCTGAGTATATTTCTGACATTTCACTTTATTATACCTTGACTGAAGCAAACGATTTGTCTACAATATCTACTTATTTACAATAATAAGGAACTCATTAACAGTATTATTAAATCAGGCTGATCATCATAATATCAAAAAATACAAGTTAAATCTCATAACCCGATCTAGACAACATTTTTGTGATATAATGCCAAAATTACACGACGTCCAAATGACATGATGCTCTAATGACATATTATCCAAAACTGCTGCACTGTCCAAATATGCCCAAATATCTTCTAGATTGGGAGCACACACGCTTAACAGTTACACTTTCACGTTCAGAGAATTGCCTATTAATCTAGTAGCTTGTTGAGTTTTACTGTTCTCAGTACACTCAATTTGATTGCTAAACTCATTGTTAGTGTACACTTGATTTACATGGGGATGTTTACAGTGGATTTGGGTGGAGAATAACAGATGAAGCATCATTTAACGCATTAGAAAGCACGCGCGTTTCATTAAAAAAGTCGCTTTGCGTAAGGAAACAGATAATGCACATAAATTAACTCATACCAGCTCCTCTGGTGTTCTTGTTTCGCCTTCATTGCAGCAGCACTGACAACACAAACAGCCTCCACAGCACGCCATCTTCAGCAACAAACCGCTACTAGAGCGCACCTGATCACATGACCATCACACGAGCGCTGCTGTGGTATTCAAGCGCACACCAGCTGCGTAGCTTTAACGCAGACAAGCTGGATTTACATACAACGAATGATATTTAAATATTCTTTTAACGATACATTTGTCCCAAGGTTATTAACAAAGTCAGTGTATTTATATAGGTCAACTGGTCTGTAACAAAAAATAAACCTTTGTTAAACCAATCACACCAAAAAATAGTCTTGTTTTTGAATAATATACTGATTATTCCAAACAACACAGGAATGAGGAGAAAGACCAATGCAGACCAATTTCCACGCATCTAAAGCTTTTTGTGAAAATTAGACAACTTAATTGGGAGTTTAGTACATTTAAAATCACATACAAGTAAAAAATTAAGACCACCACATTCAATAGTTTTTTTATTCAGCTTTACATGTACAAAACGTCCGACACGGGGGACCTAAGCTCATAATTGGTTAGAGCCATAGACCGTAAAAAAATAGAGCCATGTACATTACAAATATTTCAGAAAAAAAAACAAAAGACTTAAAAGATTAAAGAATAGTTTGGCTTCGGACTTCTCTTTTCTTTTCTTTTCTTTTTCTGTGTGGACGTGTGCCTCTATATCGTATGCGTGCGTGTCTGCCTTTGTCCTGCACATATAGCTCATTTAATTATTAATGAGTACATGTGGTGTGTTTACATCACAAGCGATGACAGACCTTACAGCCAATAAGAAGATCTTTTGGTCTGTGTGGGCGTGGCTCGTATGAAATGGGCGTGGCATACCATAACACCACCCTTGTCGTCCATGCTGTCCGCACACGCTGTTTGGCACAAGCCGGAGAACGGGTACAACGCCGCCCTGGAACTGTACTTTCCTCTCATAACTCCTAGGAGATCGGGAAAAGGTTGAAGGTAATGAAGCAAAGACTCCTTTACACGAGTACAAAGACGGCATGACTATTTCCGTTAGGCTGTTTAAAGGGTGCAGTCGTGCGGACCCACATGTCCCAGTCTTGACCCTCTCGCACAATATCAAAAGATGCACAAATGTTTTCTGAAATAAGCTATGTCATATAAAACGCTGTTTGTTGCTTGCATTGATTGCCTGCCAAAAAATTATGCCTTTAAAACAACTTTTTTTTGCATACATTTCTGGACTAAGAATTAATACATTTAGCTATTATGATCATCATCACTTTACTCAAACTTCACGTAACGCTACTGCTAGTCATTCATGTTTATGATCAAGGAAAGGTCGTGAGCAATTACTACAAATCTGCCTGCTATCTTTTTGTATGACGCATGTATATATGCCATACATATTTCAGACATGAACGTGATACTTTTATGCAAGAACATTGGAGTGATTATAACAGTGGCTGTGGGTCAATTGTAATGCATATCACTTCATATGGTACTAATTATTTTAGCTGTCAGTAATAAATGTTTTAGTAAACTTTAAATCAAAAGTTTACATTTATAATGTGCTTTTTATCTATTCAACTACATATGTTACTGAAATAATGTTACATCATTTTAAACAATTTAAAGATTCAAATGTCATGTGCACAGTATAAGGACGTAGTGGTCTGGAGACTGTATATCCCACAATGCAGTGGGCCTGACACAATTTTTACTTATATGATCAGACTGCCTAACATTGAGACATTTTTACATAAAACTTAATTAAAAATACAATAACCATTTTTACAAGATAGTGAATACCATATAACTTACTCTCTTAATTAGTAGAATATAGTAATTTTATGCAGTATTAAGTGGTAAGCTAGTATTTCATTCTGAACATAGGCAGTGTCATCAGTGCGATTTAGAAAACTGCCCCTAGTCTCCCATACATACGAGTTTAGAGACATTAAAAGTCAACCTAGCTCGAAGTAATCATGTTTTCTGTTTTGTTGGGGTGATGTTCAACGTTTGGTACAGGAAACATGGTGAACCAAAGAGCTGACATCGGTTGGCAGTCCTCTAAGAGCGACTCTAGCGGGGCCAGTAACAGTGGAGAGAGCTCCAAAGAGAGCTCCAGGTGCTCGACCCCCGTACTGGATGCCGACCGCACTGACCGGCTGCGGGACAAGATGAAACGGCGGACCGAGTCTGGGGACCACTGGTTCTCACTGGAGTTCTTCCCACCTCGCACAACATCTGGAGCAGTCAATCTTATCTCTAGGTAGGAAAGCTAAACATTACTATTTAATCTTTTTGAAAGAAGACTCTTATGCTCATCAAGTCGATTTGATCAAAAATACAGAAAAAACACTAATATTGTGAAATATTATTACAATTTAAAATAATGGTTTTCTATTTTAATATACTTTAAAATATAATTTATTTCTGTGATGCAAAGCTGAATTTTCATCGTCATCGAATTTTCATCGTCTTCAGTGTCACATGATCTAAAAAAAGATCACAGGTTCCAAAAAGATATTAAGCAGCACAACTATTTTCAATAATAACTAAGTATCAAATCAGAATATTAGAATGATTTCTGAAGGATCATGTGACACTGGAGTAATGGCTGATGAAAATTCAGCTTTGCATCACAGAAATAAATTATATTTTAAACAAGTATATTCATGGAAATCATTATTTTAAATTGTAATACTATTTCTCAATATTACGTTTTTTTTCTGTATTTTTGATCAAGTAAATGCAAGCTTGATGAGCATAAAAGACTTCTTTAAAAATTAATAGTAATGTTTCCAAACTTTTGACCGGTTTATTTTGCATTGTGACATATTTGAAAATCAATCATATTTTCCTTCCAAAATCTCATTACCTTAATGCAAAAAGTTATGATATTTAATATATATATATATATATATATATATATATATATATATATATATATTATATTATATTATATTATATTATATATATAAAATTCTGCACTTTGTGTGTTAGATTTGACCGAATGGGTTCTGGAGGTCCTCTCTTCATTGACATCACTTGGCATCCCGCTGGAGATCCAGGCTCAGATAAAGAAACGTCTTCCATGATGATAGCAAGCACAGCAGTCAATTATTGCGGCCTGGAGAGTGTCCTGCATTTGACATGCTGCAATCAGACAAAGGAGAAAATATCAGCCCATTTAAATAAAGCCAAGGGGCTAGGCCTAAAGAATATCATGGCTCTGAGAGGAGGTATGAACACTAACTCATTTGAGATCTTATTTGAGTTACTTATAGGTTCAAATAAACAACAATTTTTTTATATGCGTTTCAAAACCTAGTAAAACGGCATGATGTCTACATTAGGGTTGTGCCGATAGACGATGATGGCTGACCGTCATCACGATGGAGAGCCACCATCGTGATGCCACGCCCCCCCGTTGCGAGTCTTGCGAGTGCGAGACACACTAATCCTAGTCTCTACTATAGTTAACCTAAAAACTTTGCAGGGATTGCTCTGTAAATTAAATTGAGAATATAACTAATGTATATATGCTATTTTAAATACTGGATGGCGCACACGCAAGTGGTCATGAAGATTGGTCGTCTGCCCATCTTTTGCGCGGATCACACATGAGCAGATCTTGCACACAACTTCAGTTGGGTCCCTTGGCTGTCCACTCTCATCAGGTCTAAATCCAAAAAATGGCCATATAGGTGAAGTAGTACCCTTTTTAGCAACCAATACCAACGTTATTATATCAGCTCTTCTTAAGTGGAAGGAAGCTATTTTTTTATTTCCCTTATGTGCAACCTATTATAAAGTTGGGTTAGTAAAATAACTAAATTATAGTTTTTAAGTAGAAAATAGTATTTTATGTAAAGAGATATTAAAATAAAAAGTGCTTAAAAGTGCACAACTCTTAAGTGGAAGAAAGCTACTTTTTTCCCCTCACGTGCAACCTATTGGAAAGTGCGGATGAGTCATTAGTTGGGTTAGTAAAATAACGAAATTATAGTTTTTAAGTAGAAAATAGTATTTTATGTAAAGAGAGATAGTAAAAATCAATATCATCATCCATCGCAATGTTTTACTGTCAACATTGTCAACTGCCAATTTAGGGGACATCACCCAACCCTAGTCTACATATTCAACTGCCTTCTAAACCAGCATCCTAACTGTTAGGGATCCTCACAAGTGACTGACTTGAGCCACTTTTGAATGGCAGCAGCAGTTTGCCTGTAATCATGTATGTAATATGTTTGGTAAATAGTAAATTTTTAATTAGATTGAACTTCAAGCTATGTTTGAACTTCTGAACTTCTCAATACTGAATGAGATATAATTATATAGCTTATAATCAACATTTTTCCTTAGTCCATCTGCCATCTTGAATTTTTTTTTTCTACTGTGGTTGTCTGTGATTCTGAGTTTGCATGCAGAAGGATACATGCAGCACTGCTGCAGAATTTGGGCAAAATTAGGTATTTTAGAAGTAGCTTAATGTGGCTACCTAGTTTTTGGAGCAGTCATAATCTCAAGAGCGAACTCGATTTGACCCGAATTGTCTTCTTTTGCAGATCCCATTGGGGAAGATTGGGTGGAGGAAGATGGAGGTTTCAACTATGCTACAGATCTGGTCAAGCACATTCGCTGTGAATTCGATGACTATTTTGATATCTGTGTTGCAGGTGAGCTTTAGACAGACAAGAAATTAGCGTGCTTACTAAGGCAAAATCCCATTGTTCAATGATCAACACATTGCTCACAGATATTCACCTGGTGGATGATAAAGTATCCCATAGACTTACATTGAAGTAGGGTCCTGAGCCAGTAACCACCTAGCGACCACTCAGAGTACAACCACATAACAACACCCCGTATTTTGGCAGCAAGTTGATTTTCGGAAATTCTAGATTTCTGGCTCTAGCTGTGTGCATTTGTTCATTGTGATTTTTGCATGGGACTCTAAAATGTACCAGCCCTCACAAATGTAATGATAGGTTACCCCACGGGTCACCCAGAGGCTGAGAGCTATGAAGATGACCTCAGGCACCTGAAGGAGAAGGTTGATGCTGGTGCACACTTCATCGTCACCCAGCTCTTTTTCAGGGCAGAAACCTTCCTTAAATTTGTCAAAGACTGTCGGGCCATTGGCATCACCTGCCCCATTCTCCCAGGAATCTTCCCCATTCAGGTACATGAGCACATAAACAGACCAATCACTGCACCGTGATGATGTGGAAGTCGTCCAATTCTCTTATCAGCCAAACACTGCTGAAAACTGCCATATGATGTTGTGTTATTGCAAAAGACCAATTAAGGTCCAATTTGGAATTATGCAATGATGCAGTTAATGTATTTATTGCACTACAAGTCCAAAAAAAAAAAAAAAAGAGTTATCAGGCCAGCAGCACCACTGTTTAATGTTTTCTGTATGTTTTTAAAGTACTTCACCTAGCTCATTTGACTCTTAAAAATCAAATTTCTGTAATTTATTCATTCTTATTTTGAGGTGCGCTCACGCCATGTCAGATTTACTTGGAAAACGTACTTGGAATCACAATCACAACTCGGAATTATTGGAGAGCTCCGACTTGTATTCTGCAATATCATGTGGAAAAAAAAACTTAAAATGGTAGCAGCTTCAGCAGTAAAATGTAGTTTAGCAGTTATTTTGTAATTTTTCTGCTTAATAATTCCTATTAGAGACTTTTGTTAATTGTTCACTTTTGTTAAGAAAAATCTGAAAACAAAAGACATACATTACAGCTTAATGCAACTAGAAAAGAGTTGAACAACTATCTAATGTCCCGCTAAATAAACTTTTAAGTTTATTAATAAGACATTTGCTTAACGACAGTTACTTGTTTGTATGGTTTTGTCTATGGATTACTAAAATGACAGATTCATTATTGCCATTAGTAATGTTGCATAATGCCTAATTTTGAGTCTAAGGATGTGAACAGCTCAAAGTATAATGACCGGGTTGTCATCTAGTAAATTTGACATGGTGTGAAATAGGGCTGAAACGTGATCGATTCCGTAAATGCGTCGATTTGTGGAGAATGTGACGCACTGTTTACATTAATCTCTAATCTAATCACCTGTCATGTAAAATAATAAAAAATACTTGATAGACTAATCGCTCATTACAATAATCTTTAGTAACAGCCCTAGTGTGAACATAGTATTGTTACAAACCTGTATAGTTTTCTTTCTTTCTTGGGGGGAAAAAAAAGAGATGTTTTGAAAAATGTTCAAACTGTTCTTCTCCATGCAACAAAAGCATTAAGTCAGCAAAACCACCATAAAATTACCCATATGACATGCATGCTCTATTCTAAAACTTCTAAAGAAATACAATATCCTGAATTTTAAGCCAATTTTTACAGATAAATGTAACTCTAGAATTTAATTTATGCATGATTATTCAGACTTGTCACTTCACCAGATTTGATGTCACATTTTTATATTATAGAAAATGTTATGGAGGGTATAAACCGATCAGGCATAACATTATGACCACTGACAGGTGAAGTGAATAACACTGATTATCTCTTCATCACGGCACCTGTTAGTGGGTGGGATATATTAGGCAGCAAGTGAACATTTTGTCCTCAAAGTTAATGTGTTAGAGGAAAAATGGGTTTGACAAGGGCCAAATTGTGATGGCTAGACGACTAGGTCAGAACATCTCCAAAACTGCAGCTCTTGTGGGGTGTTTCCGGTCTGCAGTGGTCAAAAGTGGTCCAAGGAAGGAACAGTGGTGAACCGGTGACAGGGTCATGGGCGGCCAAGGCTCATTGATGGGGAGCGAAGGCTGGCCTGTGTGGTCCGATCAAACAGGCGAGCTACTGTAGCTCAAATTGCTCAAGAAGTTAATGCTGGTTCTGATAGAAGGGTGTCAGAATACACCGAACTGCATCGCAACCCCTGTCCACCGCCGAAAGCGCCAACAGTGGGCACGTGAGCATCATAACTGGACCACAGAGCAATGGAAGAAGGTGGTCTGGTCTGATGAATCACGTTCTCTTTTACATCACGTGGATGGCCGGATGTGTATGTGTCGCTTACCTGGGGAACATATGGCACCAGGATGCACTATGGGAAGAAGGCAAGCCGGCGGAGGCAGTGTGACGCTTTGGGCAATGTTCTGCTGGGATACCTTGAGTCCTGTCATCCATATGGATGTTACTTTGACATGTACCACCTACCTAAGCATTGTACACCTTTCATGATGCAAAACTCTGCTGCTCGAGTCCTAACATTTAACAAAAAATCTGTACACATCACTCCCATCCTCAACCAACTTCACTGGCTTCCTGTGGCCAGTCGTATCCAGTTTAAACTGTTAGTTTTAGTCTATAAAGCCAGTCATGGCCATGCACCACAATACCTTGCTGAGTTAGTGCAACCATATGTTCCTGCCCGGACCCTCAGATCCAGCAATGAAAACCTGCTTGTCGTACCTAAGTTTAAACGCTCTACTGTGGGAGTAAGGGCTTTTAGTGTTATTGGCCCTAAGCTATGGAATAAGCTGCCCCCGAATATCCGTAACGCGCCTACTCTCCAGACTTTTAAGTCCCAACTTAAAACTCATTTATTCTCTTTGCTCCGTAAATAATTATCTTTCTCTCCCCTTCTCTGCCTTCAAGTGATCTCACATTTCTTCATGTTATGCTACATGACTACTTATTGTATTAATGTTCTCTTTGATTCTATAACTTCTTCGTTGTTGTTGTCTATCTGTAGTTATTTGTTGAACACCTGCTTGTCCATTGTGAAGCGACCTTGGGTTCTTGAAAGCGCTATAAAAAATAAACATTATTATTATTATTATTATTCATGGAAACGGTATTCCCTGGTGGCTGTGGCCTCTTTCAGCAGGATAATGCCCCCTGCCACAAAGCAAAAATGGTTCAGGAATGGTTTGAGGAGCACAACAACGAGTTTGAAGTGTTGACTTGGCCTCCAAATTCCCCAGATCTCTATCCAATTGAGCATCTGAGGGATGTGCTGAACAAATAAGTCAGATCCATGGAGTCAGAGCTGTTTTGGCAGCAAAAGGGAGACAAAGACAATATTAGGATATATTGGGAATGGGAATTAGGATATATTGGAATATTAGGTCATAATGTTATGCCTGATCGGTGTATAACGTCTTAGATACTATCATAAGTCTTCAGAAGACTTTGTATGGACTTTTATTGTGCTTTTTTGTGCGTTCTTTAAAACTGGTATTTCTGTTGTTTGCACAGGGTTATCACTCACTCCGTCAGCTGGTCAAACTCTCCAAACTTGAAGTGCCGGAGGAGATCAAGCAGGTGATTGAGCCCATTAAAGATAATGACGCCGCCATTCGGAACTATGGCATCCAGCAGTCAGTGGAGATGTGTAAGATTCTGCTGGCCAGTGGAGAGGTCCCAGGCCTGCACTTTTACACGCTCAACAGAGAGGTGGCCACCATGGAAGTGCTCAGACAGCTGGGCTTATGGGCAGAGGATCCACGGTGAGAGGCTTTGAAATGTATTAATTCTGAGAACCTGCTCCTGTTTTTGTTTTGTTTAATTTTTTCAAAAAGAAATCTAAAGCCCATTGTGTTTTGGTGATAGTACAGCAAATGCAGCAGGCGCTAATGGCTCTCAGGTGATTATGGATTATGATGGATTTGCTGTATTAATTTTATATAACAGCAGCTGTTGTAATCAGGGTCCAGTTTAATCAAACAGTATTTGGCATAGAACTGCACGCATAATCGTTAAAAGATCGCAATCTCGATTAAAACACACATGCTATCTCATTCCTAAATGAAAGCGATTTGTCTCTGTCTGTTAAACCTTTGACAAAATCACACTGGAACATTCAAATATGCGTCGTTGCTGCGGCTGAAGACCGTGTCACACTAGACTTTGACCATGCAAAGTTTCTTTGGAAATTTGGAAATGAGTTCAACATTTAACAAATAGTTATACACTCAAAATGTAAAAAAATACACAATCTACGCGACTTAAGTATAAATATAATTCTTTTAATTCAGCCAAGAGGTCACGCCGTGACATGTCGATCTTCTACTGGTCACACGTCTTTACATGATGCAAATTTTCAGCTCAGAGTTCACGAACTTTGGACCGCAGCGAAATGCGAGACTTTGCATGGGCTTGCGTTTCCAGTCTGACGCATTCGTATGCGTTTGAATGGAAGTCAGTGGAACCAAAAGTGCAGTGTGACCACCCCATAAGTTTGGTGAACTCTGAGCTGTGAATTTGCATTACATGAATACGTGTGACCAGTAGAAGATTGATTCGTCACGGCGTGAATTAAGGGGTGGTCACACTGCACTTTTCGTTCCCTTGACTTCCATTCAAACGCATGTGTCAGACCGGAAGTGGTAATGATATTACATTGATTTTATGTGAATCGTTTGTGGTCTGACACATTTGCATGCATATTAATGGAAAGTCGATGGAACGAAATGTGTAGTGTGACCACCCCTTGACCCAGAGAGAGCAGTTGTCATGTATGAAACGGCAGTATCAACCACACAGTATCATTATTTCTGTTACAAATATTCATACTGTCTGAGAAGATATATAAAAACTGATGTCTGTGTTAGTGATCAAAATAGAGTAAAATTGATGAAAGTAACATTCAAATAACGTTTTTAACATTTAACATACCAACGTTCAAATAACGACTGTTATAAAATTTAATTCGTCATTGAATCATTCATTCAAGATATTCGTTCCAAAAACGCTGATTCATCCAGAAATAAGTTAATTATTTTTGAGTGAGTCATTCATTCAAACTGATAAAAAAAAAAAAAAAATCACCTAAAGGATTATTAGGAACACCTGTTCAATTTCTCATTAATGCAATTATCTAATCAACCAATCACATGGCAGTTGCTTCAATGCATTTAGGGGTGTGGTCCTGGTCAAGACAATCTCCTGAACTCCAAACTGAATGTCAGAATGGGAAAGAAAGGTGATTTAAGCAATTTTGAGCGTGGCATGGTTGTTGGTGCCAGACGGGCCGGTCTGAGTATTTCACAATCTGCTCAGTTACTGGGATTTTCACGCACAACCATTTCTAGAGTTTACAAAGAATGGTGTGAAAAGGAAAAAACATCCAGTATGCGGCAGTCCTGTGGGCCAAAATGCCTTGTTGATGCTAGAGGTCAGAGGAGAATGGGCCGACTGATTCAAGCTGATAGAAGAGCAACTTTGACTGAAATAACCACTCGTTACAACCGAGGTATGCAGCAAAGCATTTGTGAAGCCACAACACGCACAACCTTGAGGCGGATGGGCTACAACAGCAGAAGACCCCACCGGGTACCACTCATCTCCACTACAAATAGGAAAAAGAGGCTACAATTTGCACGAGCTTACCAAAATTGGACAGTTGAAGACTGGAAAAATGTTGCCTGGTCTGATGAGTCTCGATTTCTGTTGAGACATTCAGATGGTCAGAGTCAGAATTTGGCGTAAACAGAATGAGAACATGGATCCATCATGCCTTGTTACCACTGTGCAGGCTGGTGGTGGTGGTGTAATGGTGTGGGGGATGTTTTCTTGGCACACTTTAGGCCCCTTAGTGCCAATTGGGCATCGTTTAAATGCCACGGCCTACCTGAGCATTGTTTCTGACCATGTCCATCCCTTTATGACCACCATGTACCCATCCTCTGATGGCTACTTCCAGCAGGATAATGCACCATGTCACAAAGCTCGAATCATTTCAAATTGGTTTCTTGAACATGACAATGAGTTCACTGTACTAAAATGGCCCCCACAGTCACCAGATCTCAACCCAATAGAGCATCTTTGGGATGTGGTGGAACGGGAGCTTCGTGCCCTGGATGTGCATCCCACAAATCTCCATCAACTGCAAGATGCTATCCTATCAATTTGGGCCAACATTTCTAAAGAATGCTTTCAGCACCTTGTTGAATCAATGCCACATAGAATTAAGGCAGTTCTGAAGGCGAAAGGGGGTCAAACACAGTATTAGTATGGTGTTCCTAATAATCCTTTAGGTGAGTGTGTGTGTGTGTATATATGTATATATATATATATATATATATATATAATTATTATTCATTCAGATTCATTAAACATTTTAAATAGACTTCAGCAATTAACATTTGTCAGAGTAAATTATTTTGTTTAATTGTCTGTTCAGAATCGTGATCTCTGTTTGAAACAAAAAATTGTGATTCTCAATTTATCCAAAATCGTGGAGCTCTAATTTAGCATGTAAAGGTGCAATGTGCAATATTTATGAGGATCTATTGACAGAAATGCAATATAATATACATAACTATGTTTTCAGTGGTGTATAAAGACCTTACATAATGAAACATTATGTTTTTATTACCTCAGAATGAGCCATTATCATCTATATACCGTGGGTCCCCTTACAGTGAAGTCGCCATTTTGTGCCGCCATGTTTCTACAGTAGCCTTAAACGGACAAACTTCTCTAAAGAGCGCTACCTCTACTCTCCTACTCACTGCTGTCTCAGATGACGACATCTTTGTCCTGTGTAGGCCACCGTAGCTTCTCTATGTGCTTCGAAAGGGAGGGGTGAGCTGTGGGCAGTTGCAATTAGCAACCTCACCACTAGATGCCGCTAAAATGTACACAGTGCACTTTTAATTCAACGTTAACTCTGGTGGCTTCTTTCTTGGGCCGCCGCAGGAAGAAAATTTAACACATTCACATGGAATTGTCGTGTGTTGCCGCCGCGGCTGGTTAGGACAAAAACTCTGATTAACATCTGATTAAGACACTTAATTTTCTTTAAGCTATATATAGATTTGTATTCTTTTCTTTTAATTTTGGGGTTAAAATATGCACATGTTTCTGGCAGTTTTTATGAGATTCACCTATTTACATTAATATTATGTAATCTTTAGGCGACCTCTGCCCTGGGCCATCAGTGCCCATCCGAAGCGTAAGGAAGAAGACGTCAGGCCGATATTCTGGGCTTCCCGACCCAAAAGCTACATCTACAGAACACAGGACTGGGATGATTTCCCCAACGGAAGATGGTACATAAAATATTTCCTCGCTCTTTTCTGGGCTTTATGTGGATCGTTCAAGATGTAGAGAATAAAAATTTGAATTAACCTGTCTGCCATCTCGTCAAGGGGTAACTCCTCTTCACCAGCCTTTGGTGAGCTGACGGACTACTACCTGTTCTACCTGAAGAGTAAGTCTCCTAAAGAGGCCCTACTACAGATGTGGGGTGAGGAACTAATGAGCGAGAAGAGCGTTTATGAGGTCTTCACCAACTACATCACGGGGCAAACCAATTGCAATGGACACAAGGTAGAGTGGGACAGCCAGTATCAGTATACAGCCATGTGCGGCTGGGCGGTATGATGGTAAAATGAGTTCTGCTGTACTGTGGGAGATGTATTTGTGTGGGCATGACTGGTTTATGTAAAGGAACACAAAGTAGTACACAGAGAACGCTCGGCATGTTCTAAACGGTAGAGGAGTAAGAACTTGTTATTAATTTAAACAACACAAGGGAAAGTTGCCAAACAATGTCACAACTAGGCTCATTTTTACTGTTTATCAGCAGACAGAACATCTGTTTTATAATATTGTTTTTACTGTTTTGAGTCTTTTGTTTTACATAATGTGAATTAGCTGTTTTTGCACTAACCAGACTTTGGTTTGTGTTCAAGTTCCAAATCAAAGGGGGAAATAATCTTATCTAAATTATTTTGTAACATTTAATTCACTGGATTATCCAAAATAAGGCATTTCCATATACACTACCCGGCCAAAATAAAAGTTGCTGTTTAACCCTAACTGTGTGTGTTGCTTTTCATTTCTTAAACAACCATGTAGGAAGACACATCATGGCCATATTCCAGGATGACAATGTCAAGATTCGTCAGCTCAAACTGTGAAAGAATGGTTGGGAGGGAGCATGAAGAATCATTTTCACACATGAATCGGCACCTCTGAGTCCACACCTTAAATGCATTGAAAATCTTTGGGATGTGCTGGAGGAGACTTTACAGAGTGCTGGACTTTTGCATTGTCAATACAAGATCTCGACCAAAAATGGATGCACCTCTTGATGGAAATCAACCATTCTTTCACAATTTGAGCTGACGAATCTTGACATTGTCATCCTGGAATATGTCCATGATGTGTCTTCCTTACATGGTTGTTTAAGAAATGAAAACTACACACTCCATCAATTAGGGTTAGAAGAACTGTTGCCAAACATATAACATGCAATAATGATCCAGTCATAGACTCTTAAGCGTTTGCCTATTTAAATCCAAACAGTGACACTTTTTGTAGTTTCTTAATGTATAAACCACTTTTTTGTTTGAATTACCAACAAAAAATGTCTGAACTGATATACAGTTACAATAATATAAGATTTTGATCATAGAGCCCACTCATGTCATCATTTGAGTTCTTTATGTGTCCTAAATATCCTGCAAGTTATAAATAAATGTTATTATAAATATGATTGATATCTTTATGCTTTCTGTAGATCATGTGTCTGCCGTGGAACGACGACCCTCTGGCTCCAGAGACCAACCTGTTGAAGGATGAGTTGGAGAAGGTGAACCGCAGGGGTGTTCTCACCATTAACTCTCAACCCAACATTAACGGTAAAGCCTCATCTGACCCCATTGTAGGCTGGGGCCCTCCAGGGGGATACGTCTTTCAAAAGGTCAGCAAAACACTATTCAACAGTTTGGAATGTAAAATAAGATATTTTCAAGAATGCACGAACTGCTCTTTTTCCATACAGTGAAAAGAGGAACAGGGACTGGATTTGTTGTGCTCCAAAAATTATCATAAAGGTAGTCTGTGGGACTTGTGTGTTATATTCCAAGTCTTTTGATAGTTTTGTGTGAGGAACAAACTGAAATTCAAGTTATTATGCTGAATATCTTCCTTTCCACTCTAAAATGTAAAGCTTTAAAATCTAATTTGCTTTGAGTTTCATTCAAAACATTAAGCCATGTTTCATTGCAATCGCTCTTTTAGGGTCATTATCGTTAACTAAAACTGAAACCATAAAGAAAAAAAATTGTTTGTGACATAAAAGAACCAGAGATGTTCATGTCAGTGATATCAATCCTTGTGCAATGTATCCTCATGTTTTAATGTGCTTACATTTCATTTGGTTCCTCACACAAAGTTATCGTATGATTTCAAAGTATGATTTTGAATATAGCACACAAAAAATACTACTTTTATTCTTCTTGTCCTTTTTGGACCAAAGCTGTGGTTACTATGATAATCTTTTGGGATTCATATCAGAACGAAAGTCTTACAGGTTTGGAAAGACATGAAGGGGAATAAATGCTGACCTCATTTTTATTTTTGCATAATACAATGCACACTATTATCTATGGAAGCTTGTTTCCACCACGGAATTTAAAAAAATGTAAACGATAATTGCGATTTTATCTCACAATTCTGACGTTATAAAGTCAAGAAAAAATTACAAATAAAATACAAATTTGTGAGAAAACAATTGTTAGTTTATATCTTGCAATTCTGATTTCTTTTCTCAGAATTTTGAGACATAAACTCGCATTCTGAAGAAAAAATGGCTGACTTTTTTTCTCAGAATTGCACGTTTTTATCTCGCAATTCTGAGAAAAAAAGTCAGCCATTTTTTTCTTCAGAATGCGAGTTTAAGAAGTCAGAATTGAGAGAGAAAAAGTCGCAAGTACCTTTTTTATTTTTTATTCGGTGAGTGAAACAAGCTTCCACTAAAACCTTAAAAAATCATTCATTGAAATAAAGTAAATGTTAACTGAAATATAATATAAAACTTTATTACTTTATTTATTATCTTAAGCTTGTCGTCAAGGCAGCAATTTAAATACTAAAATAACTAAAGATAAATAATAAACTAAAACCAAAACTTAATGAAAACTATATAGGCATATTAAAATGATAATAATGATGATGATATAAACACAACAAAATTAATAAAACTAAAATGAAAACGGTAAATATCAAAATAAAATGAGTATAAAGTATAAATTCATACAGTTTATCAGGTCTGGTTATGCTTGTGATACTGTGGGAACTGTGCACTTGGTGATTTGTGAGTTTATTTTGGGGATTTTACTTTAGGTGCTTTTAGAATTTGCCTTTTGGAAATGTTTCTTTCAGCATGTTTCTTTTTGCCTCTTGAAATGAACAGGCGTATTTGGAGTTTTTCACATCAAGTGAAAATGTTACTGCACTTCTGCAAGTGCTGAAGAAATATGAACCTCGTGTGAACTACCATATAGTCAACGTTCAGGTAAAACACCTGTGCCCCTACAAGAACTAGATTACATTATATAATCTCCAGGTTTTAATATTGGTATTTTGAAATATTTTCTCTTCTTTTTAGGGTAGAAATATCACAAATGCCCATGACATGCAGCCTAACGCTGTGACATGGGGGATATTCCCAGGCAGAGAGATCGTTCAGCCTACCGTGGTGGATCCAGTCAGCTTTATGTATTGGAAGGTGATGATTCTTCAACCTAGTAATCATATTGAACACCCTAGCAACCACCCTGCAATGCAAATTTCACATTGCTTTTAACTAGTGCTGTCAGTCGATTAAAAAAAAACAACTAATTAATCGCACTTTTTTTTTTTGTAATTTAATCGTGATTAATCACACTTAACATTAAAGTTTTTAATATATTTTTTATTGAAATTTCACATTGAATCCAAATTAATGTAGAAACAACATAAAGTTTTTTGATCTAACAGGTAGGAAATATACAGAAATTTAATAAAGTTATCAAACACTTCACTGTCTTCACTGCACAAATTATAAATTAAATATTGATTAAAGTTATAAATTAAATCTAAATTAAAAGTTCAGTCAAGGACAGTGAGTGACTTTCTCTTTGTCTTCTGTTCTTTGATTTACATTAATGACAGACACAGCAGCGGGTTTATTAGGCTGCTGTCACTTTAAGATATGAAGCACATGACACGCATCTGATGTTCTCACAACTCTTTGCGTTCATTTAACACTTTTTAACTCATTTAAGACTGTACTTACGAGGATACTTGACAAAGCGGGCATTTTGGCATACTTTTGTGTGTTTTTGTCCGTTCAAGTGTCAAACGTGGCCGTGTGCTGTCTGAAGTGGCATTTTGTGCGTGAGTCCTGTGTGTGTCTCACAGAGAGGAGATTCACAGACAATGCGCCAGTACAGATGTATTATTTTTGCATCTTATCCCGCTTGAATGGTTTAATAGCACTTGAATGAATGATAGCGTGATCATATACTGTAGCACAGCCAAGGGATGACAGGAAAAAACACCAGAGATGCTGCATTAATTGCATTAAATATTTTTAACACCTTAAACCCTTAACTGTCACCTTCCCACGCTTGGCGCTCTTTTTTTTGATTGCCTTTTTTTCATATCATATATTTTAGTAATCACCATAAATTAGGTATCATTCGAAAGCTTAGGAATTCAAAATTCTTCTAGCGGGCTCCTCCCCTAGTGGGCGGTGTCATGTTTCATATTACAAAATTTATTTTAACTACTTTATAATCAAAATCTTTTCTAATCTTGACAAAACGCATATCGTTGGAAAGGTCTGAGTCTCAAGGTTCCATATTTTGTGATGGAAGTGATATTTGGACAGAAATGTAGTAATTTGTTACAGGAAAATGCATTAAAAAAAATCTATGGAATGTGGATGACACCCGGTGGCTAAACAAAATCTCTCATGGGAACTTCAATTTTTGTGATATCAACTTCAAATTTGGAACACAACTTGGTTAGACATATGGCTTTGATTTTATAGTACTTTTTATAGTAATTTTTTTTTGTAAAATGTACATTTTATATAAAATAAAACATTTTTAGTACAGTATTTTTAATTTACAGTAAATTTAAACTTCCATAACTTTTTCATACTTTCATCTTTCATCTTTATCTGAATTGCTTTCACTTCAGCAATAATCTGCCGAGTGTCTTCTTTAAAACAAGACCAAACTTAGGTCTATATTCCAAAGCATTCTTGAATTACAGCTATTTAAGTTTGGATAGTGCATTTTCATGTCTATTCTCAAAAAGGGGGGTGACAGTTTAAACTGAACAAATTAATCACATGCGTTAACTTGTTAATTTTGACAGCCCTACTTTTATCCCTTAAATGCATGAATGTTTCAGCAATCATTACCATATTTGAGTCTTTAGCGACCGAGATCTATATCTAACACTGATGGATCTCTACCTATCGCGTTAATATAAAACTCTCCTGATATTAGAGTAACGATTACAGAAGAATAAAATAAAGCATATTGGAACAGCTTGGAAGGGTTTAGTTTGAGCAGATTTTTTTACCATCACTGTCCTCGTCATGTGGCTCATTTCAACGTCTTCAAAATCAATATTTTGATCGCTGACAGCTTCTTCATCAGATCCACCATCAAGTGACAATAATATTTGATTGCGTTCAGTACTTGCTCTGCAGTAAATCGCTGAGCCATTTCAAGTTTTGCTGTTGATACTTCCTATTTTGTTTTCTGCTTGCGGTCACTGTGGGCCTGACGATCTTAACCATGAGCTTAACGATCTAAGCGCATGGTCTGAAGTGTCCAAATCCACTTTTGCTAGTTTAACGACGGAAAACATGGTCAACGCGCCAGGCGCATGGTCCAAAAGGGTTGTACCTAGTCTCTTAATGAGTCATGGGTGTGTTTTGGGCGTAACGTGTAATAAACCAATCAGAGTGTAATCCCCTATTGCCTTTAAAAGCCAGTTGCGCTTGCACCACGGCGGATTCGTTATTTACATGGCGGAATATAGACACCCTCAACCTGACGAGTCAGTTTAAATACATGTGTGTATTTAACAATTGGTCAAATAATTACCTAATTTCATTCGTCATTACTGCAAATAGGTAATTCTGATACATGCAATGACTATCCATTATGACATGTAGGCATTTTTATCTTTATGTACACAATAATAATCTTTTACATTTGTAATCCTTATACTTTTAATATTTGGCATGTTTGTGTGCTGCTGCGCGTCCCTGTGTGTGTAATAAGCAGAGTGTACGCATATTGTGCACCCGCCTGTAGGCGCATATTACTAACACGCCCTTTAAATAACAAAAAAATACTGTGCCAGGTTTAGACCTCACTAAACCAAGTTTTTGTTGGTCAATGGCGCAGTCGTTTTCAGTTGGCTCAAAATAGCAACACACCAACAATGCGGCTGAACACACCTCGTAGGCGAACAGATGGGTGCGAGTGCATTTGCTATTTAAACCATGTAGAGCTGGACGTGAAAATGATAAATGCGTCAGGCTGAAACTAGCAAAAAACACTTGCGTCGCGCCTGCCGTCTTATTGCGCCGGGTGTATGATAGGGCCCTATGAGTGAAATGTCACTTCATCATTGCGTATCAGACATTACCACCTTGTGGAATAAAGGTGAACTGTACTTCAGTCATCAAAGATTCAGTTATTGTTGTGCAGAAAAAATATACTTGCACTATTACACACCTCGGGTCGTTAGCGGCCCTATACAATTTTTACAAAAAATGAATGGGAAAACAGGCATTCTTTTATAATTTTATGATATTGTTTTTCTTGTTCTATTGTTTATAATGAATTGATTGAGGAATACTAAGAAGGTTGATGTCTAACTTAAAAAAAAATGAGGAGGAGGGTAGTGAATGATGTCTCGGGTCACTAAAGACCTGAGGTATGCGTTTAAGGGTTAAACCAATTATGTCCTGAATGATGTGTTTAAACAGCTTGCTCATCCATGTGTGACACTTCCAAAACCCTCATTGACCGCACATTCTCACACTGTCCCAGTTTAGACAACCTTGGCACTCTTACAGGGACACTCACCATTACTGTTTCAATGAGAGCGATTATGTGCTGTAGTGTAAAAGATAAAATAGCTCAGTTCTGTCTGTTCCCGCAGGATGAGGCTTTCGCGCTGTGGATCGAACAATGGGCAAAGCTGTACGAGGACGAATCGCCCTCACGTATGATCATTCAGTACATCCACGACAACTACTTCCTCGTCAACCTCGTGGACAACGACTTCCCACTCGACAACTGCCTGTGGCAAGTGATTGAAGACATGTTTGTGCTCATGGACTCCCCTCAAGTAACTCAGGAAGAGGGAAGCGAATTGTAGCATCACAGAACTCAAAAAGGCTGCATGCGCTGCTATTTGATCCAGAGACCTCTCAACGCACACACAGAGTACTTTACTGTAATGACAGTATTTTTAGTCATTTTTAGAGTTTATTTTGTCATCACAGTCAATATATAGGAAAAAGAATATGCCAAATGTAGCACTACACAAGATGCTTTAATCTTTAAAGGGACTCGAGTTGGCTGTTTTGAGTGCCATTTTCTTATGTTTTTAACTATTTATAAATGGTGTTTTGGATACTGCATATGTTCAACTCTTGTAAGTCAGGTCAAATGTGTGGACACAAATATAGTATTTGGCTACTGTAATACAGTTAGACTTTATAGGTGGATCCTATGTCAAACAGGTTATTTTTCTCTCTAAATTTAAGAGAGAAAAAACAAGTAATCTTTTAATTTAAAGGGTTTGTTTTTAATATTCTTTCATCATTTTTGTCCATCCATTAAAAGTCCAAGCAACCAAAATGTTCAAGCTTTGAAAAGTACATTAAGACAAAGTTATTCATAAGGATGAGATTTGATCACTGTGCATCAAGCAAGTATGGCCATTGATCATATTTGATGTGCTATATGTATATGCGTTGATCAATATTTTTATCTGAATAGATGCCCAAGTTAAATCTGTTAATCATATAAAGGGATTGTGCCTCTTCATAAGACTTGATGTCTTTATGTACAGTACTTTTTGAAGTTGGAAAATTTTGGTTGTGAGAACTTCCAATGGATGGACAAAAACGCATATTAAAAAAATATCTCGATTTGTTGACGAATGAAAGTCATGGGTTTGGAACGACATGACAAAAATGGTCATTTATTTTTGGGTGAACTATCCCTTTAAATATTTTGATTTGGGGTTTTTTTTCCCATTACCAATTAAGCACATTTTCACTCTAAATACTCATTATTACCATATTGCATCTGGATGTTATACTTTTAATGTGTATTACAGTAGTGTAAAAAAAAAAAAAAAAAAAGACAACTAGGATATATACATAATTTACAATTGAAATTGTATAGAATTTTTTCCATATTACAATAATGAGAATTGGGAGTGAACATGTTTAAATGTATGGCGCCACACACATGACATGCGGACAACCCCCCCCAGCCAAAAAAACACACACACACACACACACACACACATATATATATATATATATATATATATATATAATCTCACGGCCACGAATGAAAAATTAATTCCCACAACTTTACTTATTCGTTCCCTTGTTTTAAGTAAATTGTGAACACGATATAATAATTCGTTCTCTCATTTATTAAACTTTTTTTTTTAGGTAAATCAAAACGAGGGAATGAATTGGTACAACGTGGCCACAATTTACTAAACCAAGGGAACAAATTATATTATACACACAATTTATTTAAAACGAGGGAACAAATTAGTAAATCGTGGCCAAAATTAACTAAAATGAGAGAATTAGTTCTTAATTTGTTGTCACTATATAGGCCTATATCTTTGTCTGCATGTCATGTGCGGGGCTTTGTATAATTGTAATGAAAATGTCTACTGTCATGTGTGAATTGATACAAGTGGAGTAATTGGTAGTGATTTGTGAATCACTTTTGAATCTTTTTTTTTCCTGTATTTGGCTTTAATTTTTTACCATTTTAGAAGTATGATCATTTCTGTGCTGCCAAAAGAAAACTCAATAAACCTGCGCTCCTCCCCCTGTGCAAACTTGTCCAAGTTTGACATTATCACTGAGAATGATTTGTTTGTGATTGTTTGTTTTGTGATTCACGTTTTATATTTGGAGTTCACCTATATCTCAAAGTCCATGCCACTGTTGGTCAGTTGATAATGGTGAAGATGTGGAGGATGAAGGATTGGGTGCACTGCCATCACCAGATGTTATGTTAAACCACGTGCGTAGTCTTATCTCATAGTCAGATGAAACATGACACTTGTTGGAAGGAAGCCAACAGTATGAACTTGACCTTTTTTGCTTGAGCAGGCATGCTCAAATGTCATTGCTTAAACATAGTTATTAGACATGTTCATTTTTATGTGAATTTTATTTTAAGCATTTCTCATTGGTGCAGTTTGCATTTTGAATGTCTAATTTTGTTCTGTATATGTGTAAAAATCAATTAAATCTCGGGGGATGTTTTTAAGCTAGTATCTACATTCTAACATTTTTCCCCCGGCTTCACAGACAAAGCTTAAGTCTAGTCCCAGACTAAAATGCATGCTTGAGCTGTTTTAACTGAAAGCAACCATTGTTTTGTCTCAAGAAGAACACCAGTCATTTTTTTTCTAAGGCACATTTAAAAAAGCTACTTAATCCTAACTGAAAAGCCCTGTCTGTGAAACCGGGCCTTCAAATTTTAAACGCTCTTGACTGATAAAGTTTATGTAGCTGTTACACTCATATTGTGCAATGAATATTTCCAATAAAAATATGCATTCTCAAACTTCGTAATATTTTTATATAATAAAATATAATATAAAATAAAAAAACAAGCATGAGTAATGACTAATTATAATCAGTTATTTTTTGCAACAGATTTTCCACTTTCATAAAAAATCTGGAAACATCAGGTTATTTTTTACCTAATTTGCAGGCCTGTAAATATCATGGAAAACAAAGTAAATAAAAACAAGAAAAAGATTCTATAGCAAATATCGGTTACAATATCGGTTAAAGTGTAATAATACAATTAAGTAGTGAGTAATAATAATGAACAAGTACTTTAGGGTTAGGGTTTGATTTAGAGTTATCTGTAATGTAACATGTATAACAAAAAATAACGTGTTACCCATATATATGTCATTATGGACCTTGCTTTGTGCACTGGTGGGCAGTCATGTTGGAACAGGAAGGGGCCATCCCAAAACTGTTCCCACAAAGTTGTGAGCATGAAATTGTCCAAAATGTCTTGGTATGCTGAAGCATTAAGAGTTCCTTTCACTGGAACTAAGGGGCCAAGCCCAACCCCTGAAAAACAACCCCACACCATAATCCCCCCTCCACCAAACTTTACACTTGGCACAATGCAGTCAGGCAAGTACCGTTCTCCTGGCAACCACCAAACCAGACTCGCCCATCAGATTGCCAGAGAGAGAAGCGTGATTCGTCACTCCAGAGAACACGTCTGCACTGCTCTGGAGTCCAGTGGCGCCGTGCTTTACACCACTGCATCCAACGCTTTGCATTGCACTTGGTGATGTAAGGCTTGGATGCAGCTGCTTGGCCATGGAAACCCAGTCCATGAAGCTCTCTACACATTGTTCTTGAACTAATCTGAAGGCCACATGAAGTTTGGAGGTCTGTAGCTATTGACAGCATGCGCTGACCCCGCTCTGTGATTTTACGTGGCCGACCACTTCATGGTTGAGTTGCTGTTGTTCCCAATTGCTTCCACTTTGTTATAATACCACTAACAGTTGACCGTGGAATATTTAGTAGTGAGGAAATTTCACGAATGGACTTATTGCACAGGTGGCAACCTATCGCGGTACCACGCCTGAATTCACTGAGCTCCTGAGAGCGACCCATTCTTTCACAAATGTTTGTAGAAGCAGTCTGCATGCCTAGGTGCTTGATTTTATACACCTGTGGCCATGGAATTGATTGGAATGCCTGAATTCAATGATTTGGAGGGGTGTTCCAATACTTTTGGCAATATAGTGTATACATAGTATTTTTTTTTTTCTAGTTATACTCTATAACTAGCCATTGAAATGGAGTCACAATGGAGTTTTGGTTCCTTGCCACTGTCGCCTTTGGCTTGCTCAGTTGGGGACACTAAATTTTCAAATAAATATCCAAATAAATTTAAATACTAAACTAAATTAACTATATCAACTACATTACTTGAATATATATGATAAATTAAATGAGCTAGATGACATCACCGTTTTCTCCAGAGCAGCTGTACAGCCGAATCAAATTCTGTTGCATTATTTTCCTGTTTAACACTGTGAAGCTACTTTGAAACAATCTCCATTGTAAAAAGCGCTATATAAATAAAGTTGACTTGACTTGAAATATTTCAATGGTAGTTCACCAAAAAATAAAAATTCAATCATCATTTACTCGCGCTCAATTTGTTCTAAACCTGTATGAGTTTCTTTGTTCCGTCGAACACAAAATAAGATATTTTAAAGAATGTGGATAATCAAACAGTTGACGGGGCCCACTGACTTTCATAACATGAAAATAAAAATACTATGGAAGGTAATGGGGACCAGAAACTTTTTGGCCACATTCTTTAAAATATCTTGTGTTCAAAAGAACAAAGAAACCTATACAGGATTAGACAACTTGAGGGTGAGTAATAATGACAAAAAATATATTTTTATGCGAACGATTACTTTAAAACGTTTGAAATATCTCTTTAAAAAATATTTAAAAAAATATTATCCAGTAATCATGAAAACTGAAAAAGGTGTGGGAACCCAAATACAAATATTAAGTTTAAGACGTTTTATTGGACAAAGAAGGCATGAAAATATTCTACACCAATGCTTGATTTAAATACATAAAGTATATACCAATTGTTCAGTACCTTGGCAAGCTAAACGCCATTTTCCAAAAACCACTGAGAAATTGAAACACTCCTGGTTCTTCCACTGAGTGCTCATTCCACATGAGGAGAGGAGGAGGAGTCAGTAACCTGACACACTCATTCTATACTCACTATAGGATCTTTACATAAGTGAACCCTCTGAACCGCTGGCATTTCTCGTGGAAGTTCTGGGAACTTTGTTTCTTCTGGAACTATCTATCAACACCTGCACACAAATATCAGACTGAAGCAGAGTGACCAGGCAGAATGTCAATGTACTTGAAACTGAGAACGTTTAGTGAACTGTTTCACTATTAGTTAGCATTAATCATCACCTGTTGCTCATTTATGACAGTTTTTAGAATGTTTTAAATATCTAACAGTAACTGAAAGAATGGTACTAATATGCTATAGGGGTTCTTGCAGTCACTAACAAACCGTGTTGTTTTGTTTTTTTAACGCACTGTTTGTGCTACTATTACACCCCGAGTCTAGGAGACTAAAGAACACTCTAAATGGGCATAATAAACAAATGGATTGTGGTATTATTGGAATCCCAACAACAAATCACTCTGGTCGATAATCAAACATACACACCAAAACTAAGCAGAAAAAAAGAGAAAATTTCACAATGGGAATAAGCATCTCTTCAGGGTGTCCAAAGGCCAAAATAACAAACAAAACAAGTATAAAAAGAAAAAGGGAAATACATTAAATAACCTAGTCAAATAGCAAAAATAAAATACATTTAACTACCTAACAAAAACAGAACCCAAACAAATTTCGAAATAAATAGCAGGACACCCCTACATTCTGTGATATTATAACATGCCCAGATGTTACTAGAACAAGTTAAATTTGATCATCGGCCAGAGGAGGGATACAGGAGCGCTCAACCCGTTCGAGACCGAACCAACAATGAGCTGCTCGCGTCTTTATATAGTCCACGCCTCAACTAGACGACCAATGATGATCATCCACACCATCACTGGACAACCTATCAGAACGAGAAGGAACAGAGAGAAAGAGAGAACACAGAGCAATACAAGAAACGCAGGTCGTAACAGCTACAGAGATGAATGATATCTCAAATCATACTGCTTTTTAAGAAGAGGTGTCATGTTACTTTTAGATGCTGTGGGCTTGGTGGATACTACTTTGGGGAAAAAACACGTGTGGCTTTAGATCTAAGTATACTCTTTAACCTGAAACATTTGATCAATACAATCACTTTTTTTTTTTAAATGGATGGGGGTGGTTCAGAGTATGAAATGTAGAAAGTGTAGATACAGTATGTCATTAAACTGTTACTGAATAGGGGAGAGCACAACCTAACGCTTTTTGACTTTCTCAGTTTGTGTAAAGCCACCTGGGGTTCAGAGTATTTATTTTTTCCCAAATTAATTTCACACGTCTAGTACAAATACAGTGGTGGTCAGAATTATTGGCACCCCTGGTAAATATGATCAAATATGGCTGTAAAAAATAAATCGTTGGCCACAATTATTGGCACCCCTAGAATTTTTTATGAGTAAATTATCTCTGAAGTCTATTCCCATTAATATTTACATTTTTTAGCACACCAGGGTGACTAGGAACATGAAATTGTCCAGCTATGACGAAAGAATTTAAGAAAAATCCTTCTTGCTCATCCAGCATATTCAGTTGTCAGACACGACTGGAAATTCAAAAGGGACCTGGTTCTGTGGTCAGATGAAACTATAAAAAGAGCAAATCCACCAGATGGGTTTGGTGCAAACAGGGATAAAAAGTACCCCATGCCCACGGCTAAAAATACAGCTGGATCTTTAAAGTTGTGGGCCTATTTTTTTGCTGGAGGTCCTGGACATCTTGTTCAGATACATCGTGATTACATAATGGATTCTAGCAAATACCAACAGATAAAAAATCAAAACCTGACGGCCTCTGCTAGAAATTTTATAATGGGCCGTGGTTGGATCTTCCATCAGGACAACGATCCAAAACAAACATCAAAATCAACACACAAATGTGTCACTGAACACAAAATGAAGCTTCTGCCATGACCATCCCAGTCCCCTGACCTGAACCCTATAGATAATGAGTGGGGTGAACTGAAGAGAAGAAGCACCAACATGGAGCTGGGAATCTGAAGGATCTGGAGAGATTCTGTATGGAGGAATAGTCTCTGATCTTTTGTCAGGTGTTCTCCAAACTCATCAGGCATTATAGAAGAAGACTCAGAGCTGTTATCTTGGCAAAAGGAGGTTGCAAAAAGTATTTACTAAAAGGGTATATAATAATTGTGGCCAGCGTGTTTTGGAGAAAAGCATTTATTTCATAATGTAGTTAACCCTCCATTTTCAATTATTTTACTTCAATGAAAGGTTCGATTTTTGTGATTTTTTCAAAAGGATAAACAATGCAGATTTATTTTTTACAGCCATATTTGATCATATTTACCAGGGGTGCCAATAATTCTGACCATTCTGACCATAATTCTGATGGTTTTGTTTCATTAATACAGTGTATACTTTTTTCTTGTTTTAAAGGCACAATATGTAAGATTTTTGGATTAAAATATCGAAAAACCACTAGAACAATGTTATATATCTTGTTGACTTCTGTACTTACATTAGCCCAGATGTTTCCAAGAATGTTTAAATCCAGAGAAATAAGCTATTTTAACCAGGACACGGACCATGTCCGTGCGTCGCCTATCAATGACATCATCCCTGCCTTACCCTCCATTTCCAGTTTTATTTTGTAGAAACCATGGAAATACAAGAGACATTTTAATATATGTTTTAATAGACAAGGGAACAACTGTTTGGACACATTTTCTCCATCATATACTGTACAATATGTTTCAATCTCAGCGTCATCAAGCTACGTCTTTGTTTTGAATAGGTGACCTCTAGTGGCAAAAAACTACATAGTGTGCCTTTAACCCGAAAGAATGGAAGTGAAATGTGATAACATGCCCCATAGGTGGGGCACATTTTAACATGCGAGGGGCACATTGTAACATGACCATATGACAGCTTAAAATGTTATCTGATACAATAAAACAAATATCCAAGACAAACTTAAATATTTTGGCAATAAAATACAATTATCAACTTTTTCATATAAAATAATGGCATTTTTTAATAATTAAAAAAAACTAATTTTTGAGTTTGACAACAAACACTCCACAAAACACAGCTATACAGCATAATTCAAAATATAATAATAATTAATAACTTCTGAACATTGACTATCAGTCTTTATTCACCTTTTTCTTATGGTTTCTCAATAGAATTCATAAACGTATAAAATAGAATAGCATAGTTCTAATAGGGGCACATTGTAATACAGTGTGACAACATGCCCCACCTGCACAACTAAGATTTAAACCCGGCTCGTGTCTTCTGCTGGTTAGATCAGCATTAAAGAACTCAACTGTTAAATAACAGATATAAGAATAAACAATACAAATAATATCAGATTTGTCTAATTTTAAATTAACACAAAAAACAGAGATGAAAAATGAACTTAAGTAGGAAATTTACTTTTGCTATGGTTAAATAAATGTTCAGTGATATCTTCAATTGATATCTTTAAGTGATATTTTTAATTTTGGCGCAATTTTTTCTCTATATAGTATTGATATGGCAACTAGTAAATACACTAAGTTTTCATCGTGCTGGCATGTGTGGAAAGTTTTAAACCATGTGTGTTACAACTAACCCCATTATTATCAATCTGCACATAGATGTTTGTATGGGTTAATCTTAGGGAATGGTGTCATTTGTGTGCCATGTGTTCCCTTCACTGATATATATTTAACAGAATACTGAACTTAATCACATTATTATGTACAGTAATCCTTACTTGTTTGTTTTTCATCACCCAATTTGCAGGCCTCCATTCATCTGATTATATTTTAATGGCTTAAATAGCTTAAATAAATTGAACTTTACCTACATGCTGTAGTTAAAATATCATACTTTTACTATGTAGATTTAGCATGCTTTTATAAAGAGTAAGTACTTTAAAAGAATAAGTATGATCTGAATGTAATGTTTTCAGACACCTAATTGCATGTTATTTGCTATTTTAATTTATAGTAAATTCAATTAGTTGAACTTGAGAGTGCTTTGACCCACTTAAGTAGGACTTAAGTACATCTTATTACTTTTATTGTCTTTGAAAAATGGTTAAAGTCGGCTACTGCCAAATGTACTGAAAAGCGTTTATTGTAACTTGAATATATTGAATGTCATTTCTAACTTGTATGTCAAGTATTTAAATGTGTTTGTAATTACACATTTGTAATGATAAAGTTGCAATTTAGTACATTTTAAAATATATGAACTTTAAAGGTCATTTTGAACAGCACACTATGGTTAAAATTCAAAGTACTTATGCTTTAGTATGTTAGTCAACACATCAAAATAAGTGTACTTTTTTAAAATGACAAAAACAAACAAAGGTTTAAAATGTAATTTAAGGTAAAAAAAAAAAAAACACTTTTTAAAAGTGTTCTTATGTGCTTTAAGGAGTGCACTCTAAGTACACTTCAGTGGTCTTTTATTTCAGTAATATTATATGCAAGTACAGTTCTTTATATACATATATAGTTCTTTATATATATATATATATATACACGCGCACACACATACACACACACACACACTGTCTCACTGTCACACTGTCTTATCACTGTTTAACAATGTGGAGCAATATTTTAGATTTTAGATGGAGAAATGAGTTGTAGAGACTCAATGCTGAGCTTATCATGTAAGACTCCCTTGTGAAAAAGTGTGCTGAATATATATAAGATTTGAAGTACTATAGCATATTTACAATTCAGCACACTTTTTCACAAGGGAGTCTTACATGATAAGCTCAGCATTGAGTCTCTACAACTCATTTCTCCATCTAAAATCTAAAATATTGCTCCACATTGTTAAACAGTGATAAGACAGTGTGAACGATAAGGGTGAAAGTCAATATTTATAAGTTTATTCATAGGCACACTGGGTTGATTAAGCACAGACCACATTATAGTGACCTAAGAGATACTAAGTACACGGTGACCCTGTTTATCTTGTGCAAATATGGTGAGATTTCAAAGAGTTGTGGACTGTGTCTGCCTGACTGTGTAAGCCAGGCTCGTTGCAGCACAGAGCGCTCATACTGTACCAGAAAGATAAGGATATGGTTTAAGAATTCTTTGTCATGGTAATGTTCTCAAATTATAGTAAAAACAAAGAGATTCTGGTTGATAGTGACTTGTGTTCTTGCTGGTTGCTTGCAGGGTCTTGGGCAAGAAAATGGGCCCCACCAATACTGACAATGTTAGAACTACAGAATATAGCCACTACAAACATGACAATTACAATGAAAAATACATTTCTAAAACCAAGGACACTGTACATTCTTTGTTGACAAATAAAATTTGTTCAACATTAAGTTCAACTGTAAAATGCTGCAGGGATGACATATTTTTTAGGCCAAATCCTTGCAAATGAGTTAGTATTTTAGCACTTCTGGTTTCTGACATTTTAGCACTTTTTTTTTTTTTTTTTAAATGCCTAAAATACTGTAAGGTCTGTGGTTAACAGAAACTCAAGATATTTTCACATTTATTCAATTATATAATACATCAGCAGAACTTCGCTTGAAAAGGGTGGTTGCTAACAAGTGGCTAAATGGGAATACAGAGTTTGTCGGAGAGATTAAATGTCATCACACCAAACCAAGGCAGTAACCATGTCTTGAAAATTGGGGGGGACCAAAGTTTTTTTAATTTTATTTTTTATTTAAGGGTCTTTTTATTTAAAGAAATTCAATAATTAAAGGATTAAAGGGGATTTAAGGGAATAAAGAAGAAATGAGAATGGTAAAAGAAGTTTCAGGTCTATTTATAGCCTAGCTGTGAGGTAATCCATTTAAACTCTTTGCAAATAATATTTTATTTAAAAATATACACACATTAACTCTTGTTTGTATGTCTAATATGTCAAAAATGTCAAAAAAACAAAACAAAAAAAAAACCTTTCTTGCCTTATCACATTCAGTTATGAAAGACATCATCATTTAAATGATAGCATATTTTCAATTCAAAATTAATTTTCAATTTTAAAAAAAGTTGCATCACTGTATGTTACTGTGGGTCGTTAAACATATCCATTATAAACAGTTGTCGAATATTAATTGTTTAGCTACTTATATCTTACCCACGCACGCACCAGGCCCGGTGTTGTGCCGAATTTCGACCCCCTGCCAAATTATTACCGTCCCTCATTGAAGTCGCTACCTGATTGCCTAATCCTAACCCCACCCTTAATCCTAACCCCTCCCCCACACCTACTCCTAAACCTACCAATACTAGGGGGGTAATAATCTAGCAGGGGGTAAGAATTTGGCACAACACTGGTTCTAGGCACCTATAGAAGGATGGGCTGGCAGATATCCTGGGTGGGCTTTTCTTTGCGTGGGGGGGGGGGTCTTATCTTTCTTATATTTTTCTTATATTATTAACTATAAATATTAATAACATTTTATAACACACCTACATTACTTTTTTTTTATCTTTATTTTGAATAAAATGCTAACATTTTCACTTTTCTTCTGTCCAGTGATAATTTGGAAAGAAAGCATAATGGAAGCCTATGTTACTATAGCAATGAATGCAACTTTAATTGCGTGAAAAGGGGCAATTAAATGCTTTTTTCATTCCATTCCGCTACTTGTCTATCGTTTTTAATGTAGGCCTAAACATCACCCTATAAGACTGTTGGGCTCGCATCTCGTTTCCATACTTTTGCATACCTTTAAAAAGCGCGTCTCTAGACCTGCACGGACCTGCCTCTCGCGTTTTACCCGAAAAAATGCATCCTGTGTGGATGACCCTAAACTGCTATAAAAGATATAAACAGCGCATTCTTATTTCAGTGCTGTTATTTAAGCAGACAGTTTACCTCGTAGGCCTATATTCAGTTTAACAGCATTAACAGCAAGCCAAAGAGGGCAAGGTTTCAACTGAACTATGCATATGCATTTAAACATGTACATTATGTTCTAGCTCCTCTGAGTCTGTCCATGCAATAAATGCACGTTCTTAAATGAGCGAGTAGCCTATTTTTTATAGCTAATTTCAACTTGGTATGAATCAAAAATATTTACAAGATACATATTCACAAATACAGTTCATCTTAATTCACACCTTATAGCACGCAAATATTTCTGCCCGTTTTCGCTCGTGTGATTGTCATGAGTATGCGTTACTTTCATAATAAAGGAAAAACTGCAAAGTGTTATTTTTGTGATTGTTTGGAGCCATTCTACAGCCATTCATCAAACCTTTCAACACAGAGCCCACCTCCGATTGTTTTTAATCAATGCACGAATCGTAAAAACAGATAAACAGTATCTGTTCCTAAATTCTGATTGGGTGGGCAAGGCAGACGTTTGGGTGGGCTCAGCCCACCCCTGCCCATGCCTAGAACTGGCCCCGGCACGCACTCTTTCACTGTAATTTTACTGTTTCACTTTAATTATATTATATATAGTATCTTACTAATGTAATGGTAAACTGTAGCTTAATCCAAAGACGATAAGTGACAGAACGAATGGGTGGGAGGAGCCAAAGCGGAGATGGGAAGGCCCGCGGCGGAACTAATGGAGGGAGGAGACAGGCTGAAGTCAGGAGCCCAGCCCTGGTGGAGCTGCAGGTGGGCATGATCGAGGTGGGGGCGTGGGCTTGGCAGACCAGGGTGGAGACAGTGGGAATGAGGACAATTATGGAACCGGAGGGAAGGAGAAACCTGGAGGAGCCAGGAGGGTGGAGGGGTAAAGCACAGCAGATGAGTTGGAAGTCAGAGGCAGAGCTAGAGCAACGATGGACCAAAGTGGAACTAGAGGGACAAGGCGTGCCTTGAATTGCTCGTTGAGGCAAGTATGGACAAATACGAAAAGCAAGCTGCCCGAGAAGAGGGTAAGGCATGCCAGATCTAGACAATAACACAACTACCATATTTAACATGAATCAATATACAGAAGGATCAGAGGGCTTAAATACAGAAGGAAATATTGATGGATATATTGATCTATAGTATTGATCATTAATGGAACAGGGAACAGGTGTAAACTAATTAGGAACCATGACAACTAATGAATGAATACATTTCTTTCTTCTGCAGAACACAAAATAATATATTATGAAGAATAGGGGTAACCAAAGAATTGATTTGACCACCCCATTGACTTCCATATGAGGGGAAAAAAAATACTTTGAAAGTCAATGGGGCCAATCAACAATGTTTGGTTACCAACAATCTTCAAAACATCTTCTTTTGTGTTCAGCAGGAGAAAGAAACTCATATAGGTTTGGAACAACTTGAGGGTGAGTAAATGATGACAAACTTTTCATTTTTAGGTGAACTATCCCTTTAAGATCGATTTACAAGCTGTACAAATGATTTACATTTGGAATTTCATCTTACTTTTTGGCCATATACAGTGGTGGTCAAAATTATTGGCACCCCTGGTAAATATGATCAAATATGGCTGTAAAAAATAAATCTGCATGGTTTATCCTTTTGATCTTTTATTCAAAAAATTCACAAAAATCTAACCTTTCATTGAAGTAAATGAATTGAAAATGGGGGGTAAATCACATTATGAAATAAATGCTTTTCTCCAAAACACGCTGGGCACAATTATTGGCACCCTTTTATTTTTACAGCTCTGAGTCTTCTTCTATAATGCCTGATGAGTTTGGACAAAAGATCAGAGACTATTCCTCCATACAGAATCTCTCCAAATCCTTCAGATTCCCAGCTCCATGTTGGTGCTTCTTCTCTTCAGTTCACCCACTCATTTTCTATAGGGTTCAGGTCAGGGAACTGGGATGGCAGAAGCTTCATTTTGTGTTCAGTGACACATTTGTGTGTTGATTTTGAGTTTGTTTTGGACCGTTGTCCTGATGGAAGATCCAACCATGGCCCATTATAAAATTTCTAGCAGAGGCCGTCAGGTTTTGATTTTTTATCTGTTGATATTTGCTAGAATCCATTATACCATGTATCTGAACAAGATGTCCAGGACCTCCAGCAAAAAAATAGGCCCACAACATTAAAGATCCAGCTGTATTTTTAGCCGTGGGCATGGGGTACTTTTTATCCCTGTTTGCACCAAACCCATCTGGTGGATTTGCTCTTTTTATAGTTTCATCTGACCACAGAACCAGGTCCCTTTTGAATTTCCAGTCGTGTCTGACAACTGAATATGCTGGAGTTTGTTTCTGGATGAGCAAGAAGGATTTTTCTTGAATCCCTCCCAAACAACATGTGGTGATGTAGGGGTTGTTTGATTTTTTTTTTTTTTTGTCTTTCTGACCCCAAGACTCAACTAATCTCTGCAATTCTCCATCTGTGATCCTTGGAAAGTCTTTGTACACTCAAACTTTCCTCCTTGCCGTGCGTTAAGACAATATAGACACACGTCCTCTTCCAGGCAGATTCGTAACATCTTTAGTTGATTGGAACTTCTTAATTATTGCCTTAATGGTGGATGTTTCAATGCTTTAGCTATTTTCCTATAGCCACTTTCTATTTTGTGAAGCTCAACAATATTTTGCTGCACATCAGAACTATATTCTTTGGCTTTACTCATTGTGATGGATGATTAAGGGAATTTGGCCTTTGTGTTTCTTCATATTTATACTCCTGTGGAACAAGACATCATAGCTGGACAATGTCATGTTCCTAGTCACCCTGGTGTGCTAAAAAAATGTAAATATTAATGGGAATATACTTCAGAGATAATTTACTCATAAAAAATTCTAGGGGTGCCAATAATATTGGCAATATTGTGGCCAACGTGTTTTGGAGAAAAGCATTCATAATGTGATTTACCCCCCAGTTTCAATTCTTTTACTTCAATGAAAGCTTAGATTTTTGTGATTTATTTAAAAAAAAAGATCAAAAGGATAAACAATGCAGATTTATTTTTTACAGCCATATTTAATCATATTTACCAGGGGTGCCAATAATTCCGACCACCACTGTAAATAACATCAACTGTATCAAATTGCATATGGGCCTCTTAGTTTTTTATTTTTCGAGTATGAGCGGCATATTCTTTATATCATGTGATATGAGCCATAAAAGTAAAAGAATGATGTATCAAATATGATTCTTAACAAAAGCACATATGCAAACTTTTTAATTACATTTTTATTTATATTTTGTCTAAAGGTTTAATAAACTTTGTGGTAAGCAGGGCGGGGCAGAGAGCCCTGGGAACGGAGCAAGGCCGGTGGCTTTAGTGTTAATGAGCATCACCTGTGCGCCACACCGGTCTCAAATCCCACGGAGGAGCTCCGGAAGGATAAAAGGAGGAGTGACAACAGTGAAAGAGGAGAGAGAACCAGGCCTTGTCAGGGACGGTTGGGAGAAAAGGGAGCGAGGACTCAAACACAGGAAGAATATGGTGGTTTTTATTACAAAATAAAAACAAACACAAAAACACCCACGAGGGGGAAAACCAAACTTGAAATAAACTTAACACAAGGAGCAGGAACATGAAACATACAGGAAACCGACGACATCAAACAACGATCCAACACAGGACTGCAAACACGAGGAGACTATAAGGGTAACAAATTAAGCAGGAGATGAGGGAAAACAGGTGGGGCGGGGTGACAAGAGACCAGAGACATGACATCATACAAAAACATGACAAACACACCACATGTGCTACACAGGACCAGACAGACATGTGACATTACCCCCTCCCTACGGAGCGGCTACCAGACGCTCCACCAGGAAACAAAAACACTCAGGAAAAAATAGGGGAACAGACAGAGTAGGTAGAACCGGCCAGAACGTCCTAGAAAGGACCAGGGAGGAACGGGAGGGACAGACCAGGGTGGGACGGGGGAAACGGGGGGGACAGGAGGGACAGACCAGGGTGGGACGGGTGGGACAGACCAGGGCGGGACGGGAGGGACAGACCAGGGCGGGACGGGAGGGACAGACCAGGGCGGGACGGGAGGGACAGACCAGGGCAGGACAGAAAATTCAGGAGACCCGGCCAGCGCACACAGTTCAGGAGGCCAGGGCGGCGCACACAGTTCAGGAGGCCAGGGCGGGACACACAGTTCAGGAGGCCAAGGCGGCGCACACAGTTAAGGAGGCCAGTGCGGCGCACCCAGTTCAGGAGGCCAGGGTGGCGCACACACAGTTCAGGAAGCGGAGTCCTCTCTGGACTCGAAACAGGAAGCAGAGTCCTCTCTGGAGTCGTAACAAGAAGCGGAGTCCTCTCTGGACTCGAAACAGGAAGCAGAGGGTGGGGGGGGTTGGATCGTTATGTCAGGGACGGTTGGGAGAAAAGGGAGTGAGGACTCAAACGCAGGAAGAATATGGTGGTTTTTATCACAAAATTAAAATAAACACAAACAAAAAAACCCACGAGGGGGAAAACCAAACTTGAAATAAACTTAACACAAGGAGCAGGAACAAGGAGCAGGAACATGAAAAATACAGGAAACCGACTACATCAAACAACAATCTAACACAGCACTGCAGACACGAGGAGACTATAAGGGTAACAAATTAAGCAGGAGAAAACCGGTAGGGCCAATTAAACAATAACCAGATAACAAGAAGGGCAGGGTGACAAGAGACCAGAGACATGACATCATACAAAAACATGACAAACACACCACATGTGCTACACAGGACCAGACAGACATGTGACAGTCCTGGACTTATGTTGTGTTTTATTATGTTTATATGCTGCAGTCGTCCCTGAGGGGCTGTCGCTTTACTTTCGTTTTGTCGTTTATGTTTATTATTATTATAGTTACGTTGATCGTTTGCCGGTTCCCGCCTCCTTCTTCCCTAAGCCTTGAACATTGTTACACTGTTCCATTTAAAAAAAAATAACAAATTCAGATTATTATTTAATATGTCAGGCTTTACAGGGTTAATTGCCCACCTTTTTTCAGATTTTTGTCATCGTTGCAGATCTTTGGCACCAGAAGTGTTGCTTCTGCCATCCAAACGTGCTTGAAACACAAAAAGAATCTCAAATAGCTGCAAAGCAATCCTTTTTGTGACCTATTTTGTATATATCCGACAACTTGAGCACTTTTGAGGTAGGTTTGGAAACTGTGGATAATAATACAGTACCCGATATACCAGAGATCCTAGGCAACATGAATGAATTATGCAGATTACCTCTACATTTTGTTTTGTTTATTTATACTGTATTGATTGTCACTTGGATTGAAGTTATTTGTCAGTTATTTGTCATTTGGTGATTAAAAGTTGGGGCCCCAGGTGGCCACCTGTGTCGCCTATAGGACAGGCTGGCCCTGGTTGCTTGGCCATTAATAGACAGACAGATTTTGTCAAGCCATCATAATAATAGATGTTCATTGATGTGGATTACTTACTTCTTGTATATACAGCAATGATGCTTCAGTTTGGTTTTTCCAACAGGTCCAGTACAGAAGGGCCAGTCCATGCACTCTTCTCTCCACAGCTCTGATATGGCTCATGGAAATATCACTAATTATTAACCAATATTAGCCTAATAGTCACAGCTAATTTCTCAAAACTATAAACATAAAACACTTTGTGTTGTACTTTTTCACAATCTAGCTCTAAATGTATCATTACTGTGGCAATATTCTTGAGTTTTAAGGATTTTGTGTAGCCTATGTGAACGTGTTATTGTTGCGTGCTGGTATCTTTTACTTAAAACGAATATAGTTTTACCTGTGTGAAAGCTGTGTCTGTCTCTGTTGGGAAGCTTTCTGGTCTTTTTGGTACACTCTGACCCAATGATGGAAATTTCTAGATACTCCTCTGCCCTTCAGCCAGAGACTCACAGCCTCCCCCATCTGCCTCAGGGCTTTATGTTCTAGTGAAGAAAAAAACATTTGGACACTGAAGCCACACTTAAAATGTGTCAATGCATTAAATACACAATATCAAACAAGAGCTGCAGGAACTTTTCTCAGCACTAACTTTACTTTCAGTGCCATTTTTACAATGGCTTTACTGTTGTTTTGGTGATTTTACTGGCTATATGAAGTCAGTTTCCCTGAAGTGTCCTATCAGAGAAACAACAGGTGAAATTCATCACATTAACTATAAACAATATTTTTGATCTATTGTTTTATTATTTCAAAAATAACAAATGTCTTTTTGTGAACGCTTGCAAACTGTGTTTTCTTTTTTAAAACAAATGTCACTTGATATTGTGGTATCTAAAGCAATGACATTCAGACATATTTAAGTGTGTCTTAAGTGTCGAAAAACAATATTAGTAAATTGTAGTTCACATTGTATTTTCATGAGGTTACTGACCCAAACAGCTTATTCAATCACCTGTATCACTTCATAATTTCTATATTATTTATAGTATCCACAAGGCAAAGGCGTAGAAATACCAGTTTACCTTTGGCCCACAGTGACCACGTCCTTAGAGCTAACCGGGCTTCACTTCTTTCCTTCTTAACACAAAACATGTCTGCTACTTTCAACAAATCCCTGCTATGTGTCCAACGCTTGAACAACGTAAAGAGAAGTAAATACACACAGGTAAATTAGATTAGAAAATTAGATTAAATTAAAGCACATAATATTCAGCAATATCATTTACTTGACTGCACTGACACTATTGGACGAGAGCTGAACTGAGCTGAATGATGACATCACTGTTTTCTGCAGAGCTGCTTTATAGCTGAATTGAACTAATTCCATAATTGTTGAACCTTACACAGATATTGAACCAAACTGAATCAACACTGAACTGATCTGATTTTAACTGAATAATGACACTATTTTCACAGCATAACTGAACTGTTTGCATCACTGCTCATTAATTCAGTTATCACTGTAAAGCTGTTTTGAAACAATCTGTATTGTATAAATATTTATAATTTATAATAAACTTTTTAATTAGACACCCTCGTTTTTTTTGTATTAAAAAAAAAAAACATTTGTATTGACCAGTGTTAATTAATATACTATTATATTTTTTATTATTTTGAATTAGATTTTATTTTTATATTTTTTAAGTTTGAAGTTTTTACTTTTAGTTTATTTAGTTATAGTCATTTTATTACTTTAACTTAAACTAAATGAAAAAAAAGAAATGTTTCCTTGGCAACTAGCTGAAATAAACTATATTTTTAAAATATTTTATTTTATTTCAGTTAATATTAGCTTTATTTCAAGTAATGAAAAAAAGGTCAACACACTGCAATATACATCTAGACCTCATTTATAAATTACACAAGATCAATCAGCCAAATGACTGTTGAAATATAGAAAATGAATTTAAGAACTGAATCAAACCTTGTGAAATAGTCTGTTGTTAAATGTTTTAATCGCTCTACATTCTGTGACAGCAGTTCTCCAGCGATGAAAAGCTCGACCACTAACTGTGCTCTGATAGATGATGAGCTGGCTCTCCATTGCACACTTCCTCTGCTGACTCTGGATCAGAACTCTTCTCCACTGCATGAATACAGCAGCCAGCAATCTCATCTCACTGCTGTACTGGAACCAGGCCTCTCTGTACCTCAGTCTTTGCGCTGATACTGTTTGTCTGTACCATGCCAGCAGAACCCTACATGGAGAATAAGTCCTATTAAAGCCAAAAGCTTGACATGCAAATGCAATTATAATATCTATATTAATGTATAATATTTATAATATTATAATATATATAAATATTATAATATTTATAATATTTTGGAGGCTTTTGCCTGTTTGTTGAGGCTGAGGTCGGTATTACATGCATTGTTAGCTAGCAGGCAAAAAAAAAAAAAACCTTTTCAGAGGTTTGAGTTGCTGGTTTTACTAAAAGAAGGCTGTAACTGAGTAATGGGTATGATGTAACTGAGTGTACAAAAAGAATAATGTCAAACTTCAAAGTCATTGATGCCAAAAGTCATTGCCTCTCGTGTATCATAAATTAATGTTAAATTTTGGACTGTTCCTAACACAAATCTATAATATGGATTCAGAAGTTTGGAATATAGTACACAAGTCATATTGACTGCTTTTTTGACACTGTTAAAGAAAATCATATGAGATTGAATAACATGAGGGTAAATGATGAAAGAATCTCTTTTCAATACTCTATTTAAGGATAGACACTATAGACAAAACCATCGTTTTGTTATGCACTGTTATTTTGAGATTTTGGCCTATTTTGCTTCTATAACATGCCTTCTTTCAGAGGCGGAAATCGACTCGGCTACTAACATAACCACGGTTCCCTGAGAAAAGGAAACGAGTATTGCGTAAGTTAAGCTGATGGGAAAAGTCCTTTTCTCGAGAATATGAAGCCAAAAATTATCCTTATAATTTTATATATGTAAAACGCAGTGCAGCTGCATAGCAGACCCAAGCAGAGCATACTAGCGCGCTGATTGGCTGTGCTGCGGCAACTGCACAAACCTATGGCGAGGCGGCTGAGGCGTGCGAACCAATGGGGTCGCTTCGCGTCCAAGCACGTCAACTGCTGCCTACATTTGCGTGGCTAAGCTATAAAAGCCTTTACTATGCCATAGGATTCAGGTTAATGATCCCCTGATCTAAGCACAATAGCAATAGCGGGTTACGCAATACTCGTTCCCTTCTCTCAGGGAACCGAGGTTACGTTAGTAACCGAGTCGTTCCCTTTCAAGAGTACTCTCGTATTGTGTAAGTTAAGCTTACGCTGATGGGAACCCAATTTAAAACGCGAACCGCGCACCCTCTGGTGCGGCCACCAAAGCAAACAAAGAGCTGTTCCGACTGCCTAGAACTTTTTCGCCTTCAGACGAGGGAAGATCTGATAGCAAAATACCTGTGCTCTGAACGGAGTGGAGAGCACTTTGGGTATATAACCATGTCTTGGCTTGAGGACGACTCTGGAGTCATTAGGCCCAAACTCGAGACAGGAAGCGCTCTGAAGTTAGTGCTAGCAAGAGAGCAGTTTTTAGCGAAAGGTGCTTCAAGCTCACAGATTGAAGCGACTCGAATGGGGTACTTTTCATGGCCTCTAAGACCGTGGAAAGGTCCCATATAGGAACCAAAGGGGGTCGAGGCGGGTTCAGCCTCCTAGCTCCTCTGAGGAAGCGCACAATGAGGTCGCTTCTCCCCAGTGACTGTCCGGCCATGTGAGCGTGAAACGCTGCTATGGCAGCCACATATACGTTGAGAGTGGAAGGGGAGCAACCCACGTCCATCAGCTCTTGAAGGAAGGAGAGCACTTCTGTCACTTCACACGAGTGTGGGTTCAGGTTCCGTGCTGCACACCAGCCTGAGAACACTGACCATTTCAGAGCATAAAGCCACCTGGTTGAGGGCGCTCTAGCTTCAGAAATAGTATTCAGAAACTTTTCAGGGAGGTTTCCGGGTATCTGTTGATGGGTCACACATGAAGCGCCCACAAGTCGGGGCTGGGATGCCAGAGCTTCCCCTTCGCCTGCATGAGGAGGTCTCTCCTCAGTGGTATAGGCCATAGGGCTGTGTCTAGCAGCTGAATCAGTTTGGAGAACCATAGCTGGTTCTTCCATAGTGGGGCTAGTAAAAGCACTGTGCACCTGTTCTCCCTGATCAGATTGATGACCTGAGGTAACATCGCGATCAGAGGAAATGCATATAGCGGGCGGCTGGTCTAATCGTGGGCCAGTGCGTCCCTGTTCTTGGCGAAAAATATTGGGCAATGAGCATTGTCTTCTGAGGCAAAGAGATTGACCTCTGCTTTCCCGAAGACACTCCAAATTAGCTGAACCGTTTCTGGGTGAAGAGACCAGTCCCCTGGGGGAACATTGTCTCTGGATAGCATGTCCAGACCTTGGTTCAGAACACCTGGCACATGCGCTGCCCTTGGCAAGCGCAGGTTGCACTGAGCCCATAAAAAGAGATGTTTGGCCATGGTGTGCAGGTTGTTTAACCGGAGTCCACCTTGGCGATTTATATAGGATATCACCGACATGTTGTCTGTTCGGACCAGGACGTGGTGATCCTTTATGTATGGGAGGAAAGCTCTTAGATCGATAGTTTATGTGCAGCCATTTCTCCGAGTCTGACTGGAGACGGGCCTGCCCTTGTGCAGGGCACCCTAACCTAGGTTGGACGCATCTGTCGAGATCACTTTCCGTTTCAAGACCGTGCCCATACTCACATCTGACTGGTACCAGTCGACTGCTTTCCAAGGAGCCAGGGCTTTGATACAGCCATGGTTCACTTTGATGCGTAACTGGCCCGATCGCCATGCGCTGGCTGGCGCGCAAGGTTTTAACCAGCGTTGGAGGGGACGCATGTACAGGGAGTGCAGAATTATTAGGCAAGTTGTATTTTTGAGGATTAATTTTATTATTGAACAACAACCATGTTCTCAATGAACACAAAAAACTCATTAATATCAAAGCTGAATATTTTTGTATCAATATTTTAAGTAGTTTTTAGTTTTAGCTATTTTAGGGGGATATCTGTGTGTGCAGGTGACTATTACTGTGCATAATTATTAGGCAACTTAACAAAAAACAAATTTATACCCATTTCAATTATTTATTTTTACCAGTGAAACCAATATAACATCTCAACATTCACAAATATACATTTCTGACATTCAAAAACCAAACAAAAACAAATCAGTGACCAATATAGCCACCTTTCTTTGCAAGGACACTCAAAAGCCTGCCATCCATGGATTCTGTCAGTGTTTTGATCTGTTCACCATCAACATTGCGTGCAGCAGCAACCACAGCCTCCCAGACACTGTTCAGAGAGGTGTACTGTTTTCCCTCCTTGTAAATCGCACATTTGATGATGGACCACAGGTTCTCAATGGGGTTCAGATCAGGTGAACAAGGAGGCCATATCATTAGATTTTCTTCTTTTATACCCTTTCTTGCCAGCCACGCTGTGGAGTACTTGTACGCGTGTGATGGAGCATTGTCCTGCATGAAAATCATGTTTTTCTTGAAGGATGCAGACTTCTTCCTGTACCACTGCCTGAAGAAGGTGTCTTCCAGAAACTGGCAGTAGGACTGGGAGTTGAGCTTGACTCCATCCTCAACCCGAAAAGGCCCCACAAGCTCATCTTTGATGATACCAGCCCAAACCAGTACTCCACCTCCACCTTGCTGGCGTCTGAGTCGGACTGGAGCTCTCTGCCCTTTACCAATCCAGCCACGGGCCCATCCATCTGGCCCATCAAGACTCACTCTCATTTCATCAGTCCATAAAACCTTAGAAAAATCAGTCTTGAGATATTTCTTGGCCCAGTCTTGACGTTTCAGCTTGTGTGTCTTGTTCAGTGGTGGTCGACTTTCTGCCTTTCTTACCTTGGCCATGTCTCTGAGTATTGCACACCTTGTGCTTTTGGGCACTCCAGTGATGTTGCAGCTCTGAAATATGGCCAAACTGGTGGCAAGTGGCATCTTGGCAGCTGCACGCTTGACTTTACTCAGTTCACGGGCAGTTATTTTGCGCCTTGGTTTTTCCACACGCTTCTTGCGACCCTGTTGACTATTTTGAATGAAACGCTTGATTGTTCGATGATCACGCTTCAGAAGCTTGGCTATTTTAAGACTGCTGCATCCCTCTGCAATATATCTCACTATTTTTGACTTTTCTGAGCCTGTCAAGTCCTTCTTTTGACCCATTTTGCCAAAGGAAAGGAAGTTGCCTAATAATTATGCACACCTGATATAGGGTGTTGATGTCATTAGACCACACCCCTTCTCATTACAGAGATGCACATCACCTAATATGCTTAATTGGTAGTAGGCTTTCCAGCCTATACAGCTTGGAGTAAGACAACATGCATAACGAGGATGATGTGGTCAAAATAATCATTTGCCTAATAATTCTGCACTCCTTGTATAATAGACCCAGTTTGAGCACTGCTGATACTGAGGCCATAAGGCCTAACATCCTCTGAAAACGTTTGAGAGGAGTGTAAGTGAATGATGGTTGGATGGTGGGAGACATTCTGGGTGGTAGACAGCGCGCTCTTGGCAGTGTTGAACCTGAGACCCAGACATTCTGGCTGAGGAGCCAGGATCTGTGGGTTATCAACTGCGTCTCTGATTGGGCTATAATGAGCCAATCGTCGAGGTAGTTGAGTATTCGCACTCCCCGTAGTCTCAGGGGGGCGAGGGCTGCGTCCATGCACTTCGTAAATGTACAAGGTGCTAGGGATAGACCGAATGGTAGGACTGTGTATTGATAAGCCTGCCCCTCGAAGGCGAATCTCAAGAATGGCCTGTGGCGGGGTGCTATCTGAATGTGAAAGTAAGCATCTTTCAGAACCAGTCCCCCGGGCGAATTTGCACGAGGATTTGTTTTATCGTCAACATTCTGAACGAGCCCATCATAAGCGCTTTGTTGAGATCTAGGATGGGTCTGAGACCACCATCCTTTTTTGGAACGAGGAAGTAGCGACTGTAAAAGCCTGATTCGCTTACTGCTGGGGGAACAGTTTCCACAGCTCCCTTTTCTAACACGTGACTCACGTCGCTTCTCACCGATGTCTCGACCACAGCACGAAAGCGAAAGACCTACAGTAATAACAGAGGAAAAGCTCTTTTTGTGTTTTATTGGGGTCGCCGTGAAAATGGCGTTTGTGTACAGGCGAGTGTGTTTTGTTACAGGCTCGTTGGCTGTAAAAATGACATCTCCATTCGCCTGAGTGGAGGGAACTGGGAGGCGCAAGATGAGAGACTGTGGTGGTAATCCAGCCGCGCCGGGACTGAGAGGGTGGCGCTTTAGTGTGGCGGCCCGAGGCAGAGCTGGAGCATTTCGGAAGGAAATGGCGCATAGCCTGTGATGCTTTCCATGCTTCAGTGAAGCGCTCGGCGAAACCTTTCACTGCTGGGCCAAACAGGCCGGTGGTGGAGACGGGAGAATCCAGGAAGGAGGTTTTATCCGCGTCCTTCATTTCTGTGAGGGTCAATGCTCTAGCACTGTCAGGTTCGCCATGCATCTTCTGATCGCCAGGACGGTGGATTTGGTCAAGCAGGGCCAAGTCAGTGGCGCTGCTTAGGTCTTTCAACGCTTCAGGATCAGGGACAGACTCGTCGAGAGAGCGGAGAAGTTTACCTGAAGGACGGCCATCATGCGAAGCGCCGAGGCAGCCTGGCCGGCGGAGGCATAAGCTCTACCAGCGAGAGCTGACGTAGTGCGGCAGGGCTTCGAGGGGTGGGATGCTTTGGCCTACCATCCTTTGGCAGAGGGCGGGCAAAGATCGACATTCGAGAGCGCTGAAGAAAAAGAGGATTTAGCACGAGCTGAAAATGGTGTCTTCCACGATTTAGTCAGCTCGTCATGGACCTCAGGAAAGAAGGGTGCGGGTCTCTGCGGAGGGGGCTGACAGCGGCCTTGCAGAAACCACTCATCTAACCTGCTTCGTGTGGGCTCCTGGGGTTGGGACCACTCGAGCCCGAGGTCTCCTATGGCCATGGTGAGCACACGAACGAGTTCATCGCCGATGCTGGCTCTGACGCTACTGGCGGCCTGAGTAGATGGTGCGGGATCAGAAATCGAGTCCAACCACTCTTCACTTCCGGATGCAGCAAAAGAAAGGCTGTCATCCTCCTCATCCTCCGCTTCTGGTCCGCTGAAGGAAACTGAACCGGCCAATAACTGAGAGGGGTGCTTTTCCTCTTGGACGTACAGGACAGGTGAGGGCGAGACACACAGGGAGTTCTCCAGCGTGGGCTCGCATGACTGCTCCGGCATCCTCTGTTTGCGGCACTTCTTGTGCGGCCCGAGGGGGGGGGGGGGCGAGGGGGGATGGGATCTGCATTGCACTGAGTTGCACTCTGGGCAGCCGCCCTTAGAAAGTGGATCCACAATGGATCAAGTCCAGACCAAACTTCCCGACCTCAAATGTTGTGGGCGGGGCTAAATTCGGCTGGCATCCAGGCAAGATAAGGACCTTAATTTTCTAGATTTTTATCTGTCAGGGCAAGTACTAAATGTATGCACTAAAACGAAATATTTGGGGCATATCATTAATGATGAAATGTGTGATGATGAGGATATGTATAGACAGCGTCGCATGTTATATTAGCAAGCTAATATGTTGGTGAGAAAATGTTATAGGTGTTCAGATCAGGTTAAGATAAACCTTTTTAGAGCATACTTTACTACTTTTTATACTGCTCCTTTGTAAGTTAAGTTTAAAAAGTAAGCCTATGTAAGCTTCAGGTTGCCTACAATGACTGTATGAGGATTATACTGAAAAAAACGAGGTGGAGCAGTGCAAGTAATCTATTTTGTATGTCAACAGTAAAAACGTTTAATGAGAAATTTGATGTATACACATATTTTATCGGCTGGATAATTCACAGAATGCTATTATTATGCTGTTGTCAAACCCTAGGCAAATACCAGTCACCTGTGAGAAAATATTGGTATAATTGTCTCTTTTAAATGTTTTGTATGTTATTGTGTGTTGTTTGTTGTATGTTTCTATTCTAATGGACCTTCAGTCTGGAAATAAAGTTGAATTGATTAAAGTTGACTTAAGAATATAGTTTAAGAATCAGCCTTATTTGATGACCTTTCAGGCATCCCGCTTGGCACAAGCTGTTTTGGATAACAGTGTCCACTAAATGACAACTTACTTATATTATGCCATGCTTTTTTTCTCATTTCTACACACACCTGTATTTTCTGTATAGGCTCTTTGATTATAATGATGAGATCTTCTGAAATATTCCACTGCCTGGCTCCACATGAGAAATGTTCTTCTCTTCATGACAATCTTCCTCCTCTCATCATACTCATACAGAAGAGCCTGTCGATAGGCCCTATCTAAATCACAAGAACATGCATGTGCTTTTATTGGTTTATTAAAAGTTATTCTGGTTGCACTTTGTTTTACAGTATGTGCACTTATGTCTACTTACAGTGTACTTACCTAAGAAAGTACTGTGTAATACAAGGTAACTACATGAGATAAGGTTAGGTTTAGGGGTAGGTTCAGGATTAGTGTCTAGTTATTACCCAGTTATTGCAATTACTATAATAAGTACATAGTATGTACATGGGGAACAGTACTGTAAAATAAAGTTATTTGTTATGTTATAAAGCATACACTCAATATACTGCAATGTTGCTTTGCAATGTGTATTATAAGGCAATATGTATACTTTATTTGCATTATATAGGCATATTAATTATATAGAGGCATTTGAAGGGAAACGTTTAAACTACAGTATAACAGAAAAGCAAGAAAAAAATCAGTAATACAAATTTGACCTAATTCAGTAATGATTTTGACTCACAGTGTGCATGTTTTCTCCACTGCTGTAAGATGACTTTGACTCTCAGGTGGATTCTGTGTTGTACTTTGCTGTTGGCGAGCCGCTGCTGAGCACAGATGATTCTCCACTGACAGAAACAGACATGCAAGAGTCTGTAGCATGAAAAGAACAGAGCTGATGCCTGCCTCTGCTTACAGACCTGTACACACCTCAGCCATGCCAAAAACACTCTTAAACATACAGACACACACCAACACACACTATCAATAACATTCACTGAGTTTTACATCACGTTCCATGTTGCAGATAGATAAAACAAAGCAAAATATATCATCTAAGATTAAAACGAGTGGTTGACTGTTTTAATGACCAATGCTGAAAACAGGTTGGTTAATGGCCGATATATACACACACGCAATTTAGCTATAATTTAATGACAGCTAATGAGATAATAATTACATATAAAATACAATGAACACTTGTTTAGTATCAGTATCAGTAACATATTAATATATTTATGAGCTTTTATTTTTAAATGTAGTTTTAATTTTAATATCAGTTAATATTTTAGTAATTTAGTTTTTTTTGTGATGTTTATTAGTTTTTTTTAAAAAATATGTCTATATAATCTTTTATATAATCTTTGGCGTGAGATCTTGAAACGCTGGCAACACTATTTCACAGAGATATCCACCATCGAATTTCCACATTTGCTGATTCCTGAAGGCATCCCAAATGCTGTCCCAATCCCTCGTATTACAACTGAAAAAGTTGCCAAAGCCATTGATAGCATGAAGAACTCCAAAGCACCAGGCTTTGACGATCTGCCAGTGGATTTTTGGAAGTTGAAGGCGCTGCATGTCACCATAATTGAATGGCTAGAAACTTTCTTCAATGCCATTGTTGACTTTTGTCAGCTAGTGTCGCACAGACAGACGATAAAAAAGGATAAAGTTCGAACACAAGTCTTTAATAGTCATACACAGCATAACACAGAACAAAAGGAAGTTGCATACACTCTAACGCAAATGAGGAGGCGGAGGATGAGGAGATGGTGAAGAGATGGTGACAGGAAACAGTGGAGGGATGGTGACAGGAGGAACCCGGCGGCGATGATGGAAGATGCCTGCTGTTTGCAGACCCAGAGCATAGCAGTGACAACAGACCACGACAGAGTAGAGGGAGGAGCCAAAGTGTTGACAGGGCCATCGATATCAGTGCGACGACCAATGGAGAAGGAGGCGATGGATTCCAGGGCGCAGATTAAGAGAGCCGATGGACTAGGGGCTTGATGGTGTTGTGGGTGGATCGCAATCTGGGCCGGCAGATTGCAGTGAAGTTTCAGCGTAGTTTAAGGACTTATCATAAGTCAGGGCATGATTTCAGACATGACAACACTTGGGCGGTGCCAAATACTGGAAAACTGTCACCGGACAGAGGTGAGGGACAGCTATATATACAGGCCTATCTTTCGGTAATTGGTTGGATTACCTGAACGTGCTCCTCCTGAACTTTGTTAAATAAATTATTTTTATATTTTATTCTATTTCAGTTACTGTTTATTTATTTCAGGCAATGAGAATGAGTTTTTATTGCTTTAGTTTTAATTAACAATGATATATCCCTGCTTGTTTTATACAATATTTACTGAAATATTTCCCTATTAAATTATTTTTATACTTTATACAGGCATGGTTGTTGATAATGTTAGAATAAAATATTGGGTGTTTAATCAGTCTGACGGACCTATCACCAATATGTGAAATATATAGCACCAACCAGAATTGCAAAATTGTTTTGAATGATTGCAGCTCTGTTTGGTGCAGCTAGTGGTGCATAAATTAAACATGATAGCTATAAAACATGAAAGTGACATTTGACACCCACCGTAAAACAGCCAAAAATACTGCCCAGTGCTATTCAGGATGCTATTCAGATATAACATGTACCTGTTTTGTAGTGTGCAAATATAAAAGGCTCTGGCAGTCTGCTGCTGGCTTACATGTTACCCACGTGGAGAAGCTCAAGTTCAGTCTGTCTCTCTCTGCTTTGCTCTCAATCCGTTCAACAGCACACTTCTGCTGCTCGCAGTGCTTCCCCACAGCCTATAACATGCATAAAAACCAGGGGCTCACATATAAGCTACATGTGTCCACAGTCTAAGCCTTAAATATATAAATATGATTTATCAACATTAAACAACATTCACAACTTGTGAACTATCCCTTTAATGCTGCCATCACATGCTATCGGAATTATCCTAAATACATCACACCTTCTCCATTCAGCTAGGTTCATCAAACATAACCCCATCCAGGACAGCCAGGAACCTTGGAGTTGTGATTGATGATCAGTAGAACTTCACAGACCACATTGCTAGAACTGCCCGGTCCTGCTAATTTGCCCTATACAACATTTGGAAGATCACGCCCTTCCTCTCGGAGCATGCTACACAACTCCTTGTCCAAGCTCTTGTTCTATCCAGACTGGACTATTGTAATGCTCTCTTGGCAGGCCTTCTAGCATGCACTATCAAACCTCTGCAACTGATCCAGAATGCTGCAGCAACTGTTTGTTCGTTGGCCAGAGAAGAACTGGCACCCTGACTGAGCCTGGTTTCTCCCAAGGTTATTTTCTCCATTCTGTCACCTGATGGAGTTTTGGTTCCTTGCCACCGTTGCCTTTGTTGCCTTTAGCTTTTTGCTTGGTTAGTTGGGGACACTAAATATTCAACTATATTACTGATCTGCCCGCATTGACACTATATGATAATTGAACTGAGCTGGATGACATCACTGTTTTCTCCAGAGTGGCTGGACAGTTGAATCAAATTCTGTTGCATAGCCGAAGAGAGCACACGTCACACCTCTCTTCATAAAATTAATTAAAGCAATTTTGATACATTTGCAAGTACTGATAGTGTGCTGGGACTTTCTTTTGTTCCCAATAAATAGGCAAGAATAAACCTAGTGTCCTCCATGATTCCTGTTCTTTCCAACAACAAAGCAGTTTAATGTGACAAGCTCATAATCACGACTTCAGAAGTAGGAAGTAGGACATTTCCGATAGCATAAGGAAGTAAAAAGGCCCCATTATGAAGTCATATGGACTTTCAATCAGTGGTTCTCAACCAGGGGGTCGGGGCCCATTAGGAGTCCTTAGTAAACTTCCAAAGGGGGCCTTAAGATGACAAAGCATTAAAATAAGATAAAACAAATCTATATATTTCTTTTTATACATATTTTATTTGTATATTTTACTGTTGGTTTCCTTTGAAGAACTGTGGGAAGTCTTGGAAAATCTGGATATATGAGCCAATATATATTCTTTTTAATAGTAAATGTATTTTTGCTACTAAACTTAATTTTTTTTTTTAAATAAATAAATAAATAATTGGTTCGGGGCTTGGAGTAAAAAAGGTTGAGAAACACTGCTTTAAATATAAAAGGAAATAAAATAACAAGCCTCCCAACTAGGGCAGATTCCTAACATTACTCTATTTATACCATTCTGGTCCATAGACAGAAGCAGTGTCTGAGTAGATTGGTGTCATGGTTAAGCATTGCATGCTGTTCCAACATGCGTGTCCTGCATCTATGCCAAACCATTTGTTTCCACTGAATGACAGAGTTAAAAATCACCCTCCTCTCCTGTAAAAAAAAAAGAAAAAAAAAAGAAATCAACAAAACAACATTGGCCCAAAATCTCTCAAACTACCAAACAAAATTTGAGTCAAAAGTCAAAAATGTGTTGTCAAAATATTTTCCAATTTTCTAATATTTTCCCACTATAGATCTCACATATCATTTTTTTTTGTTTACACAATCAAATATAGCACATTACTATGTGTTGCACAAAGCTATTGTGTGGCTTCTGAAGACGTCAAACATACTGTATGAATGGACCACTTAATATTATCAGTTTTGGTTCTTGACACCTGCAAAAGAACCAAGACTATATATTGCATAATATTTACTTTGGTTTCTACAGAAGAAAGTCAGATGATTGGAACAACATGGTGGTTACGGAATACACATTTTTGGGTGAACTATTTTAGAACTACATTAACTATGGATTAGGCTTAAAGAAAAGGTCTCAGGTTACATATGTAATCATGGTTCCCTGAGAAAAGTAGAAATTTGACTCTGCATCATGGTGTTGATGCTATGGGGAACCAATACCCACTCCGCCATGCTGAGGGGATGCCTGCCTCACTAGGCTATGGATATACAAACCATAGTGATCATAGAATAGACTGACTCTACAGATCACCTAGCTGGAGTCAAGGCGAGTCAACCCCCAGTGCTCAAATGCGACTTATAGGCTGCTTAATTAATAATAATTTATAATAATAATTTGTTACATTTATATAGCACTTTTCTGGGTACTCAAAGCGCTTTACATGGAAATTGGAATCTTCTCAACCACCACCAAAGTGCAGCATTCATCTGGATGATGCGACGGCAGCCATATTGCGCCCGAATGCCCACCACACACCAGCTTATTGGTAGAGAGGAGACAGAGTGATGAAGCCAATCAGTATATGGGGATGATTAGGAGGTCATGATGGCCAATGGGCAAATTTGGCCAGGATGCCGGGATTATACCCCTACGCTTTTTCCGAAGGATATCCTGGGATTTTTAATGACCACAGAGAGTCAGGACCTCGGTTTAAAGTCTCATCCGAAGGACGGTGCTTGTTACAGTATAGTGTCCCTATCACTATACTGGGGCGTTAGGACCCACACAGACAGGTTGAGCACCCCTGCTGGCCTCACTAACACTTCTTCCAGCAGTTACCTAGTTTTCCCAGGAGGTCTCCCATCCAGGCTCAGTCTTGCTTAGCTTCAAAGGGAAACCAGTCTTGGGCTACAGGGTGATATGGCTGCTGGCAGCCACTCTTAGTAGAGCCACTCCCTAACCTCAATTTCTCTAATAGCAAGAGAAGATATATTCTATGCTCTACTGCTAGGGCAGTCCCAGCCTTTACAACCTTCCTCCCTTCCTTGCAAGGCAGGTGAAATAAAACTTAAGTGCCCCAAGGGCAAACAAATGCTTTAATAATTGCTAGTTATGTCAATGTCAACGTGCTGCTATGTTATGTCAACAGCCTGCTAGGGAATAGCTTACCAAAGTGAGTATTCAAATACGACCTTCGGTCTATTACTTACCCTCTCTTAATCAGAAAGAATTAAAACATAAAGGACATAAAGCAAAGGCTCTCGCCATCTCAACTCAACCCCTAGGGAAACTGCAGGGGAGCTTACCTAATTACTGTAGAGTCATGGGGAAGAGTGATTAACCCTACTTGAGCAAAGATTTTCTCCAGGAAACACTTGGAGAATTCGATGCACTCAACTGATTAGAGAGCTGCCACAACAAGAAGGGAGCACAGACTGTCCCTACTTGCCAGGTTCTCCAAGCATAGGTCAACCAGAGATGTTGCACGATACCAGCTATAGGGGAGCATAAGGCCCTACTTCAAGACCCAACCATAGTTAGGGAGGAAATAAATGAAACTGAGGAATCTGTGAATACCTATCACAATTCCATCCTGTCTGTTCTACCTTAAAGGTATCAGGTAGGCAGTTGAAGAAAGGGAACATGGCAAGTGCTCAAAACCCTTAGTAATTAGTCTTACCGACTATTTACTACAACTGTCCCTCCAGGGAGAGACCACTCCTCAGGAAGGAGGGAAATGAAGCAAGGCATAATCAGACTCTAGACCCAAAGGAATTTGCAGGGGAGCTAGGCTCTACTTAACCACAACAATGCAACTAGGGGAGAGCAGCTCATACCATGCCTTGAGTAAAGGCACTCTACCTAAGGTAAGCTACAGCTTGTGCCAAGTCTCTCAAGTCTCTTTGGCACCAGATCATAGTGTGTGCCCGATAACAAGGAGGGACATCCATAGGAGAACTTCGTCCATTCATAAGCACTGACCATAGTAGAGCATCCTCCCAAAGAGGAAAGATATCCCCACCTCATGGGTCAAACATTGATTGGAGAGGGAGGTAAACAAAACAGAGGGAATCTTGAGAACTGCCCATAGTAGTTTCTTCCACCCTGCTCTACCCTAAGGTATATCTTAAGAGCAGATTAAGAAAGGGAGCCTACCAAGTGATACAAACTTAGTCATGAGCCTTCCAGGCTACAACCTTCACTATCGCTGCCCTTCCAAGGGGCACCCTAGTCCTTGCGCCTACTTAGGAAAGGAGGGAGAATGGAGAATAAGAGCAGGGCATAATGCAGTGTGCCCACTAATCCTATCACCCAGACTCTAATCCTCAGGAAACCACAGGGGGGCTACATTTCTACTTATAGAAACCCAATTTACAATCTACTTATCTAACCCCAATATAATTGGGGGAAGAACAGCTGAACACTGCCTTGAATAAAGGTACACAACATGTATTACATGACAGGTAACAAGGAAAACATCTCTACTCATTAGTACTTTTGCCATGGTCGAGCACCCATTCAAAGGGGAGCAATATCCCTGCTTCAGAACCCAACAATAGTTGGGGAGGGAGGTAAATGAAGCATGGTTCTATTTGGTACTTAGGCAGCAATAACAAAGAGCACGCAAAGGCTGCTTAGAACTGCTGCTCCTCTGAGACGGAAGCCTACTTCCGTACTTTGCCAAAAAGGGAGGGAAATAAAGCAGGGCATAATGCAATGTGCCCAGTAACTTTTACCACCCAGGTTCTAACCCTAAGGGAGCCAGAGGGAAGCTCAGGCCCTACTTAAAAACCCAATGTCATTGGGGTAGAGCAGCTCATACCCCATTATAGCTAGCAATTATTTTTAGTAGAGCACCTATCCAAAGGAGAGCAAAACCCCTACTTCAGAACCCAATAATAGTTGGGGAGAGAGATAAACAAAACATAGCGAGATGTGAATGCCACAGTTCTGTTCAACTTTCTGTTCCTTAAATGGGAAGCCTATGCCTCTTTATTAGCTGTAGAGGGAGAAAATGAAAGCAGGGCATAATATAGTGTGCCCAAAAATGTATCATCACCTAGGCTCCAACCTGAGGGTGCCACCAGGTAGCAAAGAGCAGAGGACGGCTCATACCCTGACTTGGCTAGTCAATCCGTCTTGATAACACATTCCAAAGAGAGCAACACACTCACCACAAGTTGAGGAAGATAATAAAGGTAAATACTATAATAACTATAAATATAGTAAAACCATCTCATTTTCTCTATCCTAAGGAATATTAGAGCAGTTCCTCAAAGACATCATGCAAAATGCAGCATTACAGGCTGCAACTTTCAGGGCTGCACCTACTACCAGACGAAGAACCTTCTTATGGGAAAGAGGTATGCAAGGACAGGGACATGCATTCAGCTGTCCAACGCACTGATTACCTCGGGTTCGACTCTTTTGGAACCATAGGAAGCTTGCACACCCTTGCAAAGGGGGGCTAATATCTCTATATTTATGACCCAGCCAATGTTGGGGAGGGAGTAAATGATGCAGAGAATTATAACAACCATAGTATTGGGGTCTAATCAACCTAGGTTTATAATATAAGTACGTCTATTAACCTTGTGGTAGCATTCGGTCAATAGAGGAACAAGCATAAACTTTTTTTCTGTCTTTAGAAACTGAACAGGACAGCTGGCCCTAGTGGCAACAGGAAGATTCACTCCATCCCTGTCACCACCACCTCTACCAGACAAAAGGGAGCAGGATGTCTTCAGACACAACCCGCCATTAAGTAACATGGTAGAATCTTTTCATCCTCTAATACTATTAGATAGTAAAGCGAATACAATAGAACGGTCAGCTGTCTTCTGCTCCATTCTTATTAGTAACAGATGCTAATATCCACTGCTAAGTGTACTAGAAGGAGATTGCCAAAGAGTATCCTAATATTCCGTGACTGTCTCAGGAGACAAACACTGTCCCTGGTCCATGTCCTTCAAACAGGTTGTCCTTTTATGTTTAAAGCCTGCATGCTTTCTGCTGGATTAGAGGAATCCGCAGAGCGCACCTCTGGGTCCAGCAGATTGCTTGAACAAGCTTGAGGAGACTGGGAAACAGTTACTGCTTTCCCGAACTCCTCACCCAGTTTAACCTGCTTACCCTACAAGTGTAGATGCCGCGGCTGCAGGCCTGACACATGAGGCGCAGGCAATTGTCCCTCTCTTCTCAAAAAGATTGAAAAATGTGAACAGAGCTTTCTTACCATGAACCTGTCACAGTGCATATCTAGCTCCCTTGAGGGATGCGTGCTCTGGACCAAGGCAGATAACACAGAGCTTGTGTTGAGTCCTCGGGTGTAAGTAAGCGTATACACGGAGGAACAGACTGCTGAAAACTCTTGCTCTCACTCGCCATTATTGTCCAGAAAAGCTACGTCTAAGCAGTCTATGATGTATTTTGCAGGTGCCCTCTTATACTCACGGGCACTCCGCTTATGATGTCATAGACTGCCATTAGGCCAATAAAATTGGTGTGTTGGCGTGTACATGTGTTCAGACACCATTGACGTGAGGGCATTCCCCATAGTTCCATGACGTTGTGTCGAAATTCCACTTCGAAAGGGAACAATGTGTGAAAACATAAACACCAATTTTGAAGCCATTTTTTGATGCCAATTTACCCAGTGCCGGACAGCCCTGCAGTGCATTTGTGTATGAACTCTCCACACCCTGAACACCACAGTCAGTTTTTTACGTCTCCTGCTTTTTCTACAGAGATCCCCCTGTAGTTGCATCTCTCTGTTAGTGTGCACTAGACTTCTCCACTGGGAAAAAGCCAGACTCAGATCAGGATGCATCATTCTGCCAAGAGCTCTTAGTAGCACAACCTGAAGAAGAATGAAAAACTAGCAGATTAGTTGGGTCCCATACTATTAATAATCTAACAGCATAAGCAAAGCTGACTTTGGAATAGAACCGTTACACTACGAAGTTTTAAATAATTTACCACCAGAATGATCCAAAAACAGGATTCATATTATGGGATGCTGTTAAATGATTAACAATTCGGTGGAAAGAATCAATACTCAAGTTATAACAAAGAATAAAAAGCCATACAAATCTAAAATCCTAGTATCAAAACGCTATTTTGTTTCTCAAGTAGGCTAAATTTAGCTTGTTTTAAGGATTTAATACAAAGTACATATTAAATATCAGGGAAATATTATTTTAAAAAGAGGCTTTTTAAACAATATAAATTGCAATTGATTGATTTGACCAATTGACCAATACCACCTTGGTCTGTAGAGATAACAGGAGCCCCAGAAATGAGCCATTCTCTCAACTCCTGGGCCTTCATATTCCTCAGAAATTTTACTGAGGAAAAAAATGTGTATTAAAATTATTGTAAAATTAAAAAGAAATGTTGTCTTATGTAGCTAACCTGATAACTGACAGCAGAGATCTGTGTTCCTCTGATATGGTCCATGACATGTGGATGTGCTGTGATTCTGTGGCCTGTAGAGGGCAGTGTTGTTCTCTGTGTGTCAAGTCCTTTTTTCTCCAAATTATAATCGTCTGCGGTGCAGTTTTTACATTCTACCAGAGAACCCTGATTGAAAAACGTTGCAAAACGTTTGACAACAAATCGATCATTTTTGTTTCAACAATGTTACAATTTAAGCAGCATTGTGGTGCTTTTGAGACCTCCAGTCTGATTTTAAAAAGTCTTGGTCTAGGCCTTAGGGTTCTGCTATGGTCTGGATCTGCTAGCTGTAAAAATGCTAATTTAAACAAAACAAACAAAATGCAGGCAATGGGCAGCTACCTGATATACAGCAGTGGACTTAAGAGGATCAGAACAGGACGAGGAAGAGGGGGATGGAGGAAGATGAGCCAGTCTGGCTGTGAAGAGCAGAACTCCATCAGAGAAAACAGCCTGAGTGTGTCTGTACCACTCCAGAAGAACAGCCCGCTGAACAGCTCTGTCTTGAGCTGATCTGTGAGATCTCAATGAGAAATGTAAGAAGTGAGCAGGGAAAGGTAGCGATATATACTTACAGAGAACGAGAAAAAGAGGAGTTCAGCATACTGTGCCAACTGTTGTTTCACTAATATCTCTGTCCACTTATGAAGAGTGTTGTGGAGCAATAACATGGCTGATAGTTCTTGCACTGAAATGCGTGTTCTCCATTTGAACACTTCCATACAGCCTAAAATCCAAATAGAGCACCAAATCAGCATATTAAGATGATCACTGAAGAATCATGTAACACTGAAGACTGGAGTAATGGCTGCTGAATATTCAGTTTTTAATATATATTCAAACAAAGTTATTTTAGGTTGTAATACTAGATCACAATATTGCTGTTTTTACTATATTTTTATCAAAAAAATGCAGCCTTGGTGAGCATAAAATACTTTATTTAAAATCTTAGCAACCTTAAACTTTAGAACAATATAGTGAATATCACAGATAGCTTACATCTTAAGTGCATAACCATACTCATGAAATTATCTAACCTGTATTTTTCTGTCTTGTGTGAAACTGGTGGATGAGGAAATCCTTCTGAAGACGATGTAGCTGTAGAGATCTGCTCCACTGCTGCAAGCATGTCTTGAGTGTCAGAGCCTTTCTGTGATAAAAGTAATGCAGAAGCAATGCACTGCGCTGAACCAGTGTTCTCCACGCTGATAAACACCTGCCATAAGCACACAGAGAATCAGTGCCACAACATTAATGGACAGTTTACCAACCACATAGCAACACCCTATAAATACACTAGTGTTTAAAAGTTTGGGGTAAGTAAATGTTGTTGTTTTTTTTAGCCTTTTCGACTATAGCAAGTTCCCAGGAAGGAACACACGGTCTGCAGATAGGCCTCAGCCGTCTGGCACTGTGCAGGAAATGAGTTACCAGGGAAATCTCCATCAACGTGAATGTGGCAAGCTGAAATAGCAGCCACGTAAACTTTAAGTGTAGCAAGGGCCAACCCTGCTAAAAAATGCTCCTGCAGGAACTCCAGCACTGAACCAACCAGGCAGTGGACAGGGTCCAAGTGTCGCTGATCGCACCACAATGTGAAAAGATGCCACTTCAGATGTAGAGGGAGCTTTAGTATTTAAAATGGTCTCAACAATCTCGGTTGAGAAACCAGATTCTAGGAGCTGATCCCCCTCAGGGGCCAACAGGTTCTAAATCTTGGGTCGGGGTGAAAGATTCCTGCACCTAAGACAAAAAGTCCCTCCTGGTCGGAATCTCCCAGGATCAGCCTTCCAGGAGAAACACTAGGTCAGAGAACTAAACTCTGGCTGGCCAAAACAGAACTATGAGTAGAAGGTGCACTCAGTTATTGGCGTACCTTTGCTGGAACAGAGCTATCGGGGGAAATGCATACAGACATATTAACTTTTGCAGCCTCTGCCATGCCAGAACCATGGCATCTAGCGCTAACGGAGCTGGAGGTGTGAGGGCGAACCAGAGAGGACAGTGGATCGACTCTACTGAGACAAACAAGTCCACTTCCACTCTGTCATACCTCTGCCAAATCAACTCCTCCACATCTGGGTGGAGTCTCCCAGGCCTCAGCCCCTGCCTCGACAGGATATCTGCTCCCAGATTCAAATGTCTGGGGACATAAACTGCTCTCAGCGAGAATGTTTTCTGAAAATAAACTCTTTCACTAACACTTTTATGAACAACTGACAACATTTCAAAAAAGTGTTTGTACTTTATTATTTGAATAAAGTGCAAGCTTTTCAACATCTCATTTGAGTGTAACAGCCACAATGCAAATGAAGCAAAGGAAAACAAGCTGACTTACCTTGAGAGTTGAGCTCTTTGTAAATTCTCTCTGTCAAAAAATGTTTGCCCTCCCCTCGCTAACTTCCCTCCGTCTTGTTCACTCCGATGTATGTCATGTTTAAATGGAATACCCTAAGCCCTTGATCACTTGGAATCCGATATGGAGCTGATTTATTATTTATAGTTTTTTTTCTTATAAATTTGTTTATGCACCATTCTATAGGCCTGCATGTATGCATGGGCTGTTAAAAAATACAGGAACGAAAATGATAACAATACAATAAACTGTAGCTGTGTAAAAAATACAGTCAGCTTAAGGTAGCTACAATAAATACAGTTAAATGTCAAAATATCATTCACTAGAGTTGTGTGGGGTGGGGGAAAATTAAGCGTTTTCTGCTGTGACGTCTAAATCTTGAAGCCTGAATTGTACATATTGAGTAGACTCACTCCCTCTGTCAAAATCGAGGGGTCGAGGGTCTGTCCAGATAAACTTCCCTCGTCCACTTGACGAAGTTGAATGCACTTAAGTGCTTAGGGAAGTTTGCGAGTGTATGTCTAAAAGTGGAGTTAAATGCAACCCCAGTCTCTCACCTCAGCATACTCCCCCCATCTAAGTTATGAAAAGGGGCCTCAGGCAAAGTGCTGTCAGTGTCAGGGGTTGTTACTGAATGCTGTCAGTCATTCCTGTCTGGAGGAGGTTTTTTTTTTTTTTTTTTTTTTTTTTGGCTCCACCTACCTGCTAACATCCGTCTGGAAAGCACCCATGGGACTCTGGTGCTCAAACATGTTAGTTTTGTCTTCTGAAAGTAGCAATGCCAGGAGTGCAGTGTGCGTCTGTGTAGGAAACAAATGATGTGCTAGCACATTTATACTGTATTCTACTGGTAAACTTCAATTTGTATTGACACCTTCACCTAAAAATTTTATTTTTGAACCACTTGACCATTCAAAAAATGCCTCCTCAATGCTATGGTGTTGTGGGTGGTTGCTATAGCCGTGTTATGCAGTTAGGTTATTAGACTTTATTTTACATGGCTCTCCGGAATACTTAATTCTGATTGATCACTCGGGGCCGGCGCTTCTTTCATATCTCTCGTACCACACCGCTGACACACATTCTCTCGTTTCATTCAAACATGTGTTTTCCAAAAGCATTGCAAGTCATCATAAAGACCATTCACACTCAGAAAAAAAAGTGCAAAAACTGTACATTTAGGGGTTCAACAGCTTGTCACTGGGGCAATACCCTTAAAAGGACATCCTTGTACTCTACCTTATTGTTACACCCCATCTAGGGGAAAGGGTGCAACATGAAAAACTCTGAAAAAGCAGTGTATTTGAACAATGATGCATTTATTGATTTAATTTGGGACCTTTGATTCCGGAGCTGACTGGGCCAAAATAACAAACAAAACTACCTTGTTTTTTAACCTCTTCCTTCAACCCTAACCCTTACCCCTGAAAGGTTTGTAGTAGTACCTTAAGGATATATATTATTACTAGGGTTGCACAGTTTGAAAAAAAAAAATTAATTGCAATTTTTCTGATACACTATAAAATTACAATACTAATATTTATGGCTGTCTTAAGACAAATGGCTTCTTTGACAACTGGGTATGTTTGCCTTAAGACAGCCAACCGTACTGTATCTTCATTGATTTTTGAGTATTGTACACTCTTGCTTAGAACAAAACAAACCATTATCTAAATGCCCTAATCTGCTTGTTAAGTTGTGATTTAAGGAATATATTGGGGTCCAAACCTCTACTCATTTCAATTTAGAATACTATCTCAACAGTTTGAGCGTTTATAAGCACTATTTATTCATATAACACATTTAAGCTAAGCTTTTAAAAACTCACAATGTACACTGCAGTCCTGCGGCTCATGGAATCAATGTCTGGCCATCTGAGATTTCGATTTGGAGATAAAGTTTAGGATCATGATTATTTGGTAGTATTACAAAGTGTATATTAGTACTGTTTGTTGTTTGCTTGTGGCATCTAAAAAAAATTCGACTAGATATCAGACATCAGGACATCAGACTTAACATATGCCTGAACATCAGAATTTTTTTTTTTTTACCTGCAACAACCATTCATATTTTTATATGTACTGGTACTTTTTGGGAATCGCTTACTCTCACTTTGAAAAAAATAGCCCTTGAACGCTTGAACGATGTGAGCCTGAGTGACTGCGGCACTGAATTACACTATATTGCCAAAAGTTTTGGGACGCCTGCCTTTACATGCACATGAACTTTAATGACATCCCATTCTTTAATATGGAGTTGGCCCACCCTTTGCAGCTATAACAGCTTCAACTCTTCTGGGAAGGCTTTCCACAAGGCTTAGTGTGTTTATGGGAATTTTTGACCATTCTTATAGAAGTGCATTTGTGAGGTCAGGCACTGATGTTGAACGAGAAGGCCTGGCTCGCAGTCTTCGCTCTAATTCATCCCAAAGGTGTTCTATCGGGTTGGGGTCAGGACTCTGTGCAGGCCAGTCATGTTCCTCCACACCAAACTCGCTCATCCATGTCTTTATGGGCCTTGCTTTGTGCACTGGTGCTCAGTCATGTTGGAACAGGAAGGGGCCAAACCCAAACTGTTCCCACAACGTTGGGAGCATGAAATTGTCTAAAATGTCTTGGTATGCTGAAGAATTAAGAGTTCCTTTAAGTGGAACTAAGGGGCCAAGCCCAACCCCTGAAAAACAACCCCACACCATAATCCCCCCTCCACCAAACTTTACACTTGGCACAATGCAGTCAGGCAAGTACCGTTTTCCTGGCAATTGCCAAACCCAGACTCATCCATCGAATTGCCAGACAGAGAAGCGTGATTCGTCACTCCAGAGAACACGTCTGCACTGCTCTAGAGTCCAGTGGCGCCATGCTTTACACCACTGCATCATGCCTAGGTGCTTGATTTTATACACCTTTGGCCATGGAAGTGATTGGAACACCTGAATTCAATGATTTGGAGGCGTGTCCCAATACTTTTGGCAATATAGTGTATGTGCTCACAACACTATAAATACAATATAGGTAGATCTAAATCCATAGGATAATTTGTGTTGTTATATATTATTATAACGTCCAGCCCTAATTTGATGGTAAACCACTTAGGCACTTTTTGTGTGTGTGTGATGGAGGGATTCCTGCCATTGTTTTGACTCCTTTACACATTTTATAAGCTCTTTACAAGTTCTCAGCTGGTCAAAATAGCATCATATGTAGGCTACGCACATACAGCGAACGCATTTAGCCCAGCACACAGCATTGTTTTGGAAGTTCCGTCTCGAAATATACGCCATAAAAGCCGACAAATCAGTTTGTGAACGTATCCCCATGCTTTTAGGTATGGTGTTAAAAATGCCAATGTGAACGCTAAGCAGACCAGGATTATTAATTTTTTTTTTTAAGTGTACCAAATGAACTAAACGAACCGAACTACAAGTGTGAAGACGCCTTAGGTGTACTGTCCCAGTGACAAGCTATTGTACCACTAAAAGCACATCTGTTTTTCTGACAATGGTGCCTTACGTGTTCCATGGCAGACAATTAGTCATGCAGTGAATGACATGAGGGTAATGATGTGAGAGGCAGATTGACTCTTACCGGCTCAAAACAAACTGTTTTTCTCTCTCTCTTTGACAGGATTCTGCTCTTTTCTGCCATCGATGGAAGGAGTAAAGAAGGTTGCTTATCTGAGTGGACTGCATCAACTTTTTCAGCTTCTTCTGACTGTTTCTGATCTTCCATTTCATCCACGTTGATTCTAACAAATGCATCCTAAAGAAAGACAGAGATCTCATTAATATCTTGGGGGAACAGCTGAGATATTTATATAAGATATAGCCAATTCTGAGAATACAATACATCATTTGGGAGACTGAAAAAATACACTGCACAATCATGTGCATGACACAGACATGGATATAACATTGACACAATGTTCTGTCTGTACCTGTACTGATCTGTGGCCAGCTGTTTTCTCTTCCAGGTTAATACCCACGGGGTCCAGACTCTGCTCTGGAGTTTTCTGTCCCACCACACAAATGCATGCCACTCCTGCTGTCTCGTAGTGAACCGATTGAAACACACCTTCCTCCACAGCAGCCAGTGCTTATACAGTACAGATAGACTGCAGGGTGTAAAGCACATACAGACACACTTACATACACAACTAGATTTGCATGTTCTTAAGAAAAGGAGAATGTTTTTTCCTAAAAGAAAACCAACCAGGACCTATGTTATGCACAACTTAGTTAAAACTCATGATAACTAGCAAAGGGATATCCTAAATCCTGTCCAAGAATGTGACTCAGGCATCCCCATTAACTCTTATTCATTGTGAGGTAACTGTAGATCGTACCCAGATTACAGGATGATTCTTACTGATAATGAATCACAGCTGTTCTGAGCACATGTAGGTTCCTTCAGGTGGAACATGTGGTCATCTGAACCAAAGTTCTGCTTGGCTGAATGAGTCGTTTTCTCAAAGCATCTGTGTTGCGCTTATTGTGGAACAAGTTATCCAGGTCTCTGCTCTCATAGTGATTCTTCTACTGTAACAGAATGCCAGGTGCTATTACCGTGTAGATATTAAGTTGAAATGGTTTGTTTAAAGTACTGTCTAACACCTTGTGGAATTATGGCTCTTGACTATCCAAAAACTGTACCCCCCATCAATCTATACCACAATATCACAGTTATTTATCACTACCAGTACCAACCCTAAATCAATCCATAAACCTGTAATATTATTTCAACCCAGGCACAGTAAGTTACTTATTATTTTAAGAAGTTGAATACTAACAGTTAAATAGTATATGCAGCATAACTTAACTGTAAAAAAGAAACCTTTTCAAAATATTTTTTATAAAATGACTGTTCAGTCTGTTAAATATATATTAGAATTCTAATAACAAACCTTTAACATTCAATAAAAAATGCAGTATTTAAATATTAGTAATCTTAATATACACTGATCAGGCATAACAGGTGAAGTGAATAACACTGACTATCTCTTTATCACAGCACCTGTTAGTGGGTGGGATATATTAGGCAGCAAGTGAACATTTTGTCCTCAAAGTTGATTTGTTAAAAGCAGGAAAAATGGGCAAGTGTAAGGATTTGAGTGAGTTTGACAAGGGCCATATTGTGATGGCTCGATGAATGGGTCAGAGCATCTCCAAAAGTGCAGCTCTTACGGGGTGTTCCCTGCAGTGGTCAGTATCTATCAAAAGTGGTCCAAGGAAGGAACAGTGGTGAACCGGCGACAGGGTCATGGGCGGCCAAGGCTCACTGATGCACATGGGGAGCGAAGGCTGGCCCGTGTGGTCCGATCAAACAGATGAGCTACTGTAGCTCAAATTGCTCAAGAAGTTAATGCTGGTTCTGATAGAAAGGTGTCAGAATACACAGTGCATCGCAGTTTGTTGAGTATGGGGCTGCATAGCCGCAGACCAGTCAGGGTGCTCATGCTGACCCCTGTCCAACGCCGAAAGCGGCAACAGTGAGCATCAGAACTGGACCACGGAGCAATGGAAGAAGGTGGCCTGGTCTGATAAATCACGTTTTCTTTTACACGTGGATAGCCATGTGCGTGTGCGTCGCTTACCTGGGGAACACATGGCACCAGGATGCACTATGGGAAGAAGGCAAGCCGGCGGAGACAGTGTGATGCTTTGGGCAATGTTCTGCTGGGAAACCTTGGGTCCTGCTATCCATGTGGATGTTACTTTGACACGTACCACCTTCCTAAGCATTGTTGCAGACCATGTACACTCTTTCATGGAAACGGTATTCCCTGGTGGCTGTGGCCTCTTTGAGCAGGATAATGCGCCCTGCCACAAACCCTCTAAAAATGCTGAGTTATTTTAACACAAACTTGGGTCAAATATGGACAAACCCAACCATTGGGTTACATTTTTACATTACATTTTTAACCCAAAGTTTGGGTTTGTCCATATTTGACCCAAATTTGGGTTAAAGCAACCCAGCAGTTTTTAGAGTGAAGCAAAAATGTTTCGGGAATGGTTTGAGGAGCATAACAATGAGTTTGAGGTGTTGACTTAACAAGACTTAAGGATCTGTTGCTAACATCTTGGTGCCAGATACCACAGCACACCTTCAGGGGTCTAGTGGAGTCCATGCCTCGACGGTTCAGGGCTGTTTTGGCAGCAAAAGGGGGACCAACACTATATTATGAATAATATGTTATGCCTGATTGGTGTATGTTAATATATTCTTGTTAATTATATAAATAGTAAGTTACTGGGACACAAATGTCACCTTTTCCCGAGAAGTAGTCAGATGCGATTCTCTATTGTCTTATCAGGCTGTTGTGCAAATTTCCCACCTGGTAAAAACTCTGATAGAGCAGGATATTATTTCTCCTCCTCTCCACTGCATCAGTTTGAGCACAATGCATCTTGGCGGCCCATCTCAGAACATACAGAGCTTTGTTTAAAACCCGTCGTCTGTCATGACAGCAGGCTTGAGAGAGTAACCTGAGTCTTTTGGACCACATTCTCAGACAGTGCAAACGCAGACGGAACATATACAGATCCTCACATCTGTTTATATCACACAGTGACAAATTGAACAAAAATTAACAGTGACAACAACAGCAGTCACAATACATATTTCAAGCCTTAACCTACTAAACACAGTACATGGGCTCTAAAATGCATTTAATTCTATCCAGTCGGCTGAGCCCAAAATTACAGGTACAAGTCACAACAAGTTAGAGATTTGTTGTTATATCAGCTCTATCAGAAGGGTTATTATATTTTCACAGCCACAGGCAGTTGATACAGATACAGAGTTTATTTTCTTTACAGTTCTTCTATTTTCTTTTCATCAAAGTCATCATAAGCCTCTGGTGCCACATCAAGCTTTTCAAACAAAAAGAAATATGTTAAAGGGATAGTTCACCCAAAAATAATAATCCACACGGCTCCGGGGGTTAATAAAGGCCTTCTGAAGTGAATCAATGGGTTTGTTTAAGAAAAATATCCATATTTAAAACTTTATAAAGTAAAATATCTAGCTTCCGCCAGACCACCTTCCATATTCATCTTACGCAGAAAATGTAACGCCTCTCGCAGTTCAAAATGCTTAACGTCCAATGTCATTCATCACACCAGTTACGCTTTTTTCGTAAGTTGAATACGAAAGGCGGTCTGGAGGAAGCTAGATATTTTACTTTAAAACGTTAAATATGGATATTTTTCTTACACAAATGCATCGCTTTAGAAGGCCTTTATTAACCCCCCAGAGCTATATCCATTACTTTTATATTGGATGAATACACTGTTTTGGGATTCAAATTTTGGGCTGCCATTCACTGCCATTACAATGCTTGGAAGAGCCAGGACATTTTTTTATATAACTCAGATTGTATTCGCCTGAAAGAAAATTGTCATATACACCTAGAATAGCTTGAGGGTGAGTAAATCATGGGCTAATTTTCATATTTGAGTGAACTAAATCTTTAAAGATGTGTTCAGTTTTCTAAAATTAAATAACATTTTATTATACCTTCAAATAAAAAAAAATCTTAAAGGAATGTGAATAGGTTTTCTTATTGGAAACCAATCCTAATCAAGTCAAGTCACCTTTATTTATATAGCGCTTTTTACAATGCCGATTGTTTCAAAGCAGCTTCACAGTATTAAACAGGAAAATATTGCAACAGAATTTGATTCAGCTGTACAGCCGCTCTGGAGAAAACGGTGATGTCATCCCGCTCTGTTCAATTGTCATATAGTGACAATGCGGGCAGATCAGCATTTTAGTTGAAAATGTATTTGAATATTTAGTTGAATATTTAGTGTCCCCAACTGAGCAAGCCAAGCCAAAGGCGACAGTGGCTAGGAACCAAAACTCCATCAGGATGATGAATGAAATTAAATAACAATCTTTTCAGCAGGCCACCAATGTCTAATCCAAAACGTCAATTTGACATAGAATGCTGATGACAGCTGACAAAGAAATTTCGTTGGTTTTAAGTTATGGTATTAAGTAACTAAATTTCTTTCAAATGTTTTATCCCATCATATTGGCGTCAAACACCGTGTCTACACCGGACGTGCCAAAGCGACCGTTGCAAATTCATTTGTTCTTTGTGTCAGAAGTAGCGCAAGAGCATGGAGTACATCAGAAATAGAACGGGGCATCGGTTTACTGCCTGGAATTTGTTGTGTCCAGTGTAGACAGCATTACTGATTATAATGGGTTCTGTTTGCTTTTATTGAGTTGCGCCACTTGCATCTGGTGTAGGGACGGTGTAACATTTTGTCAGGAGGCAAGGTATCCAAAACCCAACATCTGCTAAACATCACAATGCTAACGTCCACACAAAGTTAAATGACATTATTACACTTTGATATTTTGCTGATGTTTGTTGAAGTTGTGGTATTAAGTAACCATAATGCTGTCTGTCCAGTGGTAAGGGTTTACATCAAGCCAACGTTACGCTTTCGACTTTTTATTTTTAGCCAAATTTATTTTTAAAAAGTCCAACGACTTTCTGACATTACATTGACGTCCAGTGCCCACTGGGTTCTAAGGGTGCGTCACACCTTTGTACACTTATAACTATAATATATAACTTAGTATGACATAATAGCCATGTCTTAATGTCATTCTTAATTTAAAAAAAGGAATTTATTAATAATCTCCATTTATGACAGTGTGACCAGGCCATAAGAATCAAATAAGACATGATAATAATATGATTCTAATTAGATTTTTGCTATTATTCGATATTAGTATTGTACTAGAATGCCTTACTGGGAAACAAAAGGAAATCGCAGAAGGTGAATGAGTTTTAAAAACTAATTTTTAATGTTAATTATCATTAATCATTGTAAATCTGTTTGTAAACTATACTCCAAACAATCTAGTGTTTATTATTTAAAAATCTTCTCCGTTTGGATTGGTTCCAAATAATGAAATTCTAGTAGGCTTCATTTAGGATATTTTCAATATGGGGTTTGGATGTCAACATACCTGAGCAGAAATCCGAGCTTCTGTTGCAGCCACGGCTTTACACTTCGCAATAGGTAAGTCTTGATGAGATGTAAAGCATTGCCCATCAATAGACACTAATTAATTCATACTTCCTGCCAGTCTTGAAGTACATTTGCATGTTCCTCTAGGATAAACTCTTTGCATGGTTTGCGTATGGTTCTTTATATCCTCTCTTTGAATCACCAGTGGGTGCATTTGACTCAATTTCTTCTGCATTTCAAGCCTTTTAAGAGGGTTAATCTCTGTAAGACTATCAAAAGCCAATTTGTCGCCATCAGGCCTTGTGTCTCTGACAAAATCTTCATTTTGTCCAGATGTGTTTGGTTGTTTGCTATGTATGGATACTCTAGGGACATGACTAGAGCTGAATCTTGTATTACAGCACTGAAACTGCTCATTTCTTGGTTGTCTTTTGATACCTTATGGAATGTAGCTACTGTGACTTTCACGTTCAGTGACAATAGGTATTGCGAGAGAGGAAACCGCTGATGTGGATACAGATAAGTTGGGCGTTTGATGTTCCACAAAAGAGACTGCTTGTTCAGTTGTGTTGAAGTGTAGCATCGAGCAATGCAAATTTGCAGACATCCACGAGGACTCAAGAAGCTCATGAAACGTAGAGGACGAAAGCCTTTCATCTTGCCTTTGAAAAGCAAGCGCTTCCTTTTGGGGTTTACAAGCAATGTCTGCAGAATTAAAGCAGGTCGACTGGCTGTCTTTCTTTGAAATTGCGGATAATGAGGAATCCTCAGTAAAATACCTCTCTGGGGTCTTCCATTGCTTACACTTACGCTTGGCTGCTGTATTACAACATACAGTATGAGGGCTGTAGAACCACTTGGTGTTGTATCTCTTCTGGCACATTTTGAGCCACTTGCACTCTCTGAAGCCAAATAAATGTTCTTGTGGTGAGGGAGATCAAAAGTGCAGTCTGTTTCCCTCTTGAAGAGTGTTTGCTGAATGAAGGGCTCAGAACCAAAAATTAGTATAGAGGGATGTCTACTCAGCGGGGTGTTCTTGTATGAAGTTGTATCGTCTTTCGGAGCATATGGAGACTCATCTGTGTTTTTCTCAGGCAACGGCATGTTGCTTGTTATTCACATTTTGCCGTTTCAATACAGATCAGCTCAGGTATCATTTTAAAACAAGGTCTCATTCCATCAGCTCAATAAAATATTCAGGCATAACCATGAGGGCTGCATTAAAAAGGCTGAATGTCCAAACAATTCAATTAAGAATCTAATAATTTAAATGTCAACTGATAAAACATTTATATTCTTACATTTGGATAATGCAGTGGCAATTATGATAATCATTAGGCTACAGCTGTAAAGTATTTACAAAAAATCACTCACCCTCAGGGGCAGTATGTTATATTTGCTAATGCCTCCATTTTGTGTCATCTTTAGTTAATGATCTGTATAAAATGTGGGCAAAACCTTCAAACTGCAGAGCGCACGTTGTGTAAGCTAAGAAGATTAGAAACAGATTACTGTACAACCAACCCGCTGGAAGGAGCCGGTAAATTTACTCAGTCTAGTTCTCAGTATAAGCTGAGAGATGACCTTTAAAAACGTTATTTTAAACTTTTGAAGAAAATATGAGTGGTGTTTGCCCATGCAAAACGCTGCAACACAATGCTAAGACGATATGGGCGTTTGCCAAGGAGTTGATATGCCGTTCCTAAGCTGCTCTGAGTGGTTAGTTCATTGCATTGGCTGATCTGGATGGTTGCTACCTGGTCCTAATCAAAAGAGCCCATTCACAAGTCTCTATGGCGTTCAGACTGTAGGTAAATGTGGCCCAAATTCAATGTTTTGCTCATATGAGACTCTATGACTCATATGTGAGTCTTTGTCATGACAGTGTGAACAGCACAAATTCCGATTTGGGCCACTTCCATATGTGGTACTAAATCCAAAACAGGTCAGGTGTTTTGCAATGCGGTCCTGGAGAGCCACAGCCCTATGGAGACAGATCAGTCTCATTAATAATTCACGCAAAAAACACGATGCACACATGTGTAGCCAATTTCACATGCATGAAACCAAATTCACGTGCACAAAATAAAATTATATATTCATAAAATACATTTCACAAATGTAAAACACAATTCGCAGATTTACAACTGTGCACAAAAACTTTTGAATGTTTAAAATGTATAAGTTTATTCTTGAATGTGAATGTGCAAATCGTAGTTCACGTGTGAATTGCCTTGGATTTGTGTGTGTGTATTTTTGAGACTTTCCTGGCAGCGCTTTCCTCCCACCCTGATCAGTCGTACTCTTTAGCCAATCAGATTTAAGCTTATCAATCGGCCAATCATAATCGCGTGAGGGCGGGCCCACCTGGTGTTGCGTCATCAGCTTTCCACCACAGTTCAAGTCATGGCTGAGCAGAGGTATGTGCAGTTTGATCTGTCTCCATACAGCCCTGCAGAGTTTTTTTCAACCCTGATAAAAACTCACCTGCCTGTAGTTTTCTAGTAACCCTTAAGACCTTGATTAGCTTGTTCAGGTGTTTGATTAGGGTTAGAGCAAAACTCTGCAGGACTGTGGCTCTCCAGGACCGCATTGCAAAACATCTGACCTGTATTGGATTTAGTAAAACATATGGAAGTGGCCCAAATCGGAATTTGTGCTGTTCACACTGTCATGACAAAGACAGAACCGACGTTGGCCACCCCTGCATTCGTCACAATTCTGCGCTCATGGGAGTCACTTCAAAGATACCCAAAGTTATCAAGACAGTTAAGAAAGGTAGTCAGTGGACTGTAATACTTTTAAGTTCTGACACATCACTGTGACATGACCGCTCTATAGCCTATACAAGCAAAACATCAGGGCTCATGTTTAAAAACTCTGCTCTTTTTTCGCATCCTCGTCTTAGTTTCTTATATTGTCTGTCATGTTTGTCTGTTTGGTTGTCAACACTGTTATTTAATTTATTTGTTGTGCTATGTAAAATTTGATTTTGATAGATTTGTCTGAAGCAATACACACACACACACACCAAATTCTGTAAAAATATCCTATTTTATTTGAGAAATGCGACAATTACCGTTAAATAATCTGCATAATCAACAAACTAAATTCACAAATTTCAGGAAGAAATTTGCATTCATTGACTATTTCATACAAAATACAAAATGCAAAATGCAATTTCCATGTCATGTGATCATTAAACACTAATTAATGTAAGTTTTACAAACAGTGATGGAAAGTAAAACATAAGGGGTGTTAAATTCCCATAGTCTTGATCAACCAAACGTCTACTTGTAGCTTCTCAGATAAACTAATCTGTGAGGCTGGAATTTCTCTCGACAAAGTGGGCATTCGTTCTACAAGAAAAGCAACAAAGAAAATTACTGATCAGACATCATTAACATTGAACTTTACGTGCAAACAAACCATAACATTATGTAATATAAAAGTCTTGCCTTGGTATTGCACCACTCAGTAATGCACTCCCAGCAGAAGAGATGACCACAGGGGGTGCTAGTGGTGTTTCTGCGCTCCTCCAAACACAAGATACAGCGTGAAGAACGAGACGATGACTCACTGACCTGACGACTGAAAGGAAAAACAGAGAATGTGTAAAGAGAGAACACGAATAACACAAAATAAATCTAGAGTATTATGAAAGCTCCCCTCAAGCTCCATAATCTCACATTTATTACTAAAAATCCCCCCCCCCCCCCCCCCCCCCGGTGGTTATTATGTAACCACCAAGTAAAAGTTTTCAAACATAAGTTTCTAGATTTTTCAATTGCGAGTTGACTTTTTTTTTTCTTCGAATTAACAGTTTATATCTCACGATTCTGATTTTATAACTCTGATTTTTAAAAATCTGAATTGCAAAATATAAACTTGCAATTGCGAGAGAGAAAAAAACATCCCAAACAAAAAAGTCAGACCTGTGAGCTGCAATTTATATCTCACAATTCAGACTTTATAATGCGGAAAAAAAAGTCCGGGATATAAACTCGTAATTGAGAGAAAAGAATTAGAATTAGAATTGCAAGTTCATAGAATTCGCAATTTAGATTTTTTTTTTCTCAGAATTGTGAGATATAAACTTCTGAGTTTTTTTAATAAAAATATTAGAGTTTATTATAAAAAAAGACCATTCATAACATTATGACCACTGACAGGTGAAGTGACCAGGCCACACAGCACACCTTCAGGGGTCTAGTGGAGTCCATGCCTCGACATGTCAGGGGTGTCTTGGCAGCAAAAGGGGGACCAACACAATATTAGGGATATATAATATATATATACAGTACTGTGTAAAAGTCTTAGGCACGTTGGTATTTTCACACGAAAAATGTTTTTAAGCCAGTTATTTATATCTTTTACTGTAGTGTCAGTAGGAAATATCAGTTTACATTTCCAAACATTCATTTTGCAATTAATTGTAATAATCCATTTTTTTTTTTTTTTTTTATGCACAAGAAGTCTGATAGCAGCCGGTATGATCTGATCTCACCATCATCGAGTCTGTCTGTGATTACATGAAGAAACAGAAAAAAGAGATGGACTAAATCCAGAAGAACTGTGGCAACGTCTCCAAGACACTTGAAGAAACCTTCCTGCAAAACTACATGAATAGGTGTAGGAATAGATGTAAGTGACAAAAGCCGTTTTAAACACAAAGGGTGCTCACCCCAAATATCGATTTGATTTAGGTAATAGAAGTGAATTCATAAATAAAAGCTATTTATGTTATTATTTTTGACAGCATTCTCACTTTAAAGCATTCTGACAAGTGCCTAAACTTTTCACAGTACTGTAGTTTTGCAGGAAGGTTTCCTCAAGTGTCTGGGAGACGTTGCCTTAGTTTTTCTGGATTTAGTCTGTCTCAGTTTTTTCTGTTTCTTCATGTAATCACAGACAGACTCGATGATGTTGAGATCAGACCGGCTGCTATCAGACTTCTTGTGCATAAAAAAAAGAATCTCACTGGATTATTACAATTAATTGCAAAATGAATGTTTGGAAATGTAAACTGATATTTCCTACAGTAAAAGATATGAATAACTGGCTTAAAAACATTTTTCGTGTGAAAATGCCAACGTGCCTAAGACTTTTGCACAGTACACACACAGTCTTCACGTTTTTAAATACACTTCAGCTTGTGATTCTTATTAAGTGAGGGTTATTTCAGGATTCTTTACCATAGCAAAGTCTCTGAGGACCTGATAGCTTGTACTTCTAGAGACTCCAGATAGCTTGTACTTCTGGAGACTCCAGGTAGCTTGCAGTTCTGGAAAATGGTGGCACTGGAGACTAAAGGGCTTCTGATGGTTTCACACCTAATTGTTCACCTTAATTCCTTTTTTTTTCTTGGCCTGTTTTTGTACGACCCTGCTGAACCAATGAGCGTTTTGCTGTACATTAGTCACACCTTAATTTTGCAATTTCTAGTATTGCATTAGTATTGCATCCTTCTCATGAGCATTTAATAATTTTTGACTGTTCAGCGCGAGTTAAATCTCTTTTTGCCCCTTTTTACCTGTAAAAGAAAACCTGCTTAATAATTATGCACACCTGAATATAAGACGTTTTTCACTTCCAGCCTTCCTTAACAACTATATATCACTTATAAATGATTAAATTCAAAATTATTGGTAGTTATTAATATTGATGTGGTTTGGAATTGGTAAAATATGATCAGAATATCAACGTGCATAAATTTTATGCATGCACTGTATAGAAAAGAACCACCCCCCTTTAAAATAATCACCTTTTTATTGATTTGCTGCCTGAAATGAAGTTGTTGTTTTATCCAGCCATATTTACTCCGTGCAACTTATAACATCCAAGAAAGATATAACACCAACATATCAGAAAAAACTAAAAAAACTGAATCACTGAGTTTGAAAAAGGATCACCCCCTTGTGTCAGTATTTTGTTGAACCACCTTTTGCTTTAATTACAGCCTTAAGTCTGTTGGGATATTTCGCTATTAACTTTGCACATCTAGACTTTGCAATATTTGACCACTCTTCTTTGCAGAACTGCTCAAGTTCAGTTAAATTTGATGGTGACCATTTGTGGACTGCAGTCTTCAAGTCATTCCACAGATTTCCAATGGGGTTTAAGTCTGGGCTCTGAATAAGCCATGCAAGGACATTCACCTTTTTCTCCTTCAACCACTGTGTGGTCAGTTTTGCTGTTTGCTTTGAGTCATTGTCATGTTGGAAAGTAAACCTTCTTCCCATTGACAACTTTCTGGCAGAGGGCAGCAGATTTTCCTCAAGAATTTGACGGTATTTTGCCCCATCCATTTTTCCTTCTATCCAGACAATTGCTTCAGTCCCTGCTGCAGAGAAACAACCCCATAACATATTACCACCTCCATGGTTTACTGTAGGAATGGTGTTATTTGGATGGTGAGCTGTATTGGATTTCCGCCAGACATATCGTTTGGCGTTGAGGCGTTAATGTTATCTGACCATAACATCTTTTTCCATGTGGCCTCAGAATCTTTAACGTGCGTTTTCGAATCTTTCGTTGTTTTTTTCAGTTGTACTACCAAGGACTGAAATGCTCCAGGAAAAGCTCTTTTCATGCTGAGCTAATCAAAATGACCACAGCTGATCACAGTTGAAAGTCAAATGGCTTTGTGTGCTATAGAGGGTATGCACGTGATGTCACCATCAGCCTGAGTGACTTCGGTTACGCCCACTGAGTGGCAAAAAGACTGAGACCCCATGGACATCCCTGTGCCCCCCTCTGGACCGAGGGAGACAGACTTGATAATAGCGTCTCACTCAAACCACTGCTGCCTGCTGCTTCTGCTACTGATTGCTTTTAGAGGGAAAAGCTGCCCATAACTGCTGGGCTGTTTTCTTCGTAATAATAGCATATGAGTTGGCAAAAGATCCAGTGCGTATCTGTATTTGCACTCGTCAAATGATTTAATTTCTAACGTGTTTTCACTTTGGTGAGTAATGTAACCAATCACAGACATGTTTGTTGATGTCTACAACGCAATGGCCAATCACAAGTTAGAATCACTCACCGCTCGAGTTTTTGTCCAGTGCTGAGTTCTGCACGCGCGCAAATCCTCTCTAAGTGTAGACATTATGTAAATAAGAGATTCATTGTGTCGTCAGCTTCACTGATTAATATAACGGAACTCTGTGAGATTGCGTTCATTGAATGAGTGACAGCTTTTAGTGGTTATAAAGGGAGCACGCTTTCATTCTTGACAAGCTGCCACATACATGCTTCAATACATAGGCCCATCCGCATGTACATGCGGGATTCACTCTCGAAATTGTGATGACTGACAGTGATAAATATGTATGTATTGAAATCAGACTCATATAAATGTCAGGAAAACACGATTCCTCACTGCATGTCAGTATAGATAGATCACTGGATCTTTGCCAAGTTGTAAGGAACACAATATTGAGTCCAACCTTTAGTTAACCGTTTGTTTTACTCACGTTTTCCCCTATTAACTTTAGTCTCGCAGCAGCTCTTCTGCCACTCAGTCCCGGCTAAGGGGGCGTGTTCTGGTGGGAAAGTGACAGCGATGCATACCCTCTACTGAGAAGGTGTTTAGCTATACCTGATTGGGTTTACAAGTCATTTTTAGGAGGGGGGTGATTCTTTTTCCAACTCAGTGATTCTGTTTTTTAATTTCTTTTTTAATTTATCATTCTGACATGTTGGTGTTATATCTTTCACTGTTATAAGTTGCACTGAGTAAATACATCTGAATAAAACAAAAACTGTGTCCGTCTTCATTTCAGGCTTCAAAAAAAAATATTATTTTAAAGGGGGGTGATTCTTTTCTATACCCATTGTATATGCAGCCTTGGTGAAAATAAGAGACTTAAAAAAAAAAAAAAACAAACAAACAATTGTTTCCAAACTATTGAAAGGTACTGTATATAACAACACTGTCCTGCAAAAGAACAAGAGGTATTAGGAGAGGAAGGAACAAGCCTTAGGGTACTACAGCTTTACCTGGGGAGAAGGTTTCTGTGTTGTTTCCACTCCTGTCGTGCTCTCTGTCTTTGCTTGAAGTTGTTAAACTGCAGCGTGAGAGTGACGACCAGCTGTAGAAGGGACAGCGCCCCCAGCAGACGGTAACTGTTACTGATCCTTGGGTCATCGCCGGACACATTTCCCACTCTTAGCTAAAGAAAACACATTCACAGTTACACAAATTAAACTTTTACACTTCAGGAATATGATGTGCACTACTATTCAAAAGTCAGTACGATTCTTTTTTTGAAAGAAATCTATATGTTTGTTTATTCAGTAATGATACATTAAATTGACAGTAAAGGCATTTACATTGTTGCAAAAAAAAATTATTGCAAAAGGTTATTTTAAATTGTAATAATATTTTACAATATTACAGTTTTATTGTATTTTTGATCAAATAAAAGCAGCATTGGTGAGCATAAGAGAAAACATGAAACATAAAAAAAATCTTACTGACTTTTAAACAGGATATTCACAAAAGTTGATTTTGGTGACAAGAAACTGATAGGATGGTGAAGAAAAGGCTCAAAACCAAACGCTACATTGATGTGGTGAAAAGTAAGTGGGTGTTTCTTAAAGCAATAACTTTAAAATTACCAATGTATTAACATGTTTTGGATATGGTACCATGGTAATACCACAGTATTCTGTGAAGCAACTTGGAGTACCGTGTAAATACCATGACATATGATTATGGTTATTAATTAGTACCATAGTATGTATTGAAGTACCATGGAATTATGATCTCTTACAGTAATGTTTTTGTAAGGGGTATAACTCAAATCCTCTGCTGAAGGGTTAGTTCACTTAAAAATGAAAATTCTGTCATTAATTACTCACCCTCATGTCGTTCCAAACCTGTAAGACTTTTGTTCATCTTCGGAACACAAACGATATCTTTTTGATGAAATCTGAGAGCTTTCTGTCCCTTCATTGACAGCTACACAACTACCCATTTGACGTTTCAAAAGGTTCATAAAGAGATCGTAAAAATAATCCATATGAAGTGAGCGGTTTAGTCCAAATTTTCTGAAGAGACATGATCGCTTTGTATGACGAACAGATTGAATTTAGGTTTTTATTTACATATAAACATTGATCAGCGAACATAAACAGAAGCTCAACCAAACCTGCTTGACGTGCGAGAACAAACCTCATTGGTCAAACGTGCTGAGTAACACGAGAATGAACCTCATTGGTTCTTGAGGAAGCTCAAACGTGCTGCGTAACACGAGAATGAACCTCATTGTTTCTTGCAGAAGCTCAAACGTGCTGCTTAACATGAGAATGAACCTCATTGGTTCTTGCAGAAGCTCAAATGTGCTGCTTAACACGAGAATGAACCTCACTGGTTCTTGAGGAAGCTCAAACGTGCTGCGTAACATGAGAATGAACCTCATTGGTTCTTGCTGAAGCTCAAACGTGCTGCGTAACATGAGAATGAACCTCATTGGTTCTTGCTGAAGCTCAAACGTGCTGCGTAACACGAGAACCTCATTGGTTCTCGCACGTCAAGTCAACATGCATGAGCTTCCGTTTACCACAACTGATGTGTGTGTTGATGAATGTTTATATGTGAATAATAGCCTAAATTCAATCTGTTCATCATATAAAGCGATCAAGTCTCTGCAGAAAAATTTGGATGAACCGTTCAATTCATATGGATTAGTTTTATGATCTTGATTAACTTTTTGAAGCGTCAAAGTGGTAGTTGCGTAGCTGTCAATGGAGGGACAGAAATCACTCAGATTTCATTAAAAATATCTTCATTTGTATTCCGAAGATGAACAAAAGTCTTACAGGTTTGGAACGACATGAGGGTGAGTAATTAATTACATAATTTTCATTTTAGGTGAACTAAATTAATATAGCATTAGGGAACTTATTCCCACAGTACAGATTTTATAATAGTAAAATAACAAAAACTTACATAACTAACACCTGCAGCTCTTTTACCAATGTGGTAAAAGGCTCCACTGATGTAAAAGACAGCCACATGTAGCCTGTACAGAAGAGTGATTCCCTGCTGCAGGGCAAATACAAGCGGAATCAAAGACTTCCTCTGAGAATCAGTCAGCATCCCCACAGCTCTCTGAATCCAGAACCGCACATGTGATAACAGGTTCCAGGTTCTGCTTGTCTGGCGCTGTGAGTTTTGAGGTGCTTCTGCTTCCAACTCATTCTCAACACAGATCAAGACCTTGTCCAAAAGATAAGGCGCAAATGTGTGGAATAAGATAAGTGCCGTCCGTCGCATTCGCGAGGGGATTCTACTCTTGCTGGGGTCCACCTGGATGATGCTGACATACTCCTCACCAAGGGTCTGATACCCTAAATGAAATGGACAACAAAAACAGGGCTCTTAAATACAACACATGCTCATATGACAAAGACATCAACAGTGTTGCAATAAAAGCGAATAACTTACCAGATAAAGTTGTTAGGACATAGTAGGTCAGATCAGACAGTAATTCAATTTCCTTTCTCCACTGAAGCCAACGTCTAGAACCTCAAGGAAAAAAAACAAATCTATGAACAGCTGTATTAAAAGGGATACATCATGGAAAATAGGATTTAAAAAAATATCAGAATAGGATACCACTTTTGCAGTATGTAATATGTATACTGTGCACCAGTGTTATTTTAGTATTATTTATATACTGTTATAGTATTTATTAATATTTTGTTATATATATATATATATATACATACCTAAAGGATTATTAGGAACACCATACTAATACTGTGTTTGACCCCCTTTCGCCTTCAGAACTGCCTTAATTCTACGTGGCATTGATTCAACAAGGTGCTGAAAGCATTCTTTAGAAATGTTGGCCCATATTGATAGGATAGCATCTTGCAGTTGATGGAGATTTGTGGGATGCACATCCAGGGCACGAAGCTCCCGTTCCACCACATCCCAAAGATGCTCTATTGGGTTGAGATCTGGTGACTGTGGGGGCCATTTTAGTACAGTGAACTCATTGTCATGTTCAAGAAACCAATTTGAAATGATTCAAGCTTTGTGACATGGTGCATTATCCTGCTGGAAGTAGCCATCAGAGGATGGGTACATGGTGGTCATAAAGGGATGGACATGGTCAGAAACAATGCTCAGGTAGGCCGTGGCATTTAAACGATGCCCAATTGGCACTAAGGGGCCTAAAGTGTGCCAAGAAAACATCCCCCACACCATTACACCACCACCACCAGCCTGCGCAGTGGTAACAAGGCATGATGGATCCATGTTCTCATTCTGTTTACGCCAAATTCTGACTCTACCATCTGAATGTCTCAACAGAAATCGAGACTCATCAGACCAGGCAACATTTTTCCAGTCTTCAACTGTCCAATTTTGGTGAGCTTGTGCAAATTGTAGCCTCTTTTTCCTATTTGTAGTGGAGATGAGTGGTACCCGGTGGGGTCTTCTGCTGTTGTAGCCCATCCGCCTCAAGGCTGTGCGTGTTGTGGCTTCACAAATGCTTTGCTGCATACCTCGGTTGTAACGAGTGGTTATTTCAGTCAAAGTTGCTCTTCTATCAGCTTGAATCAGTCGGCCCATTCTCCTCTGACCTCTAGCATCAACAAGGCATTTTCGCCCACAGGACTGCCGCATACTGGGTGTTTTTCCCTTTTCACACCATTCTTTGTAAAGTCTAGAAATGGTTGTGTGTGAAAATCCCAGTAACTGAGCAGATTGTGAAATACTCAGACCGGCCCGTCTGGCACCAACAACCATGCCACGCTCAAAATTGCTTAAATCACCTTTCTTTCCCATTCTGACATTCAGTTTGGAGTTCAGGAGATTGTCTTGACCAGGACCACACCCCTAAATGCATTGAAGCAACTGCCATGTGATTGGTTGATTTAGATAATTGCATTAATGAGAAATTGATCAGGTGTTCCTAATAATCCTTTAGGTGAGTGTATGTATGTGTATATATATATATATATATATATATATATATATATATATACACACATTTTATTTAGATTTAATTTATTTCATTTTATTACAGTTTTAGATAAATTAGGCTAATTTTAGTACTTTAAACTTATTTTAGTTAGTTGCCATGGCAAAAAAAAAAAAATTCTATTTAAGTATTCCGCTTAATATTTATGTTATTTTATTTAAAATATCGAAAACGACCTACTACCAACATTTTACCATCGCTAGACATTCAGATTAATACTAAATGTAACAGGCCTCTCTTTTTTTTTTTTTTACTTGGATGCTGTTTTTCCAAGATGACATACAGGGGCTGTTTCCTGGACAGGAGCCGTGTCTCACTTCGAAGGCTACGTCCTCCAGAGGTCGCATTCGAAGGCTGCATGCGTCATCAAGGCGGTCTTATTTCAAAAAAGTAAGTAGGACACTCCGAATGCGACCTTCGAATGCGCCCTTCTTTAACAGAAATTCGGAGGGTGCATGAGATGTATCCTTCGCTGCTGCAGATAACCCACAATTCTTTGCGTCGCCGTTAACAACCTTCTTTTTTTTTTACATTATTTGAAAAAAAATGGCGGCGCTGGCAGATATTCATGCAAGCGAAGATGTGGTGTTTAAATATAAGTAGTTTCAAGCTTTTGTTTTTTAAGATCTATTACCTCAATAGATAGTTGTGGTAAACAGGATTACAAGTGTTTAGTGATTTTTAAACGTTTAGAGCAGTACTTTGCTGGCAAGGCAAGAAACATTTCATTTGTTGTTAACTGCAGCAATTGATAAATATTAAATAAATCATTTTCATTCATCTAACTGGTGTGAGTGCAACGACGCTGTGAACGTGTTGGAATAGCAACGTGATACTTCCTTCAAAATGAAATGAAATGAGACACAGCTTGTGTTTAAATGTTTCCCGGACAGGTGTTGGCCTTAATCTAGAATCGTTAATCGTGTCTTAAAAAATGGCTTCCTGAAACAAAGATTAAGTACAGATTACTAACACCTGGACTACGAAGTCCTGAACTAAAATAAACAACATTAATTTAAAACCAACTGTGCTAATCTGAATTAGCACAACAGAAGTCACCTATAAAACATGGGATGAACCAAGAAAAGCTTAAAGTTGCATGGAACTGAGAAACAAATCCAAGGGAAACAATGGCAGCAGAAAAAGACTGCAAAAAATAAAATAAAATGAAAAATGAAATAAAGGGTTTTTTTCTCTACACATTGGCCACAATTATTGGTACCCTTACAAATTATTATGAGTTAAATCGGTCCGTGTTCATTAGTTTTTCGATTAAATATTGAAAGTTGAAAAATTTGAAAATGGCTCATTTATTACTTTTTGGAAAAAATAAAAAAACGAGAATTCGCCTTGATTTTATATTTTTAGGTTGAGGGATAGAAAATGGATTAATAGCTTGAATATTTGATTCCCAAGTGTGGGCGGGCATGAAACACCCCTTTCCACTGATTGGGCAACCAAAGATCAAACCTTGCCACTTTCAGTTCTTCCACAGTTCCGTGCAGAATAACAAGTCCTCTGCTGCTGGACGGATTCTTAAAGTGTTTATGACAAATAATCTCTCTCTTATCAAACAACCAAACTAATGCATTGAGACAAATCGCGCTGGGCAGGGACTAGAAAGGGATTTCTTCTCTATAGAAATATTAGATGATTATTTCAGAAATATTAAAGCAGGTTATCTCGCATCTGCACCCACATTACACATCAGCTTACTTCTTTGGCACACCACTGGTTTTATTGAGTTGTCCAACAATCAAAATCTGAGTGGCAAAGCTGCGTGACCCACTGGACAGCACGCAGATGCGGTTACATTGTAGCGAAGTGCATCAGTATCGATTTAAGTGTAAATATGTAAATAACTTTTATTTCAGACAGTACGCTGAGTTTTGAACAAGGGATGAAGCTGAAATCAAATTAATTAATGCTACTGCAAAATAAAGCCACAGAACCGTTGTGCGGCTGACTCACTGGACAGTGCTGTTCATGAATGAATCTGATTCTTTGAACGAATCGGTTGAGTGAATGATTCAATGTCCCATAGACAGCCACTTCCTTCATTCCTGAATGAATCAGCGTTTTGAACTAATCGGTTGAATGAATGACTCACTGACTGACTATTATTAAGACAGTTACATGCTGACACCTACTGGGGGTCTTAATTACTCTCATAATTAAGTATTGTTTCATTTTGTCATTAATTTCGTATATCAAAAGGCTATTCAAAATATTATATTTAAATCTTTAATCTCATAACACTATGTAATTGTAATTACTGTGTAAATCCTCCGAGCAGCATTAAAATTATGTGCAAATAGGTCTACATGCCACTTCAGAATTCAGATGCAGCTTTAAGTTGATACTGACTTGATTTAATTGGTAACAGCCAATTGTCGTATTATTCTAATTGAATTATTAATTATTCTAAAAACAAACAAACAAACAACAACAAAAAACCTAAAAACTAATAGAATTGAGAATGAGAAGGTGACGTAACGATGTTTACTCCGTGTTGCATTTCGGGAAGGCGCCGCCATATTGGGAGGATACGTTATCCATTGCCATGGTTATTTTGATAGTGAGGCCGAGAGAGAAGCTTGAGATTTGTTTGAATTTTTGCAATACGGCGCAGTTTCTTGGGGAGAAATGGAGAAGGGGGAAGCGAAAGGAAAGGGGCTCTATCGGGAGAGACTAAATAACACCGCCAAACAGCGTTACATCCACAACATCGAAAGTAGCCTACAACCTGCCAGCTACAGAATGGACGAAAGACACAGAAACACTAACACCTATCACACACCCTGACATCATCAATTATCTGGTTTATGGTATCAGTGCATACACAATGCGAGTCATTAGAAGCTTATGAACAATTCTGCTCCGGTTGGGTGCAAGACTTACAAACCTGTAAACTGCGAGAGCTCAGTCATACTTGCAAGTAAGGTTGCACTCCACTTTTATTAATATTTTTTACAGTTCTAATACTTATTATTGTAGAAAGAATAAATTAAATAAAAATTTTAAATATAATAATATAATTGTAATACGTACATTGTAAAAATGGACTAGTTAATGTGTTTGGTGATGATCAGGTGATGATTAGGCTGAATGAATGGCAAGCAGATGGGCAATTGCTGCAGACAAAGGAAATTGAAAGTGTAGCATGGAATGAAATGTATGTGCTTTTGCTGTGTAACACGTCATGTTATGACTTCTAATGACTTAAGCATCAGAACGCTTGCATTGTGTAGACACTGATACTATAAACCAGGTAACTGAGTGAGAGGTGGTAGCGTCATGTCTGTTGTTGATGTAAAGCAGTTTCTCTAAATAACGCTGCTAGGCAGTGTTACTTAGTCTCTCCCGATATAGCACCTTACCTTTCACTTCCTCTTTCTCCCCAAGAAACTGTGCTGTATCTCAAAAAATGCAAACAAATCTCAAGCTGCTCTCTCTGTTTCACTATCAAAATAACCATGGCAACGGATAACGTATCCTTCCAATATGGCGGCGCCTTCCCGAAATGCAATGCATTGTGAGTGAAAACATCGTGACGTAACTCCTCATCCTCAATAACAACCAAAACAATAGATGCACTGTGATAGTAAACTGACCTTGATACGAAATAATGTAATTTATATATTTTCATATCTATCATATTTCAGCTTTATCTGTCTAAAATAATACACATGACTGCTGCATATTTACACTTAAATCGATACTGGTCTGCGCTTCGCTACAATGTAACTGCATCTGCTTGCAGTCCAGTGGGTCACGGACCTTTGAAGTAGGCTAATGATGGGTAATGTGGGTGCAGATGCGATATAATCTACATAACATTTCTGAAATAATCAGCTAATATTTCTCTAGCACGTAGGTTGTCGAATCCATGCCTATAGAGAAGAAATCCCTTTCTACACTGTAAAAAAATAAAAACGGAAAATGTACTGGTAATTTTCTGCTAGGACATTATCCAGTAATTTTACGGAAATTTCCGTTAACCCTTAAAACACAAATTAATGCAATGTGTAATTCAAAATACAGGTAAAAGACCTGTAAAAAACCAACACGGAAAATTCCTTCATATTTATACAGTACAGTGTGCCCTATTTTTACAGACTTTTTTTTACAGTGTAGTCCCTACCCAGCTCGATTTGTGTCAAAGCAATAGTCCAGTTGTTTGATGAGAGAGAGAGATTATTTGTCATGAACACTTTAAGAATCCGTCCAGCAGCGGAGGACTGTTATTCTGCACGGAACTGTGGGAAAACTGAACACGTTCTTTGGTTGACCAATCAGCGGAAAGGGGCGTTTTATGCCCGCCCACACAGGGGAATCAAATATTCAAGCCATTAATCCATTTTCTATCCCTGAACATAAAAATATAAAATCAAGCCGAATTCTCGTTTTTTAATTTAAAAAAAACAAACACGAATAAATGAGCCGTTTTCTCATTTTTCAACTTTCAATATTAAATCGAAAAACGAATGAACACGGACCAAAATCAATGAAGGTATCTTGATATATTCATATTTACAATTTTAGCACACCAGAGTGAAATTGTCCAGCCATGGTTTGGCTAATACCGTAATATATGGGAACAAAAAGGTCAAATTACCCTTTAATCATCCATCACAATGAGTAAAAGCAAAGAATATAGTTCTGATGTGCAGCAAAAGATTGTTGAGCTTAACAAAATAGAAAGTCAAGAAAACTGCACAAAATAGAAAGTAAAAAAAAGAAAATACTGTGTAAATTATTTAAATAAGAAATTCCAACCAATAGGAAATGTTATGAATCTGCCTGCAAGAGGACGTGTGTCTTAATGCAAGGCAAGAAGGAAAGTTCAAGTGGCCAAAGACTCTCCAAGAATCACAGCTGGAGAATTGCAGAAAATAGTTAAGTCTTGGGGTCAGAAAATATACAGCACTTACATCACCAGTTGTTTGGGAGTGTTTCAAGAAAAATCCACTGACAAACTCATCCAAAAACAAACTCCAGCATATTCAGTTGCCAGACAACAGCTGTTTGGCAGCAAACATTCAAGATGGGTTTGGTGCACACAGGGATAAAAAGTACCCCATGTGTACAATTAAATACACTACTGGACCTTTAATGTTGTCTGCCTATTTTTCTGCCAGAGGTTTTGGACATCTTGTTTAGATACATGGCATCATGGAATCAAATAGCAACATATAAAAATTAAAACCTGACTGCTTCTGCTACAGATCTTATAATGGGACTTGTCTGGATCTTCCATCAGGACAATGATCCAAAAAATGGGTAACTGAGCACAAAATTAAGGTTCTTCCATGGCCATCCCAGTCCCCTGACCTGAACCCTATAGAAAACTTAAGAGGAGAGTGTATCAACATGGACTTGAGAAACTAAAGGTTCTGGAGAGATTCTGTATAGAGGAGTTCTCACTGATCTCTTCTCAGGTGTTCTCACCTTCCTTATAAATTCCTATAACTGTGCGAGACATGACGATTTGTATAAGCAGTCATATGCTGCCTTCACGTGCTGTCTATCGAAAATGTCCTATTTCCCACTTCTGAAGTCGTGATTACGAGCTTAAATTTTGTTCATGTCCAATTTGTTAACTAGGAAACTAGTATGTACGATAATTCCGATAGCACGTGAAGCCAGCGTTGGGTGAGAATAAATAAGGGAGGGGAAAAGCTAAATAAAATATAACAATGTAGAATATGCCATTTTAAAATCCCCAAATCATGCATTTAGTGTGCTTGGGAGTGCTTTACCAGCAAAGGCGTGGACGAGCTCATTGGCGTTGTTTGTCAGGTTGCTCTGGTAGTACTCATCCTTCTGACACGAGCGGATCAGCTGCGGCTGGTTCGCAGGAACTAGAGGCATTGCTCAGTTCGGAAGACGTGTATATACTAGCAGTTTATATATATCATTTTACAGGAGAAAAAAAAACACGAGGATCTAACGTTACTGCGTTTATGGCTCTATTTACTGGTCTAGGTCACTTACTGTACATGCTTCTAACGCTTCCGTGTTTAGTCATGTGATACACACACGAGCCCTCCATTGGTCGGTTGGTAACATACGCTTTGCTGATTTGCGGTCAGTTTTGCGGGTTGCAGTCTACAACAGCCAAATCACCTTACTGAGTCGAGTTCAGTATTTAGAAAGAGAGATTAATATATAGTGAGTAAAACTAATAAATTGAACCGATCTTTTCAGTAAATTATTTACTACTTAGCGTTCGAACAAGGAGGACATCTGCTGGTCGCAGGTAGCTGTAGGGAACATCTCATCTGAAAAGACACATCTGAAACTGTAGAAGTTAAGACATACGTGAGCCTTCCATTTTCCAATATACTCCATTAAAAAAAAAAAAAAAAAAATCACTATAAATATCAGCAAAATATACATCAAGGAATAGGCCTATTTAGGAAATCTGAACTCACACACACACACACACAAAAAAAGCTTTATAAAACTGACCCATAACTTATAGGTCTATTAGTATAATAATGCTTACTGAATACTGTAGGCTATACTATGCAGTAAACCTGCCTATTGCAATTGTTTTAAATAACGCTAGTGATAGTAGTTTACAACTATGTTATATATTAATTCAGTGCTGGCCCAATTATCATAGCTTACACAAATCTCATGCATTATCCCATAAATGAATATCACTATTTTGTTAACTATTGCAATTTTTTTTAAATAACGCTAGTGATAGTAGTTTACAACTATGGCTTATTATGTTACATATTAATTCAATGCTGGCCAAATTATCATAGCATTCACAAATCTCGTGCATTATCCCATAAATGAGTATCACCATTTCGTTAAAAAAGTGTCAAGAAATATACGTTGAAAATCACAGCTTATTCACACTTGAACATCAAGTTGAGCAGTTTGAAGCAGCATTGCAGCTTCGAACAATATGCTATGTTGTAAATGAGAAATTTTGGCAAATTTAGTATGTGCAATGTGTATATAGACCTTATTCAGAGCAGAGCCATCTTTGATTTTTCGAGGAATGAAAGCGAGGCTGTGAGGGATAGACACACATCTCTTCAGTGGGTTGTACTGTTATGTGTTTTTGGATACAAAATATATTTCCGAGAAATTTCAGTAGACAAAAACACCCCAGACACTATGAGCTGTGGAAAATTATAAGTGATCTAGGAGCTTTATACAGCTTTTTACAGCATGCGATTGAAAATACAGTAAGTCTGTCGCTCACAGCCATCATACATGTCATGGCGCTGCTCTGAATAAGGTCTATTCTATGTATAAATCTAATGTACATACTGCACAGTATGCATACACTGAGAGTAAGAGTATGATGGTATTGTACTATTTATTCACATTCCTAACAGTGGCTATATAGGATCCTTTACGAAATGAAATCCATTTATGATCTCTATTATATGCATCATTCTTCTGTATCCACTTTCATTTGCTCTCTCTGTTTAGCTGTTCACAAGTCAGCTCTTTTTACAAGGTTGTAAAACCTGTTTCTTTGTTACTTTATTGCGCTTAGATCAATCCATACCATTACAATTCAAGCCCTTTCCTAAGGCAGATCACAAAACCCATATTAAGGTCAGATTGCAGTCTTGTAGAAGGCTGTTTACTCACAGTGGCAGTCAAGGAAGCACCCTACTGTTTACACTTGAGCAAGGGATGGCTTTCTTTCTCATTGAGACTCCCATGTGACTTCTTGCAGGCAGAGGCGAGGTTGTGCAGAGGGCAGTTGAGGAGACCTGATCGTGGATCGAGCAACAATAGAGCCGTCTGAGGTAGGATGCTATGAATCAGGTGTTGTAGTAGCAGAGAACTCACTTTAGTTTTCAGCCAGGCCTTGCAACTGGATCTGGGTGCTGCAGGGAACTGATATACTTATTTGTATTGAATGTGAACCTGTAGTATGCCTATACTTCAAATCTTAAAAGTATTTCTAAAGTGCCCCTATTATGGTTTTTCAAATATTCCCTTGTGTAATATAGCTGTTTGTGAATGTAAACATTCTGCAAAGCTGTAAAGTCGAAAGTGCATAATAAATAAAGTTATTGTCTCCCAAAAGAAAGAATTGACTCTGAACCGCCTAAATGAGTCGTTTGTAATTCGAATCCCACTGCGTTATGGTTCTACGTCATGAGAAAAGACATTTGCATAATGCCCCTACTACTTGACTCAAACACGTAATTTAACTGATGACTGCTTCTCAAAATCTCGGAGTTCAACGCGGGATTCGCAAAACGCTTGCTCTTAAAGGATGGGTCAGTATTCAGTTTATTTGGACCAGTTTGCTCCTCAGAATTACAACCTGTACATTTTATATTGTGTAAGTTTCCGGCTAACCGCTAACTCACATTATTACTGTCTTACTGAAATACTTCTGCTAATCAGCTGTGGGCCACTATTACCTAAAAATGTGTCTATTAACACTACAACTACCAAGGCGGTCATTTTGACCATTTTTAAATTTTGCAATGTAATACATTTGTTAAAATTAAACCCATATAGCTATAGTACTCTGACTTTTCCTTAAGTATATTTTGTTCTAATATTGTTATTTTATTAAAATTACAAAAGACAAAAGTGTTCTGAGTATTTCTACCTAGGTGGTCAAATGGTCAAATTGACCGTACACATTACAGGCGGCGTATATCGTGTATTATTTCAGTTTGCTATTTTTCCCGCCAGTGAACATGCGCGTCACTGATGCCTATAGCAACTATCTCGTTTGTTTTATATGCTACTGCTAAGCTAAAACGTAGCTTTACCTTTGAAATGTCGTCAAGAAATAGATTGTCTGGAGCAGAGGTTTTAGCCTTGCTTCAGAGATGATGCTGGTGGTTGCATAGGATTGATTCCGATTTGTATTGAAAAAAGATAGATCTAATAATTTCCATAATTCGTAACATGTTTTTATCTAATAAAATATTCTCCTTCAATCCATATTTGTTGGCACTGTGGTGAAAAACTTTGCTTTCCTGCTTGCCACACACAAAGCGAGACACGCGCCTTTGGGCACGATCTAGTAGCTCTTACACAATTATATATTATAAAAAAGATTGTAATATGTAGACCAATCTGCGTCTGTTTGGTGCGCGGTGCTCCATTTAATCCATGTTGTTTGATTTTATTCAAATTGAGGATTTTGTTTGAGGATTTTGACACTTTTTACGGTGATGCTGTCATAAAATACGATGATAGACATATAAAGCTTAACTCTAAAACCTCAATAGAAGCTTTGAATGTAAATATGACATGACAAAAATGACATTCGGTGCAGTCTAGTATGAACAGTCAGTAGTTCTAGTGTTAATGCAGATTGTCTGTTGTTCTTACTACTTTGAGAAAAGATAAAGGATGGAGCAAGATTTGTTTAGCAAACAACCTATCCCTAACCCCGCCCCTAAAACCTACCCATCACTGCAGTATAGACAAATCATACGAGGTTGATTTGTACGAATTAGCCACCTCGTACAAATACGTGCAAATTGGTCGTAATATAGGGTTGGGCTAACGTATACGCTGTTATTGATACATTGCTTTTTTTAATAGACATACACTTGTTAATGCTGATGGTGGGGAATTACTGTTGCAACATCTCATAATGTACCTCAAACTGAGTTGCGTATCACTGAGAAACGTCCTGCTCAAGTCGTCCTTGCGATGGAGGTTCAGGTTAAATAACTAGTTCTTTCAATGTTTCATTATCGGACTCGCGCTCGGATTGATATGGTAAAATCAACATCATCGCTAATGTCTTTACAGTGTGTACTATCACTGAGGACTGAAGAAGCCACCTGAGCTGAAATTGAGTTATGGTAATGGGAGTTTAGCTTCCGACAAGTGCTGTAAGCGGTAGACCAATCGTAACAAACTGGGCCGTCTGACCAATCAGAGCAGAGCAGGCTCGCGAAAAAGAGGGATTTAGAGAGACTGATTCATCCGTCGAGTCATTTGAGAATCATTGAAAAATGTGGTGATGTGCAATGTATATTATGAGAAAATGAAACATTTTTGACCTTTGATGCATGTAAACCTGTTGTTGGAGACCTTCAAAACTAAATTAGGAGCCTTTAAAATAGCATAATAGGGGCACTTTCAAATAAAATAAAAAATGAACTGTTAATTAAATAAAAGGCCTTAAATAAAGAATTTTAACACTCTTAAAGGGCACCTATTATGTCCCTTTTTACAAGATGTAATATAAGTCTCAGGTGTCCCCAGAGTGTGTCTGTGAATTTTCAGATCAAAATTCCTAACAGATCATTTAATATACCATTTTGAAAATGCCAATTTTGGGGTTTGAGAAAAATGAGCTGTTTTCTGTGTTTAAATGCAAATGAGCTGCTGCTCCCCACCGCAGAGGGCGGAGCCTTCACAGCTCGTGAACACCAGTGAACAAGCAGATGAAAACTGAAACATGATACATCTGTTTGATTTTGATTATCATCTATATGGCAGACACGCTCACGTGACATTGCAGTTCTTCATCATCATGAAATATTATCATCTGCATGCATTTTAAAGCCATATCACTCTCAACCTTACAGTCTATGCTCTCAACTTGAGCACACACACTCGACGCATGCGCACAGAGAGCTGGATGTCGGCGTGTCCGTGAGTAGGCTATTAAACTAGACTAGTTCTCTTTCATTATCTTTTTGCAATTAAACTGTCAAATGCACACAAGGTTATGTCAGAAACACACAAAGTTAACATGAAAACAGTTGTTTATGTCTGTGCACGTATGCAGCAAGTACAGAAATCAGTATATTAGATCTGTGTACTAAAGTGAAGGCAGTGTAATATACAGTACCTACTGCTATATCTGCTGTTAATATGAATCAAACAACAAAAGATAAACAGAAAATCACTCACTGCTCTTGACTGAGTGAACTTTAGTAGCTTTATTAAGAACACATTTCTTACTTGAATGCTGCTGTTAAATGCTCTGGCGAGGAGATAAACATGGCAGACGTTGTACAGCTCTCTGAGAGCGGGGTCTATGCTAATACGGCAGCGTCCATCAACACTTGTGGGTGGGGCCTGTGAAATGTGACGTCACTTTGCCAGGAATCTGCAAACGGCTTGTTTCACTATTAAAAGTGAACTTTGTAATGTCAAATGTTTTACTTTGTAAATGTAGTATATTATAAACTCTTGCCGTGCTTTAAAGTACACTTATTTTGATGTGTCGACTACTAAGTCCTTTTATAATTTTTTTTTTATTATTATAATTTGAACTGTAGTGTGTTATTCAATATTACATTTAAATTAGTTAATATATTTGAAATGTACTAAATTGTAACTTTGCCATAAATGTGTAATTACAAATATATTTAAATACATGGCATACAAGTCAGTACATTTGGAAATACACTTTAACCATATTTCAAAGACAATAGAAGTAATTATGAAATTAAATATAAATATGTATTTAAGTTATGCTTAAGTGGTCAAAAAGCACTCTAAAGTTCAGCTTATTGCATTTAATGTAAATTTTAACTATAATAAATTTTCATTTAATTGCAATTAACATACAATTATGTGGCCAAAACATTACATTCAGTTCGCACTTAAGTATATTTATTTAAAGTATATTATTTCCATAATGAGTATTATTTTTAAAAGTACTAAAGTGTACTTCTTTTTCACAAGGGATGGGTGAATCATATAGAGTATAAACAAACATAAAACATTTTCTGTCGGACAGAAAGAAGTAGTTATTTGAAAAGGTTATATTAATATATTTATGGATAAATTACATGATGCAGGTACTACCTATAAGAGGTGGCATAAGAAATAGACATGCTGCTTTGCACCTTTACTCAAGTTCTTACAAGGTCTAGTAAAATATCACACTTTGCACATTTGGAAACATTTTCATTACGTAGTGGGCCAATAAAATATAAATGGTGTTATGGGAAGTCACTTTAAAGGACTTTGAACCCTTTTTGTGCAGATTTATGAATGCACAGCTGACAGATCCTGCTGGATGTGTTAGTGTGGAATATCAAGACAATGTCAGGCAATTGCTCTGTTGAGCTCTGCACATTTGGTTGCTTCTATTAAAGAATCCCATAGAGCAAGATCAGTCATTAAATTCATATTACCATGGTTGCATAACACCATTTAATGTGTTCAGAAAGTAACTGATTTACCTTTAACCCATTTACCTGGCCTATCTGAGACACGTCTATACACACAAAATGACGAGATTTTAAAAGTTGCAACACCGTTCTGCTGTATGCTAGTGCTATTGTATAGAGAGAATTCAAAACCTATACGAAAAGGACTGGAAATATAACTCAAAATATAAACTCGGTTACAATTTATTGTATATAGTCCCCCTTTAGACATTCTGTTGACTATAAGTAATGTTGCACCTACATGTCAACTACTAGTCATTAGAGTATTAGTAAACTGTTAGGGTTAGTAGAATAAGCTGACATGCACTTGCAAAGTTACTTATAGTCAGTAGAATATCTGTTGGGGGAAAAATAAAGTGTTACCATAAACTCCTTTTCAAACTCAATTTAAGATGATTTAAACAACAAAATAAAATATGTTGATATGTGAATAAACTTCCTTTAAAACTTGCAGACAGTACAGCTATTTCCCATACGCTAGTTGTCTGCACTCCACCCCATATCCCGCCCACCTGTGCAAAAGCTCCTCTGCCCTTACTTGTCCAATTTCGACGCAGGGAAAACTGTTGCTCCATAAGGGAACACCCACTGTGTACAAAGAGCTTTCAAATGACAACTTCCTTTACCTGCAGTATGGAGCTGTGTGCCTGAAGCTTTATGCCTGCAATAAAAAAAAGGCATATTCTTTGTACAAGAGAAGATCGAAGCAGTAAAACTGGTGCCTGGAGAAGTGTTTTACTCACTATCACATCATCTCAAGCTCACACTGTGAACTACCTGCATCTGTTCCTTCAAGACCCACTTTCACAAAGGTAACGTGAGACTTCACAATACTTTCACAGTATACTTATTCTTTTCAACATTTAGTCATGAGGACGTGAAGGAGATTTTACTCGGGCGAGTTTACTCAGAAAAGATTGTCTGGCACATGCCTGCATAGATGTAGAGCTGGATAAAAGATTGGAAAGTCCTTCTTAGTTTCACTTGGGCTTTTTTTCTCTGAGAGTTTTGTATTCTGAAACTCAACACTTCTCACCTGGGTGCTCAGGTAGACAGAATAAAAAGAAGAAAGACCTTTTGAGGGGTCTGATGTTGTCTTTTCTGTGATTGTGATGTGACATTGTATGAGTTAATCTCACACAAACATGTCCAGATTATATTTGCATTGTATCATCATTTTCATGACATTTCAACACATTTCTCCTGACGAATTCTCGTTAACATGATAATTGTTTGTTTTGCATTTTTTGATAATTTCTTTTATTATCAGTGATTATTCTCATTAGGCTCTCATTACTGTAATACAATAATTTTTCCTGTATATTTGTTGCATAAAAAAATATATATATACAGCTCTGGTAAACAGTCTCTTAATTTTTTCCAGATTTTGGTCATACTTCTCAGGGTCCAATTCTCACTATTAACTCACTATTAACTACGACTTTGCCTCAATAAACTCCCAATTACTGATTATTAATAGTTAGTAGATGTTATGTTTAGGTATTTTGTAGGCAATCAGTTCCCTTAATTTTTTTTAATTAAGAAATTTTAAATTTAAGTAAGCAGAATTTTTTTTTATTTTGCAATCATACATTTTAATTGCTCTGATCTTGAAATATTTGAGTAAGAAACTTGACTAGGTTTAACTAGCTAATTCAATAAATGCCACCTTGCTAATAGGTTACACAATGCTTTGGTAGCATTAGCAGAGCATAGCACTTGCTGAATGAGAACAGCATTATAATACATTAAACATATATCTGTTCTCAAACTAAGCTCATGATCCACTCATCACCATGATGTAACCCTTCAAACCACCCAACAAACAGAAAATCTTATAAACTAGCATAACCAACCATTAAACATTACTAAATATCCCACTTAACGTTAGTCTTGCACAAAAAAAACAACAACAAAAAAAACATATTACAACACTTAATTTTGGCATTTACTGTCCCTTTGGAATGTCATGGCAAAGCATGCTGGGAAATAGAAATCCCAGCCCATATTCGGTTAAATTGAAGTTTGTCTAAATTAAAAGAAACAAGTTCATAAAACTCAAAACAATAAAACAATTCAGATTACTTCAGATGTGTAATTTTTGAGAACTCAAAAAAAAAGGAAATTTCTAAACACTCAAGTTAATTTGTTTGAACTAATGTTTAATCTGAGTTGGCTTTACTCAAACCAATTAATTATTTTGAGCATTAGGGTTTACAGTGTACTAATAAACAATCAATATCCTAGTAATATGCATGCTAATAAGCAAAGATAACAGTGAGAATTGGACCCTAAACTAAAGAGTTACCATTATTTTTTCACTTTACTGTAATACGAATGCACTAGAGACTTTGTTGAAAAAAGTTTTTTGTTAAAGTAAAATTATCACAATTTTCTTGCATTTCCTCTATATAAACTGTTTTCTCTGCATACTCATAGGAGAAACCTGATTTAATCTGTGTCTGTTAAATTTGACCTGTGCCTCAGGCTAAACATGAATCAGACAGCCATAAATTAAAACTTAACCAGTGTACTTAGGCAGGGAACACCCTACTATCTATGTCATTTCAGATGTTTATATGCAATGGTTATAATTCATCTGAGTCACTTTAGTTCCATTTAAAGTAGATTTTGTTTGTCAGCGTGGGTGACACAGTTATGCTCCCTTTTTCCTTTGAAAAAAATCTCAAGCCAAACACTGCGATGTTGGACGTCTTGCGAGTTGCAATGCAAACTGGTTGGTTGAAACTGAAATAAAAGGTCTATTGTGTCATTCTCTCTGTGTGGTGGGGAGCGACTCTGAGCGATCGACGGTCACCAGCCTGCTAGCTGGTACGCCATTAGCTTGTCAACACACATCTGCTATTTGCTGTGCACCATCTCTGATTTGTTTTTCCATGCAGACAACAGGAAAAGAAAGAAAAACAACTATAATCCAATAGAAATTATACAGACGTTTGGCTTTCAGATACTGGAATGTTGTTTGTGCTGTGATAGTGTGTGTTTGGTTCAGCCAGATTGGCCAGATCTCAAGTTACGTTGTGTATTGAGTGCATTGTGTTGAGTGCAGGCTTGTTCTCGGGGGATGTTAAGATCAACCATGTGTCTTTGTTATTGCTTCGCAAAAATGGCTTTGCTTATCTGAAAGCAAATGATCTGCATGTTTGATCGATAGTGACACTCTTTTTGTTTTTCTTATACTATGTTGAAAGGAAGAAAATTAAGGATAAACATTTGCATACTCACTGTGTTTCCTGTCAGCACAGTGCTCAGATTGAACACACAATAGCTTTTGTGTGTCTTTCGGTAGCAGATTTAAAGAGGTGCCAGGGTCCGAACGGACGTTTTGTGAGGCAATACATCTTCCTTACTTCCTAAAACTAAGGGTTCAATTGTCTCTGCCTCTGCTTTGAAACTGAAATGAATGAGAGATTCTGTAAACAACAGTGCTTCTGATTCATTCCACAGTCTCTGACCTATTTCAGTCATTGATCTTCAGATACCTTTGATGTCACATTAATATTGAATAGACGAGTGAACCTCATTAACAGGTTACATATCACCCCAAATATATTAGTATATACAAGTATATTGTGACATTCATTTTGTGATAATTACACACATTCCTCCAAAGTTATCATTACTGTAATTTGTCCAAAAGGTGATTCTCATTAATATTCTTATTAATGCAATGCTGTACTTAAGTGTGATAAATTATTTTTAGCATTTAAATTAGCATAAAGTACACATAGTACAACAAATGCTATCACAATAAATAATAATTTTGAGTTAGTACAACAAAAATAAAAAAGTATTATTATACTGCAATTTAATTTAAAATACATTTTTATTATGTTGTTATGGAAGAGAATGCACTTCATTACCATATAAATAATGTCCCATTGGCACAACCCCCCCCCCCCTTTTCTTTCTGCAAAATATAATTTCTTACATATGGCTGGAATAAAGTATAATCCGCACACCAAATCACAAATTAAGTCATTTAAAACATAAAAGAAGCCACAATTTACATATATTACCACAAGTACATCTTGTCTGGACTGACTTGTTTTAATCAATGTACCCAATAATTATTTACAATATATAATTTGGCACAGGTGCAGCTTTTTCCTCTATGTTGGTGACCTATGACTGGGATTTTCATGAGATTCACCCATACTATAGCACATTACTTAAAGTCTGTTTATATAAAGCATTTTAAAGATATTCTTAATGCATTATAATGCATTCATAATGCCCTATAATACATACATAGTTTAATATGTTGTATGTTCTTGTGAATAATTGTAGTCACACTTATTGATGCATATAGTACAAATACTTTAGCATTCAAGGTTTTACCCTTAAAGAGTATAGTGCATTGTAATATAATATAACAATTAAAATTAATTATGTGTCACAGTAATAATACATTATACTCTTAAGGTGTAGTCATGGTAATACACTATTGCCAAAAGTTTTGGGACGCCTGCCTTTACATGCACATGAACTTTAATGACATCCCATTCTTAATCTGTAGGGTTTAATATGGAGTTGGCCCACCCTTTGCAGCTATAACAGCTTCAACTCTTCTGGGAAGGCTTTCCACAAGGTTTAGGAGTGTGTTTATGGGGATTTTTGACCATTCTTCTAGAAGCGCATTTGTGAGGTCAGGCACTGATGTTGGACGAGAAGGCCTGGCTCACAGTCTCCGCTCTAATTCATCCCAAAGGTGTTCTATTAGGTTGAGGTCAGGACTCTGTGCAGGCCAGACAAATTTCTCCACACCAAACTCACTCATCCATGTCTTTATGGACCTTGCTTTGTGCACTGGTGCGCAGTCATGTTGGAACAGGAAGGGGTCATCCCCAAACAGTTCCCACAATGTTGGGAGCATGAAATTGTCCAAAATGTCTTGGTATGCTGAAGCATTAAGAGTTCCTTTCACTGGAACTAAGGGGCCAAGTCCAACCCCTAAAAACAACAACCCCACACCATAATCCCCCCTCCACCAAACATTACACTTGGCACAATGCAGTCAGGCAAGTACTGTTCTCTTGGCAACCGGCAAACCCAGACTCGTCCATCGGATTGCAGGACAGAGAAGTGTGATTCGTCACTCCAGAGAACACGTCTGCACTGCTCTAGAGTCCAGTGGCGGTGTGCTTTACACCACTGCATCCGACGCTTTGCAATGCACTTGGTGATGTAAGGCTTGGATGCAGCTGCTCGGCCATGGAAACCCAGTCCATGAAGCTGAAGGCCACATGAAGTTTGGAGGTCTCTAGCTATTGACTTATTGAAAGTTGGTGACTTCTGCGCACTGTGCGCCTCAGCATGCGCTGACCCCGCTCTGAGATTTTATGAGTTGCTGTTGTTCCCAATTGCTTCCACTTTGTTATAATACCACTAACAGTTGACCGTGGAATATTTAGTAGTGAGGACATTTCAGGAATGGCCTTTTTGCACAGGTGGCAACCTATCACGATGCCACGCTTGAATTCACTGAGCTCCTGAGAGCGACCCATTCTTTCACAAATGTTTGTATAAGCAGTCTGCATGCCTAGGTGCTTGATTTTATACACCTGCAGTGTTCACCTGAATTCAATGATTTCAATACTTTTGGCAATATAGTGTAAGTATTATAGATTATTATAGATTTTGTTTTTCATATAAAGACTTCATGCATTAGAATGTTTATTACAAAGAAATGCATACAGTAAATGCACATTATATACAGGTATCAAGTGATTATCTGTGTTATCAGTATTATCAAGTGAAGCGTTAATAGGCATTCATTGTTTTGTCTACTGAGGAATTTAAGCCAGACAGATTTGTTTTAGCTGAGACTGAGGTGTTTTAGAGGGAGGGGATTGGGGGATTTTACCCCTCTCATCAGCTTGTCTGTTTCCTGAGGCCAGGTTTTACATTGCTGACATGTCCAGTCCTGCATCCTCAGGTATCAACATGTCACGTCAAACACAGCAAGCACTCAAAATGAACATTCAAGCCATTGTTCAGGTTAGCAGGCAATTGACATGTCTCTAGCACAGCTCAGTGTCATAAAGTCTAACTCCTGACAGAGTGGAGAGTGGAATTCAGAAAGAGGTCTTGTAAGAGATCAGCATTGATTACAATGGGAGTGTTCAATTGTTGTTGCTCTCTTGTATAGACTTCACTGGCAGCCACACAAAAATAAAAGATAAGACTTAAGTGATTACATCATTTGTTTTTCATTTCAGTAATATGAAATTTCCCATTCATTTCAATGTTTATATGTATGTGTTTCTGTGACATATATTTCTGCTACAATACCATTGTAGTACTATTTTCTATTGGCCATGCTACCAAGATAATACTGTGTTTTTAGACATGTACCATGGCAATACATAGTTTTTCCGGGGCGGTGGGGGTCACCATGGTAATAACATGTTATTTAGTAAAATATGGTCAGTACTCAAAGTGCTTGAAGGCGCCGGCACTTCTATATTTCAATGTATACCCTCACTTTCTCTGTTGCAGATGGAAAAATGTGCCAATGAAATCTGTCAACAACTGTCTCATAAATTTGTGACCCTGGACCACAAAACCAGTCATAAGGGTAAACATTTTTTTATATTGAGATTTATACATAATCTGAAAGCTGAAGGCTTACCATTGATGTATGGTTTATTAGGATAGGACAATATTTGGCTGAGATACAACTATTTGAAAATCTGGAATCTGAGGGTGCAAAAACATAGAAATATTGAGAAAATCGCCTTTAAAGTTGTCCAGATGAAGTCCTTAGCAACGCATATTACTACTAATAATACATTTCTGATATATTTACGTTAGGAAATTTACAAAATATCTTCATGGAACATGATCTTTACTTAATATCCTAATGATTTTTGGCATAAAAGAAAAATGTATAATTTTGACCCAAACAATGTATTGTTGGCTATTGCCACAAATATACCTGTGCGACTTATGACTGGTTTTGTGGTCCAGGGTCACATTTTGTTTCTTAGTGCTAAAATCATAAAAAAAAGAAAAGAAAACTGAATTTTTCAGGCTGCACCAGCCAATGCACATACTTGGGCAGTTGCAGTGACGCAGAAGCCGGAACTTATTCCGCCATATTGCGCGCTACACCTTCTCCCATTCATAGTAATATGAGTGTACTGTCTTTGTATATCTAAAAGTCTTTGGTATAAGTCAGTACTATTGTCATAGTAATTAGGGGGAAAGGGTGACAGAGTGCATAGGACCCTGGCGTATGAGGAGCCCTTGAAGATCCTGAAATGTATTATTATTATTTTACAATTGTGCATGCACACTGTGTCTGCACTATTTCTCTTTTCACTCGTTTGACACGCTTTGGCACATGTATGAGGAGGCGCTACGATTTGCATGATTTGATTGGTTGTCTAGGAACGTTGCCAAACGCTAATTGGCTGTGAAGGAGAGTGGACTCGCCGGAGAGGAGCAGTGTGGTGATCTTTGAGTTGCAACGTCGCTGTGTACAATGTTCAAACAAAGATCAGGCAAAAAGAGGAGAGGAGAAAAGAGAAATAAGGGAAAACATAAAGAGAAAACAATTCCTCACAAATTCTCAAGTGAGAACCTATATGGCACTGTTTATGTTGTGTAAATAGATGCTTGCTGCAATTTCCTACTGAAATTTCCTACATAACGAGAAATTGCTTGTTTCCAAGCCGGTGATAAACGCTCTTATCGTACTCTAAACACTGAAGTAACACAAAAAGTTTGTGACAAATCTTTAGAGATAAACTGTAAATATGGTTACAATATGTAAGTGATGTTTGTGTGGATCTTGCATTAAAATATTAAAATGAGCAAACTTGGTCATATAATTTTAAGATGGCATGATGATAACTTTTTAAAAAATGTATATGAATAACATTAATAAGATAAAAACATTAAACAGATAAGCCCAGAGTGTAGTCAGGCAACTATTGTTTACAAATATAACACATTTTTAACATTTTTAACAGGAATTACAAAAATTAAATATATATATTTTATATAAATTGGCCAACTCAGTAACAGTCATGTAAGATTAAAGTAATATCACAAGTGCCATTATTACTACCATGTACAGTATACTATTCATCAGCTATTATTCTTAAGCTATACACATGTAACTGATGGTAGCATAAATATCATGTAATTTATGGCTCAGGTTCAATCCTGTGTTCATCATGCTTGTAGAGGTACTTACACTGTTAAATAGTTTGGAAAGATTGTAATGTTTTGTAATACAAAGCACAATGTCTGTTAATAAAACAAAATTCCAGTTCGACGTACGTCGGAACTGACCGACAAATTGGGGATCATTTTCAGAGACAAATCTACTTCGAGTGTATAAAAACGAGCCAATAATGTTGGCATGCGGTCCACGCACCGCCCCGCAGCGCGGGTATAAATACGGAAGTGGAATACTGCATCCTCGCTTTCAACTTCGGAGCTGAACGGCAGGTCTATCAGGCCAAAGCGCTAAAGGAACTGCACGAGGGTAGTTCTGACCCAGGGGTTATGCAGGAACTGCGCACAGCGACGGACCTCGCCCTCTGGGCGACGAAAGTCACTGCACGCTCCCTGGGCCGGGCGATGTCCACTTTGGTGGTCCAGGAACGCCACCTGTGGCTGAACCTGGCAGACATGCGCGAGTCCGACAAAGTTTGGTTCTTCGACGCCCCTGTCTGTCAGGCTGGCCTTTTCGGCGACGCCATCGAGAGCTTTGCCCAGCAGTTCTCGGTGGCCCAGAAGCAGACGGAGGCGATTAAAAACATTCTGCCCCGGCGACCAGCTGCTGCCTCCACCCCGTCGCCGGCCACAGCCCCTCCGCCTGCTCGTCGCCGAGGGCGTCCCCCTGCGTCAGCCTCTGCCCCTGCCAAACCCAAGTAGCAGCCTCCACCCGGGAAGAAGGGCGCCGGACGCAAAGGGGCCGCCCAACCCGCTCAGGGCCCCGCGAAACCAGCCGATAAACGGAAGGGTAAGCGGCCCTGAGACGGGCAGCACAGGGACGGATGGATCTGCTCGGAGGGAGATGGTGTCCGCACCCCCCCACCCCCCCACCCGGAGGAGGACTGGGGGGCCAATACCTTTCTCAACATCTCTCTGCCGCTGGCTCTCCGGAGCCCAGCGGTACCCACATTGTCAATAAAAGAGCAGTTTCCTTTGTCCGGGTCAGGTCTGACCATTCCACCTCGCTGCCCCACCCTGGGTACGTCTGTGGTGGCATTGGTCCAGCTTGTACAGTCTCTCGGAGCCTGGCTAGCGCTCCCCAGGCCATCTCGCTGGCTCATCCGTACCATCAGACTCGGTTACGCGATTCAGTTCGCGTACCGGCCTCCCAAGTACAAGGGCATCCTCTTCACCTCTGTGCGGAGCAGCGATGCCCACGTCTTGCGGTCCGAGATCGAGGTCCTACTGGCGAAGGACGCGATCAAGCCGGTTCCTCCAACCGATATGAGGACGGGGTTTTACAGCCCCTACTTCATTGTACCCAAAAAAGGGGGTGGGTTAAGGCCAATCTTGGACCTGCGTGTCCTGAATCGGGCCCTGCACAAGCTCCCGTTCAGGATGTTAACGCAGAAACGCATTTTCGAATGCATCCGTCCCCGAGATTGGTTTGCAGCGATCGACCTGAAGGACGCATACTTTCATGTCTCTATCCTTCCTCGACACAGACCGTTCCTACGCTTTGCGTTCAAGGGGAAGGCATATCAGTACAAAGTCTTACCCTTCGGGCTGTCCCTGTCGCCTCGCGTCTTTACGAAGGTCGCGGAGGCAGCCATTGTTCAGCTCAGAGAATGCGGCGTTCGCATTCTTAACACATCTCGACGACTGGCTCATTCTCGCCCAGTCTCGGGAACAGTTGTGCGAACACAGGGACCGGGTGCTTCGTCACCTCAGCCTGTTGGGGCTTCGGGTCAACCAGGAGAAGAGCAAACTCTGTCCTACACGGAGTATCTCTTATCTTGGCATGGAGCTGGACTCGGTCAGTCAGACTGCGCGCCTCACAGAGGAGCAAGTCCGGTCAGTGTTGAACTGCTTGAATACGTTCAAGAGCAGGACGGCGGTCCCACTGAAATTTTTTAAGAGGCTCCTGTGGCATATGGCATCTGCAGCCGCAGTAACGCCACTCGGATTGCTTCATATGAGACCGCTTCAGCACTGGCTTCATGGCCGAGTCCCGAGATGGGCGTGGCAGAGCGGCAAGTACCGGGTCCCAGTTACTCCGTACTGTCGCCAAACCTTCAGCCCGTGGTCGGACCCTTGGTTCCAATGGGCAGGCATGCCCTTAGAACAGGTGTCCAGGCATGCTGTGGTTTTCACGGAGGCCTCGTCCACCGGCTGGGTGGCCACGTACAACGGGCATGCAGTCTCGGGTCTGTGGACGGGGCCCCAGCTGCATTGGCATATCAATTGCCTCGAGTTGCTAGCAGTACGTCTTGCTCTAAGCCGCTTCAAAAAGCAGCTTCAGGGCAAGCACGTGCTGGTCCATACGGACAGCACTGCGGCCGTTGCGTACATCAACCATCAGGGTGGTCTACGTTCCCGTCGCATGATGCAACTGAGGTTGCTTCGAGCCATTCACATCCCTGGTGCGCTGAACCAGACAGACTCCACCCCCGGACCGTCCAGCTGATATGGGACCTTTTCGGAGCCGCGCAGGTAGACCTGTTTGCCTCTCCGGACTCGACCCATTGCTAGTTGTACTATTCCCTGACCGGGGGGACCCTCGGCATGGATGCACTGGCACACAGCTGGCCCCGGGACCTACGCAAATATGCGTTTCCCCCAGTGAGCCTTCTTGCACAGACTCTGTGCAAGGTCAGGTAGGACGAGGAGCAGGTTCTGTTAGTTGCGCCCTACTGGCCCAACCGGACCTGGTTCTCCGAACTCCTCTCGACAGCCCCTTCCTGGCCGATTCCCCTGAGGAAGGACCTTTTTTTCTCAGGGACGGGGCACACTATGGCACCCGCGTCCAGACCTCTGGAAACTCTATGTCTGGTCCCTGGACGTGACGCGGAGGTTCTAGGTGGCCTGCCGCAAGCTGTGGCAGACACCATCGCTTCTGCTAGAGCCCCCTCTACGAGGCGCCTCTATACTCTGAAGTGGAACCTGTTCGTTGACTGGTGTTCTTCCCGCCGGGAAGACCCCGAAGGTGTTCGGTTAATGTCGTGCTTTCTTTCCTACAAAAGGGTTGGAGCGAAGGCTGTCTCCCTCCACCCTCAAAGTGTACGTCGCCACAATAGCGGCGTATCACGATGCAGTAGAAGGTAAGTCCTTGGGTAAGCACGACTTAATCGTTCCTCAGAGGTGCGAGGAGACTAAATCCTCCTCGTTCAACCTCGGTACCCTCTTGGGACTTAGCCCTGGTGCTGAAGGCACTTCAGGGTCCTCCCTTTGAGCCTTTGCAGTCTGCAGAGTTAAAAATTATCTCTATAAAGACAGTACTCCTGACTGCATTGGCCTCCATCAAGAGGGTAGGGGACCTGCATGCACTTTCGGTCAACGAATCGTAGCTAGAGTTCGGGCCGGCCAACTCTCACGTCATCCTGAGACCCAGGCCCGGATACGTGCCCAAGGTTCCCACCACTCCCTTCCGGGACCAGGTGGTGAACCTGCAAGCGCTGCCTTTGGAGGAGGCAGGCCCAGCCCTGGCTTTGTTGTGTCCCGTCCGCGTCCCCCGCGCTTACGTCAACCGGACTCAAAGCTTTAGGACCTCAGAGCAGCTCTTCGTCTGTTACGGAGGCCAGCAGAAGGGAAAGGCTATCTCCAAGCAGAGGTTAGCCCACTGGATAGTGGATACTATCATCTTGGCTTACCAGTCCCAAGACGTGCCTTGCCCGTTCGGGGTGCGAGCTCATTCCACTAGGAGTGTAGCCTCCTCCTGGGCGCTGACTCAAGGCGCCTCGCTGACAGATATATGTAGAGCTGCGGGATGGGCGACACCAAACACGTTTGCTAGATTCTATAGCCTCCGTGTAGAGCCGGTTTCTTCTCGTGTACTTGCCTCCAGTGGCCGGTAAACGTGAAGTATCCACCCCAGAGACCGCCATATGGTACTTCCCTGACAGGTTAGTCCTTATGGTTTTCCACCTCTCCTCCTTGAGGACGTGGCTCCGCAGCGTCCCGTCTGCCTGATGGGCACGCTTTCCCAGCGTCATCCAATAGTCTCACTGAGTGGGTCTTGCAGAAACAGCTGTGACGGACCTTCCCTGCTTGGTGCCCTGACTCCTGCTCCAACCTAGGAGCACTTCAGCGAGCCCAAGCAGGGCGCTGGAAGGGCCAGCCTTCCTGGCGTGTTGGTAGGGATCCCCAATTTGTCGGTCAGTTTCGACGTACGTCGAACGTGACCAACTGAAAGGGAATGTCTCGGTTACGTATGTAACCCTCATTCCCTGAAGGAGGGAATGGAGACGTACGTCCCGTCGCCAGGAGCTGTGCTTCCGCTGAAGGGCCGAGTCACTTTTTCGGCTTCTCAGTTGGAAAAGCGAGGATGCGGTATTCCACTTCCGTATTTTTACCCACGCTGCGGGGCGGTGCGTGGACCGCATCCCAACATTATTGCGTTTTCATACACTCGAAGTAGATTGGTCTCTGAAAATGATCCCCAATTCGTCGGTCAGTTCCGACGTACGTCTCCGTTCCCTCCTTCAGGGAACGTGGGTTACATACATAACCGAGATGTTAAATATCGTTAAACTGTCATTTTTATGTATAAGGCGATACTGGGGTGCTCTATATAAGTATAGCGCAATTATGAGTGTTATACTGTATACATGATATACAGTACACAACCTTTTTTCTATCAGTGAGTGCTATGTGTATAGTTGTTCACTATTATTTAAAAAAAAAAAAAAGTGTGCTAAATAGCATGGATCATGGGATGATGGTAAAGGGGGCTCACACACACTGTCTTTGCAAAGATTCTGTGCTACATCCCTAACTATGGTATACATTAAAGGACCATCTGATATAACCATTGTACCATGGTACCAGCATGCACACTGCCTTTTATAAGGGATGTATTTTAAAACTGACATTATTGAGAATAATAGAAATGTTACAGAATTCATCTGTCACATTGGGGCAATCGTGGCCTAATGGTCAGAGAGTCAGACTGTTAACCTGAAGGTTGCAGGTTGTACTCTCAAACCGGCAGGAAATGTGTGTGTCCATGGTTTGCAGTGTGTGTGTGTTCACTACTCACTGCTCCTAATGTACGTGCACTAACTGGGATGGGCCTTCACGTCATGTCACTTTCACTTTTTTCACTGTCATTTAAAATCCATCCATTTTCCAAACCACTTTATCCTCTACAGGCTAGCAGGGATGCTGGAGTCTATCCCAGAGTTTCGGGCCACAGGTGGATGGCCAGTCCATCACAGACATTCAAACTGTCAAAAAAAGGTTGAGAACAAATTCTAGTACATTGCTGTTGAGGCTCTAAGCTTCAGTGCATGTTTAAAAGCAGTCGCAAACTGACGCCATTGTCATCAAGTTTTTTTTTAAGTTTGTCAAAATCAATACAACTATGACTGTTTCACTCTCACATATTAATCAGCTCAAAGACGATTGGTGAAACAGTAAATGATCAAAACATTGATTGGGTTGAAATCATTAATACATTTCATGTTTGTTTAATTAGGCACAAAACCACATATTTAATTAAAAATTGGGGCATTTTTATGGTGATAGTGTTGCATTTGTTAATGTTATTTAAAATCACATGGGGGCACAGGGCCCCTAGGAGTCCATCAGTCCGTTATTTCCTTAACGCAAGATCATGCGTGTGTGAGACCGGAGTTCTCAAGCGAGATTGGAATTGTTATTAAAAATGATAGCCCGCAAGAAGCTTGCGATCCAAATTGTCTGTGTGCTGAAAAGGAGAAAAAGTTGGGGAGGGGGAAATGGTTGGGGAGACGTGGGGAGCAAGGATTGTGTTCTGCAAAGAGAGTTGGAGGTAAATAAATCATTTTGCAATGTGCTGCTGTTGCGGCTGGTTAAGCAAATGTTTGTGCTTTGTTTTTTGTTAGATATAATTGTGTATCCATTAAAATACAGATATTGTGGTCTATAACTCCTCGCCGAACTTCCCACTGCTCTGTATCTCACTCTCTCATTGACACATTTCACACAGCAGGATTTTGAATCACTGACAAGTCCAGATATTTAGCATGCCAAATATCTCACGGGCGTCAGCGACTCATTATCTTTGATAATTCATACTGCGCGATTGTCATTCGCATGAACGAGCACCGGTTTGCCTCTGATTTCGGGCATTTGTCGGCGATTTTGCAAAACCTGCCGTCGAGTTAAAATCGGGCCTAAAAACATGCAGTGTGAACTCGGCATAAAAAAATATAAAGTAGAAATTATTAGACTATGTTTTACAAGAAAATACTATTTCAGTCTTTCTCTTTTAAAATGTCATGCTTCATTTGATGTGTTACTTGTTCATTTTTGGAATTATTTGTAAAATTTACTAGCAATTTTTGAGACCTTTTTTTCATTGTATAAGATGTTTATAAAATGTTTGTGTAGTTTGTAAAGCCTTGTATTTGCCCTTTGTTAACAGGTGTGCACCCTGCTGCAGGTGTGGTTTTGTTCCAGGCCATCAGTACACTGACCTCGTCCTGTCGCAGGTCAATTACTGGCTGTGGAGCTCCGTCAGATGTTTGTTCCACACCTCCACCCCTAATCACTCCCAAACCCAGACGTCCCACCGCTGACTCTGTCTGAACATCTGCTAAACTTCCTGCTGTACACTGGAAACCTGGAGATCTTTTTTTCCCTTCTTTAAATCAAGAAGAGCACCATTGGGAAACAACAGACAGCTTTTTCAGGAATTTGTAGAACCTGTGTAGAAGACTATTCCTGGGGTTGTTTAATGGTTTTGCATTCCCTTTGAATTAAAGAAACTAAGCAATATGGATACAGTATCTCTGAACACCTCCCTGTTCTCTGGCGGTCAGAGCATCAGTACGGATTCTCCCAATTTGTCCATGAGATCTATAGGTTTCACCAATGACACGGATTCTTCCCTCAGCAGTACACTCTTACACTGGAACTTCTTCCTGGCTGGCAACTACATCAGTGTGGGTGAGTTCTTTTTATAAAGAAAAAAGGTTCAAGGAAAAGTTCACCCAAAAACATGAAAGTAAATACTGGTCATTCCAAGCCTATTTTGTTGGAGGAACATTGAGTAGATTTTTTTAAACATACATTAAATAGTGATCATGTCTGTCATAACGAAGCATACAAAAGCTAAATAAATACATAAAAAGTCCCCTCCTCTGAAGCTTGCATCTAACCCTCCATGCCGTGTCGCATCATTTACATGAAATGTAATAATTGTTTTTTGGTGAACAATTCCTATAGTATCGCAGAGTGGCTATTTTCTGTGCTCTTGTAAGGATGAATATTTGCATAAAGGAATACTTTCAAACTCCAAGCATATTTTGGAATGTTTGGAGATTTTGCTATTTAAAATTTGAGGTTAATTTGTTAGATATTTGTGCCATAATATTTGTAGCTGAAGTCAACAATATTTCAAGGCTGAACAATTTATCACAGTGCTCTAGCTAGCCAGACTCCTTTTAATCCAGACTCTAAGAAAACATGTTGTACTCTCATTTTTGCTGCTGGTAAAAGATGTACAACATCTCCTGACTCAACATGTGTGATCTCCTTAATGAATCACTTATTGTTCACAAAGCTTGAAATGTATGTTTATAATGGCTGTTTTACAGTGCAGTGATCAGTTTATTGGCTGCATCTGACTCTTTCATGTATGTGAGGTTATCTCTCAGCTAATCACATAGCACAAAGTATAAATCGAATTAAATAGCTAGCTCTGACAGTTCTCTGACATTCAGCTTGCTTCCTCATGAATGAAAGACTTGTGTTTTGTGGTAGCCTCAATAGCTTAAAAATGTGATGATTGCGTAATTGAACGTTGAGGAAACCGTGAAAGATTAGAACATTATTTTTTAAAAAGCTGAACGTAACAACGGGAAGAAGGAGGCGGGAACCGGCGAATGTTCAAACACTTTAATCAAAACTAAACACAAACTGAAAGTAAAAATCCTCACGACGGCTGCCGCACACACATAATAAAACATAAACAAACACAACGCAAAAGTCCAGGCCTGGTCCTCTCTCATTTTATGCATCCGAGCTCCTCCTCGCCTCGTTCTCACAGTCCCTAATCTACGAAATCACTTTTTCTTTTTTTCTTTTTTAACCTGTAGAATCTCTTTCCCAGTAGACTTCCATTTTAAGTTAATTATTCTAAATGTCATATTTGTTTACTTTTACAAACTAAGGGATGAGTGGAAACCATTGTTTGATGAAAATTCCTTTAGTTTAATTGTATTACCAGTATCAAATTTCCGATGTCAGTATTTGGGTTAATTCTGTTAACTCTTTGTTAAGTTCTAAATTTCCATGACAAATCTTTTGTGATGCTAATTTCTGCATTACAGACACGCTGGGAATCTAATAACTGTGAACAGTTCTCTTGGATTCATTTAAGCTTACATGTGTTTACTGTCTCAATAAGGACCATTACTGGTAATTACTTGTTGAAGGTGACTAACACATAAAAACAATTTGCAACATCATCAGAAATCCATAACATTTACATAGCGACATGTTTCAATTAAATGTCAGTTTAAAGCTGACTTGATTCCATTTTGATAGCATGCTTTACTACTACTTTTAAATGAATTTATCCTCATTTGTTCCGAGTGGGTGGATTATTTGATAGACCCCCTTACGGCTGTGTACATAGCTAATTTCCTTGAAGGAATTCAGAGTTGGGTTCATCAGGGTTGTGCCACATTCAGAACTCAATTGAGAATGAAATCTCAATTTAATTCCAAAATGTAATCAATCAAGGTTTTAAATTAAGGACATGTGTTGTATATCGTTGTATTTTATTGAATTTTATCTTTTATTATCATGGTGGAACAACACTTTATTACATTCATTTACCCTGCAGAGAGGCAAACAACATGAAGCAGGCTTGCAATATTAATGATGTAAGTTTTCTTTCAAAACTTGTGTTTGAATTATGAAATTAATTTTGCAATTCAGCAAATTCTGCTTGTCATCCCGATTCAAATTCCAATTTAACAGTCTATTGTTGGCAATTAAATTTAATTTCTTAATTTGAATTAACCAAATTATGCAAAAGAGGTCTAATAATCGGTTTAACTTTTTCCTTTTTATCAACATTTGAATGTGGGTAAGTTTCATAAAAAAGCTAAATTGTGAACAATAAGCTAAGAAAATAAAGTTTTTTTAAAGACTACATCCAGATCAGATTCAGAATGATAATTTAAAACATAAACAGTGTAGATCGAGTCCATCAACACCCCCAAATCATGCACAGTCCTATACCTCTACATGGCTTTGACATTTCATTCGGTAACGTTAGGAAGTTTTGATTTATGTGCTGTTTATTGTTTGATGAACAAGTTAGCTTACATATGCTTAAAGGGATAGTTCACCTAAAAATGAAAATTACCCCATGATTTACTAACCCTCAAGCCATCCTAGGTGTATATGACGAATTGTATTCAGACGAATACAATCAGAGTTATATTAAAAAACGTCCTGGCTAATCTAAGCATTATAATGGCAGTGAATGAAATGACAGCCCAAAATTTGAAGACAAAAAAGTGCATCCATTCATTATAAAAGTAATCCACACGAATCAATGGGTTTTTGTAAGAAAAATATATTAATATATTAATATATTTAACACGTTATAAAGTAAAATATCTAGCTTCTGGCGGACCGGCGCCCGTATTTAACTTACGAAAAAAAAATTAACTGGCGCGACGATGACATTGGACGTAGCGGACGGAAGCTAGATATTTAACTTTATAACGTGTTAAATATGGATATTTTTCTTACAAAAATTCACTTTTTTGGTCTTCAAATTTTGGGCTGCCATTCACGCAAAGCTTGGAAGAGCCAGGACATTTTTTAATATAACTCTGATTGTATTTGTCTGAAAGAAGAATGTCATATACACATAGTATGACTTTAGGGTGAGTAAACTATGGTATAATTTTTGCATGAACTATCCCTTTAAAGGCAGCATGAAACAGAAGTTTTCAATTTTTTTTCTATTGTGAATGCAACGGCTTCTGAAATTAGAAAAAATGTAGGACGGGGCCTGATTTCATCTTTCGTGAATTGATTGGATCGTTGTATTGGAAGTTGGGCTTTGCAAACAAAATGGAGGCAGAAACGAGACAGACCGCAATAGCCCTGCCCTCGCGCTATAGCACATAACAGGAAGAGAAAAGAAGTCGTTTCGAGGGGGAGGGAAGGTTAACGTTTTTGATTAAAGATTATGAGGGCACATGAATTTTAAAATGATTAATAAAGTGCACAGATAAATCATTTGTAATAAACACTACAATATTACATTAAAAAATGGGTCAACTTTGATTTCATGGCAACTTTAAGCGATGCATCTATCACTGGTTTCTGCTTCTTCTTCACTTGTTTTTGGACCCAGAGATTCTGTACTCTTTCGGAAGATGCGTAATAGCGCCCCCCTACCGTATAACAGAGAAAACATGAATTGCTGGAAAATTCCGTCAATGGTGAGAAAATAGTTCATTGGGGATTAATCTAGTCCAAGTGTTTAGCATCATACATTTTTACACGTACCAGTGGTAACTTGCCAGGACATGTTCTATGTCAAGGATGTCAGTAACAAAAGTTTCCTATTATCGAAACTCCTTATCTTTGTACAAAAGCAGCTTTTGAGTTTTCTGCATGAGCGGACTCTTTAGTTCACTTCCAAACCTTATGTCAAACTTTCCACTTTCCAATTCCACCGGCAACTTGTCCTGACAGGCCGCTGTCAGAGGCCCGTTGAAACGACAACTACAAAAACAAACAAAACCATAGGCCCCATTCATCATCATCATCTCCTGGCAGTCGATGCAGACTCCCTGCAGTCTGTCAGACACTCACAAATGGATTACTCACCGGGCTCCGTGACACTTCCTGTTAGGACACATTTTATTTCCTGCTAGGGCATATACTTTGATGCACACTGAATGTCACACATCATTGCACACAACATATTTACATAATATTGAATGTAAGGCTCTTATCACAAATTTTACAAGTTGGAAAAAACTGTGTTTTCGGTTGCTCTTCATAAGGTGTTTTCATTTGAATCTAATAATTTTGATTTTGAGCTGAAGCATTTAGATGGCTTCTCTTATTATCCAACAGAGGGCAGAATTTGTCCTTTTGTGGTCTTATAATGTTATATGTTATATTCAGATTGGTCCACTGTCATACTACTCTTACTATCTTTGCAGTATTCACTACAGACTGTATAATGTGCATATTATGTGACATTTTTGTATGCACATAGAATATGACCTACTGCATTTGCCAAAATGTGCAGGGTACAAACAGAGCACTGCTTGAGATACTGTTTCCCACAATGCAATACATATGCTCAGCTTGACCTTTCATTCCAGAATAATGAACTGGTTTTGTTTTCTTGACTCTTTATTTGAATGTTAAAAATGTTATAGGCCTATAATTGTTTATTTTTTCCGATATTACATGAACTTGACATGGCTCGCTGAATTCAACATGCAATGTAACAAAGTCATAGTGTCGCATAATACGCACTGTTTTGCACTTTTTTCCCCGTTTTTAACATTTGCGCAATAAACTACAGAAAAAGTGCAGTGTTTAAATGACTTGGAACACTAGATCGCTGAAGAATCTTCCCATGACAATGCACTCTATATTTAATGACTAGTCATATTTAATTACTATTCATATTTAATTATGCTACTTACAATTTTTTGCCATAAATTCCTATAAAAATCTACTTGTAAAAAAAGTACTTGTGTCTGAAACGATCAGCAACATAATAAATCACTTCTTACTGAATCTGTCATATTGATTGGCACGTATAGCTGTTCTGTGCCTTCAAGCCACACTCACATACATGACTTCCCGTGTTAATCATTTTTATTTCAGCGGCGCTGTGTAAATATGGAATAGCATATCTCTGGGTGTTCGATTGCCAATTCTCTGAAAATCATTATTAAGCAATAATTCTTTCATTTAACACCTATACCAAAATACTTATAGCATATCAGCATCTGAGCCATTTGTGATTCTGATTTTGTAACTCATTTCAGTCTACTGCAATATTTACAGCTGAATATAATGAACTGGTGTTTTGTTTTGTTTTGGGGGTATTGGTCGTGTTTCTGAAAAAAAGACAGGTTGTCCTTGTTAAATAATTTGATGCTATCCCTTGTTTGTCATCCTTCTTTAAGAAAAAAGCATGGGGAATGGTTTACACATGTCCCTCATGGATCAGTATAATCAGGTACACCTTGTTATTTCTTTCCCTCTCTGTGATTCTGTCTGTTTACTTTTATTATTTTTTCAGAGGACCATCTTCATATTGATGGGCTTGATTACTCAGGAAACAATTGTGCTTGCTTCCATAATCAAAAAATCAGAAAAAGGCTTTGATGGTTATTTATGTACCGTACAGCCTGAATAATCACAAAGCTAAAGTAGGCCACTGATTTCCCCGACTCACGTGTCCTCAACAAGCCCAAAACTCCTCTCTCCCCACAGTATTATTAAAATAAAGCACTGCTTTCTAGAACAACACTTATAAATATTAACATACAAATTTGAACTTGTACTTGACCTTTCATTTTGTACAACTCCGTTCAAAAATTTAGGTTAGTAAGACTGTTTTATGAAAGAAGTCTTTTATGTTAGTTAGTTAGTTAGTTAACTTTTTTGTCCTTAAGGGCGATTCTTAGTGTAGACAGCAGTATACATACATGTTCGTACAGCAACACAAAACACATTAAATAACACACTTTTATAATAGATCATTAAAAAACTTAATAGTTGCAGGTATGAAGGAGTTTTTATATCTATTAGATTTACACAAGGGGAGTTTAAGTCTCCGACCCGATGGAAGCAGTAGAAATTCAGTGCACAATGGGTGGGCGATGTCAGAAAGGACTAGCTGGCCCTTCCTAGTCACCCTATGTTCATAAATTTGTGTAATGGTCCTTAAATCAGTTCCAACAATCTTGCTGCACATTTTAACAATACTAGTCAACTTACTCTTATTCCTGACATTTAAATTACCATACCAGCAAATAAAACTTAAGACAGATTCAATAAAACAGGAATAAAACATTCTCATGAAAGAAACATCCATATTAAGAGTTCAAAAAATACATACGCTGAAGAGCTTTTCCTCTAATAATTTCAGTATTTGCTTGTCAAGTACAGTCCCTAAATATTTATACTGTTTGACCACATCTACTTGATGTCCCTTTATTACAACAGGTAGCACAGGTACAGAGTTCTTCTTATGGATATGTTCACCAAGGCTGCATTTATTTCATCAAAATAGTACTATAGTGAAATATTATTACAATTTAAAATAACTGTTCTCTATTTTATTATATTTTATAATGCAATTCATTTCTGTAATGCCAAAGCATTTCAGTATTCATTACTGCAGTCTTCAGTCACGAGATCTTTCAGAAATCCTTCTAATTATATACACTATTGCCAAAAGTTTTGGGACGCCTGCCTTTACATGTACATGAACTTTAATGACATCCCATTCTTAATCCGTAGGGTTTAATATGGAGTTGGCCCACCCTTTGCAGCTATAACAGCTTCATCTCTTTTGGGAAGGCTTTCCACAAGGTTTAGGAGTGTGTTTATGGGAATTTTTGACCGTTCTTCTAGAAGCACATTTGTGAGGTCAGGCACTGATGTTGGACCAGAAGGCCTGGCTCGCAGTCTCTCGCTCTAATTCATCCCAAAGGTGTTCTATCGGGTTGAGGTCAGGACTCTGTGCAGGCCAGTCAAGTTCCTCTACACCAAACTCACTCATCCATGTCTTTATGGACCTTGCTTTGTGCACTGGTGTGCAGTCATGTTGGAACAGGAAGGGGCCATCCCCAAACTGTTCCCACAATGTTGGGAGCATGAAATTGTCTAAAATGTCTTGGTATGCTGAAGCATTAAGAGTTCCTTTCACTGGAACTAAGGGGCCAAGCCCAACCCCTGAAACGAAACCACACCATAACCCCCCCTCCACCAAACTTTACACTTGGCACAATGCAGTCAGGCAAGTACTGTTCTCCTGGCAACTGCCAATCCCAGACTCGTCCATCGGATTGCCAGACAGAGAAGCGTGATTCGTCACTCCAGAGAACACGTCTGCACTGCTCTAGAGTCCAGTGGCGCCGTGCTTTACACCACTGCATCCGACGCTTTGCATTGCACTTGGTGATGTAAGGCTTGGATGCAGCAGCTCGACCATGGAAACCCATTCCATGAAGCTCTCTACGCACTGTTCTTGAGCTAATCTGAAGGCCACACAAAGTTTGGAGGCCAATACTTTTGGCAATATAGTGTATTATATAATATATTTGGTGCTAACATATATTATTATTCAGACAACTAACTATAAACAATGACAGTTAAACTAACTTTAACTATGATGTTAAAGCTTAATGTTAAATGCTAAGAATGCATTATGTACTTGCATTTCATTATGAATTTTACTCTGACACATTTTGGAACGAAACAAAGTGATTCTGAACATGTGTAGTTACACTTAAAAAATAAATAAAATAAAAACCTGTAAAATTTATGGTAAAAATGGCAGCTGTGTTTGCCAAAACTTTACCATGAAAACGATAGCAACATTTTAGGGTTTACAGGAAAGATATGATTCCATCCACTAAAGTACCAAAAACCTTTGCACCTGTATAATATACTGATAACCTCCTAACATAAGTATAAATTCATAACAAACTGAGGTATAATATATAGAAGATGCACAATGCGGTATTTTTTGTTGAAATAATATTATACGGTTTTATTATTTTGAATTTTATGAATATTTTATTGATAATATTTAGAGTTTTTATTTTTGTATTTTCCATTTTCATTTTAGTTAAAGTGTTAGTAATTTTGTTACTTTTTGATTTTGATAGTTATTATTATTATTTTAAATGTCTACGTTTATAGTTTTAATTCATTTTTATTTTCATTTTAGTTTTTTTTAGTAACGTTTTATTAAAATGAGAAATTGGAAGACTAGCTGAAATAAAATAAGTTTAAGGTTTTAAATTAATGTTTATTTTATTCTAAGTAACACTTTCTTTACGGTTTTAGTTATAATATCCCTCGGACAGTGTCATACACACAAATACAAAACACCATTATGGTAAAACACATGACAATAAAATAATACAATAAACATTAATTAGGCAACATTAGACATGTAATTTTTTTAAGGAAATAATCACTGTATATAATAAAGGAAATTACTTTTCCATAGCATTTTTTTACCTTTAAAATTACAACAACAACAAAAACGTTACTGTATAGAAATATGTTTTATGTACTTGCGTAAACTATGTATCTCACACAGATACAGCTCATCTGACTCAGTCCAACTTGGCCGTTGGAAAAAAGTTATTTCAGGCACACAAATTGAATTTTACAACAACAACAAAAAAAACCCACCAATTTCACAATTTATAGTTTTGCACATCTGTGGCAAAGATCTTCTCATTTATCTGTTGTTTGGATCCACTTCACTGGCTCTGTTCTCTAAATCCACCATGCTCATCATTAAATTGTTTTTGTTTGTTTCACGTCTGCAGATGTAGACTGCTAGAAGATTTTGAACTTCATTCCAACTTTGGTCAGCCAATGGAATTTCTTTAGAGTCAGAGTTGGATTTGAAAGGGAATAGAATTGGGCATCTGACAAAGCTGTTAGGTTTCATGTTAAAAATGTAGAGAGTTAAATGTGATTTATCAGTTTGCGCAGTAAAGATCCCTGTGTGTGCTGATGTGGTTGTGTCTATACATGTGTTTGGTTGTGTTGGTGCTACTCTGAAGAGCTTCAGGAATGGAATAATTGTTCCGTTGCTTATCAGTGAGAGCACATGCTGTGTAAGTTATCACCACTCATGCACTTATACTTGTGCTGAGCAAGAGAATCAACAGGCGTCAATGGCTCTCTTAAGGAAGCCATCAAGGCTAATCAGGATGATGCGAAAGGCCATCATTGTAAATCCACAGCCATTTTCTCCCCACAAATAGCCGTGCTTTATGTGTTTATGTGCTGCACTAAAGGGCACATTAAGGCAGAAATGTACTGCTATAAGATACGGATATGTTGGCTTAATAGCTTACTTCAAGCACTTCAGGGAGAGTTCTCTAATGTTCCTACTTTGATTTTTCTACTCAGTCTCTGTCCACTGTGAAGACCATTGTGAAAAATAATTGGAACAGAAGCCTCTGACTCTGTGAAAACCATATTCCTAAAAACCATTGACAGAGAAAAATGAATTGCACATGCAATTGTCCATTGTAGCATTTTTTTCATAGAACTCGACATTACATTATTGATGTGAGAATGTATTGTTCTGCTGTGTCTGGGATCATCTGTCTGAACATCAAAGTATTTCAGTGTCAGTATCTATCTATCTATCTATCTATCTATCTATCTATCTATCTATCTATCTATCTATCTATCTATCTATCTATCCATCTATCTATCTGACCATTTCCATCCATCTGACCATTTCTATCCACCCATCTGACCATTTCCATCCATCTGACCATTTCTATCCATCTGACCATTTCTATCCATCCATCCGACCATTTCTATCTATCCACCCATCCATCTATCTGACCATTTCTATCCATCCATCCAACTAACCATTTCTATCCATCCGTCCATCCATATTCTTGAGCCATTGTAAACGCTTCTGTGTTTACACTTTAAGCTTCTGTTGGTAATTATGTTAACATTCTTCTCATTATATGTGAAATGCTGTAAACCTCTCAGTAAAATTTCTGAAATTACGGAAAACTCAGAACAGATAAGTAGTCAATTAGACTGAAGCTTGCTTTTTCCATTTTTGTCTGCAAATTGCATCAAGGAGCACACTAACAGTGACCTAAAATCATCAATTTTTGATGAGAACTGGCAATTTTAAGCAACAAAAATGACAGTTTGAATTCAACTTTATGTGAATATGCAGCAACATGATAAGACTGTGGACGATGCACGGGCTTGCCATTTGAAGCTTAGACTGTTGTGCATTTTTTATTCATGCCAAATTGAATTTTCTTTACATTAACTGATTGTAAATCCTGTTGCTTTATAAATAAGAAGTTAATGTGTGTTTGTAGTTTGAGAAAAGCACTTAGTTTCATGTGCCCCGAGTCAACTCAGCCATGATTTAGCACAGGAGACATTATGAGCTGTAGATGATGGATAACACCACTGAGAATATGACTTATCTCTCTTCTCCCTGGGGAAAGTGATTTAGCTCCATTTTTGCTCTTTTATCCCCAATTGTTTTGATGAGCATGAAACCCAGAGGATGGGGGATAATGTGCAGTTGAATCAAAACCTCCTGCTGGGGAATGATATCTCTCTCTCTCTTTTTTGTGTGTGTGGTTTGATTGCTGTAGAAGTAGGTAAGCGCTTTGATGCATTTAGAACTTAAGCGAGTGACATCTTTAATGACAACACCTGAAATGTATGTTTCCTTAGCAGAGATGTCATGAGCAAGTGCAGAAAATGTTGGGAGAAGTAGAGAAAAAAATTAATACTCAAAACACAAGTAGTGAAGGATGTTTATCACCCTTTTCCAATTTCAAGTGAGCTAAATTGCTAAATTTAAAGGGGCTTTCACATGTACAGCAACAAAAACCTTGGTCTAAAGTCAATAGCGCAGTATTTTTTGTGTTGCGCGTTAGTAATATGTGCCTATAGGCGGGTGGTGTACAACACGTGTACACTCTGCTTATTACACACACAGGGACGCACAGCAGCACACAAACATGCCAAATATTAAAAATAAAAGGATTACAATGTAAAAGATTATTATTGTGTACATAAAGTTAAAAATGCCTACATGTCATAATTGATAACCAATCGTAGCAATACACACATGTATTTAAACTGACTCGTCAGGTTGAGGGTGTCTATATTCTGCCATGTAAATAGCGAATCCACCATGGTGCAAGCACAACTGGCTTTTAAAGGGAATGGGAGGTGAGACTGTGATTGGTTTATTGCATGTTGCGCCAAAACACACAAATGACTGATTAAGAGAATAGGTACAACCCTTTTCAATTAAATGAGTAGCAACACAGTCCGCCAGAAACCATGGCAGATGGAATCTGGCTGATACAGCTGGATACAGTGGTCAAGTATAGAAAAAGCTATTTGTCACCAACAGTGCAGAAACGCAGCAACCTTATTTTATTTTGCCAGTTTAATTGTTTAAATACATTACAAAAGAGAAAAGGTCAGAGGAATATCATTGGAAAAAAGGGTTTTGATCAGGACCTGCGTTAATATTAGAGAAGAAGCTTTTCAGCGCTGGATAGACCTATGCAGGAAGGCCTGAAAAGGGATGCTGAGGTTGCATAGTTTCTACTCCATACATGAGTAACATTGGTTTTGCTATGTTTCACAGAACCAAGATTTGCTGTTGTAGGGGAGAGCGGGGCACAACCTAACGCGGGATTAGTTGTAACACACATGGTTTAACACTTTCCACACATGCCAGGATGACGAAACTTAGTGTATTTACTAGTTGCCACATCAACATTATTTGAAGAAAATTTTAAAATCTTTGGAAGATATCACTGAACGTTTATTTAACCATAGCAAAAGTGCATTTCTTACTTAAGTTAATTTTTCATCTCTGTTTTTTGTGTTTATTTAAAATAAGACAAATCTGATATTATTTTAATCTTAAATCTGTTATTTAACAGTTGAGCTATTTCTTTAAAGCTGATCTAACCAGCAGAAGACACAAGCCGGGGTTAAATCCCAGTTGCGCAGTTGGGGTGTGTGGTAACACTGCGTTACAATGAGCCCCTATTAGAACTATGCTATTCTATTCTATACGTTTATGAATTTTTACACGAATTATTATTTTTTTAACTATGCTGTATAGCTGTGTTTTAAGGTGTGTTTGTTGTCAAACTCAAAAAGTAGTTTATTTTTAATGATAAAAAAATTGAAAAAGTTAATAATTGTATTTTATTGACTAAATATTTTTGATTGTATCAGATAACATCATGTTACAATGTGCCCCTTACATGTTACAATGTACCCTACCCATGGGGCATGTTGTCACATTTCATTTACATTCTTTTGGGGTAAATCAAGAAAAAAGTACATACTGTATTAATGAAACAAAACCTCATAATTGTACTAGACATGTGTGCACTTAATGTGGTAAAAAATAAATACTCTGAACCACAAGTGGATTTACACAAACTGAGAAAGTCAAAAAGGTTGTGCCCCGCTCTCCCCTAATGTTAGTCTGGAGCTGGTGTGCTGTTGGCGACTAACAACGAACTCTTGCTTGTATACTCTTATATACTCTAATATGTTCTTTTTTTGCTCTTCCTTGTTGTTTGTTCGTCATCTTCGCTTTATTTTTCACGAAGCAGTATTTTGCTTTGCTTCAGCTATGATAAAGAGACATTCACTCTTGCATTGCGTGTTTGTGCTTTTGGGGGCGGAGCAATGAAGAGAGGGGTGTGTTTGTTTGGGTTGATTTCAAACATCACAGTGTTTCTCAGATACTGTAACTTGCTGTGTGAATGCCTTTTAAAGGGGTCATAATATGCGTTTTGATGTTTCCCTTTTTCTTTAGTGTGTTATGTAGCTGTTTGTGCATGCCAAATTACAAAGCTCAAAGTCTCCCACAAAAAGATTTATTCTATCTAAGAGAAGGCAGATCCAGACCAAGCTAAAACGCCTCAATTGATTTCTCCCTCACACACCTACGCCACTATGTGGAAATATTTTCATAATGGTGCCCAAATGCATACGCAAAAAAGAAGGCGTGGCTTCAGTTACCATAGTAGTGTTGTCATCGTCATGCTGGGAGACGCTGTGTTTTTCTATGCGAAAGCAAAAGCACTTTATTTGGCCTTTTGAAAGTGGACGCAATTAGGAATCAGTGATTAAGATTTATTTACAACACTGTTCCAGAACTGTACAACCCAAATATACGTGTGTGCAGTTTATTTGTTAAATTATTTGCTATTGACTGCTCAAATGCAGAGTTTTGTGCAGTGTTGAGTAACGCATATTGTTTGTTGTTCTTACGATCAAAAGTGCAGAGATGGATTTATGTTTACACACATAGTATCCTCTGTTCTCCGCTTATAACTTGTGGTGAAAAGATGACAAACATAGATGCACTACGTGTTCTGTTTCACATTGGTTGCAATCGATTGGCTTGGTCATCTGCATTTTCAGAATCCGACTCGGGCTCTAACTGATATGGTAAAGCTGCCGACATTGTTAACTGTCTTTAATTGCTTTGGAAGCTGAAGCTCTCGATTATGGTAAGGGACGTTACATTTCCGACACAAGCTTGAGGCGTCTGGCCAATCAAAATGCACTGGGTCAGCTGGCCAATCAGAGCACACTGTGCTTTTCGGAAGGAGGGGCTTAGAAATCAACGCGTTGTAGAAAGACAGGGCATAGAGGAGCTACAATAATGTATTGTATGTGAAAAAATATGCATTTTTTAAACATTAAAGCATATTCTATTACACCTAATACACAAGATAATGATCTTTGAAAATAGAATCATATGACCCCTTTAAGGCAGCATCCTGAAACTGAACCTCACAACCAGGCCCACACAGCATCTTTCCCACAGAACACCACAGAATGCATGCAGATTTCCATAGAATATAAAGACCTATAATTCACAAAGCTCCACAAATCCCCTACTTCCATAGTGTATCAGAAAAAATATATCTTTTTATTTAGCATTGATAGAGAAGCGTTGAGGGGGACCTTTTATCCTACACTCAGGGTAAAATACTCAGCATGGAGCAAAAGACCCAAGTACTCATATTTTATTCATAGTTCAGCGTAATATCTAAGTTCAAAACAATCACTTCTGAAAGGTTTGTACCATATTCTGTTTATAATAAAATTATTTTATTTTTAATTAAATGTATTCAATAAATACACTGTAAAATTTGTTCATTAAAAAAATAAAATAATTATTGAATAATCTCATAATAACCGAAAATGGCTTTATATTAACAATAAATGATAGTCCATTTCAATACAGTTTTAACATTAGCATGTTGCTAAGCTAACAACGCAACAGTTAGGCGAAAACAATACATTGTGCATGCATATATTAGGTAAAATAGTTTATTTTTAATGAATTTAACAGTTTTTTTTAATGAATATACTTTTAAGGTATTGAGTGATTTCTCATTTCTCATATTGGGCAGATTTTTCAACTTAAAGTGTCTCAGAAAGCAGCATGATGGCACTGCTTCTGTTTTTGAAGCTTTGCATCACTTTACCTATGAAGCCTTAAAATGCAAAATTTTAGAACATTTAATTCTGCTATTCAATGGCTTAATAACCAAATGATTAATATAAGTAATGCACTATTCATCCGCAAAGCATACTCATTAGGCATTCATTAGCCTTGAGGATGTGATAACATATAATATAAATGTAAATGGCCATCACTGTGCTAAGAGTCATGTATTAGTGACTGTCATATTGCAGAACCTTTTGATCTATGACTAATAGCATTATGCTAATTGCTGGAAAGGTACCGCTGGAGAAATCTAAGGATGCAGTAGAATCAGGATTTAATTTTCAATCTTTGGTTTTGCAGGCCAGATCTCAAATACCCCAAGACCTAGAATACCCCCACCACCAGCATATTATATCTCATATTTCACTGACATTACGGTTGTATTCTGTAATTGTATCTTTTGACTTGTGTTAATTTGCAGTGAAACAGTAGTAAATGTAAACAGATACAGGAAAATGTACTGTAAAGTCATAGTACAAACTAGCTAGAGTCTTCAGGGTGGTTTCTAGGGTGTTTAAGGTAGTTGCCAGGGTATTTTGGGTTGTTGATTTGCTTGCTTTCTGGCTTAAGTCAAAAGAGTCAACCAAGTGTGCTGGATATTCTTTCCCTCATTTTATCACCTACAAAATTGTATATAACATAAACATAATAGGCCCTATTTTAACGATATAAGCGCATGGTTTAAAGCGCAGTGCACTTTTGCTAGTTTAATGACGGAAAAAACGGTCTGCGCACCATCCGCATGGTCCAAAAGAGTTGTACCTAGTACCTTAATGTGTCATGGGTGTGTTTTGGGTGTAACGTGCAATAAACCAATCAGAGTCTCATTTCCCAGTCCCTTTAAAAGCCAGTTGCACTTGCACCATGGCAGATTCGCTATTTACATGGCGGAATTTGCGAGCCGAAAGACTGAATGCTTCTCCAGAGGAATCCTTTTATTTTTAATATTTAAAAATGTTTGTGTGCTGCTGCGCGTACCTGTGTGTGTAATAAGCAGAGTGTATATGCGTTGTGCACCCGCCTATAGATGCATATTACTAACACGCCCTTTAAATAACACAAAAAATACTGCGCCATTGACTTTAGACCAGGTCTTTGTTGGTCAATGCCGCAGTCTTTTTCAGTTGCCTCAAAATAATTCTCGCAATTAACTAGTTGCTTACTAGCATGCATATTACTAGTATATTGGCTGTTTATTATTACTTATAAAGCACATATTAATGCCTTATTAATGCCAAAAACTACCTTACTAACTAATAATAAGCAGTAAATCAGGAGTTTATTGAGGCAAAAGTCATAATTAATAGTAAATATGTGTTCCCCATACTAAAGTGTTACCATTTATGGATATATGTTGTCACCTTTATAAATTATAATTTTATACAGAATCATCACTTTAGACAAATCGTCATTTTACAGATTTTCTATATGAGTATTAGATTAGATATACTAATCTTGAAAGTTAGAAGATTGGTGGTGGCTGCTTTGAGTCTAAAGTAATGGAAAGCTCTTAGGTGACCAGGATTGGAAAATAGTACGAGATCCTGGATCAACATGTATTCTTGGTTATGAAACAATATTCATTTAACAATAACACATTATTTGGTGTTTTTCATTCAAATTTATGAAAAAAAGAAAAAAAGAAAAAGAATATACATATTGACCGGAATGTAGTTCTGGACAGTAGAGAGCGTAACAGTTGGGTTCCGAACTCCATTAATTTTCTCCATAGGAAAATTGATTTTAAATGATAAATAAACCTTTAAAGACAGCCCTACTGTGAGCTACAAGGTTGTTAATCAATGGAATTTTCTTATGCTGAAGACATCAGCCCGCTTTATTTCAGCTTTTTTTTTAATAATTGTGTTTAACAGTCAAAACTACTTGTACCTATGATATTGTACAAAAAAATCAGAAAGTCGAAAAAAGCAACATGTGCCAAAATAGCTCTTTAGCTCCTCCCACTCCCATGAAGCACTGCGAACGATGTAAACGAGTCGATCTCCCTGTGCTCTCAAAATTCTGAAATGTTTGTATATATATATATATATATATATATATACATACAAACATTTCAGAATGTAATAAACTTTATTTGTATAAAACAATCTATTTTAAGTTTATTATGAATTGTAAAAACCTTATAATTTGCATGCAATGGATATGAAAGATGAGAAACACTCTGCTATCCTGCTAAAACAGCGGTCGCATTAGATCGCATGACGAAAGATAATGCAATTTAGTCATGGATCAGGTAATTCATGCCACACATGAGCCATATATACACACACACATTCTTATGTGGTATGTTGGAGGGCTTTTGAATATGAGCTCTGGACCTCATCATACATAACGTGGCATTTAAAAGCATCCAAGGCTGGCCGCCTGTGAAATCATTTCCTCACCAGCAATATATACCACCCTCACTGGGGCCTTCAGAAATTATTATTAATCTGCTGAGGTTTGCCAGAAGTCCTATCCATTCTAATTGCCTTGAACACTTAATGAGCTTGGGCAAACATGATCCTTGAGCTGCAAACAGGGCTGGTCCAACCCAGCTGAATATCTCACACATTGGGGTGCACCAATTGATCCACTGAGATCAATTGACGGCTGGCTTTTTTTCCAGCCAAGCATACACTCATTGTGCCGCCACAATGGTGGCTGCTGCCTTTTGTGGTTTTGCAAGGTCTGAGGGAACGGAATAAGAGGGAAAGGCATTGTGTGCAGATGCAATTAGCTCCAGTGGAATGAATGTTTGACGTCCTTGGCAGCTACATGCTGGGTGCTTGTGTACGTTTCAAATTACAATGCAGAGGTTGATCAAATAAAACCTTAAATATACAGTTTAACCAAAAATTACAATTCTGTCTTCATTTACTCAAACCCATGTCTTTCAAGACCTGACCTTTTTTCTTCTGTCTAATATCAAAGGAGTTATTTATAGCAAATGTCCAGGCTGCTTTTTCCCATGCAATGAAAGTGATTTGTAGCTATGGCTGTCAAGCGAGATTTTCAAGACAAGATTTTCAGTGAATAATGAGTTCAATTTCAGGTTGTTCCTCACACGCACACATACCGCCTTTGAACATTTTGTAATTTTGTGGTGCGTTTTATCTATTTTGAGAGCCAGTCCTCATTCCCATTCATTCTATGGAAGAGAGAAGCATAGTCATCATTCTAAATGTCTCCCAAGCTGAGAGAAAAAGAAAAGAAAAAAACACTGCTGTGGTTGCCAGAAAATGACCGTATAAATATATGGTCTGAACTTAAATTTACGGTAAAAACTGTATAGGCCTATTAATGGAAGCTTGTTCCTGCTGTGGAGTAAAAACAAAAAAGGTAATTGCGAAGTAAACAGTCATAATTCTTTTTTCTCTGAATTGTGAGATATAAACTCTTCTAATTTTATATAAACTCTTTATAATTCGCAATTGCGAATTTACTCTATATCTCACAATTCTGAACTTTTTCTTAATTGTGAGATGTAAACAGGCAATCTTGAGAAAAATCTTGTAATATCTTGTAATTCTGGTGGTTAAAGAGAGAGCCACATGATGAATCATAGTTCATCACCACTGTAAAAAATTATAGGATCAATAAGTTATGACAACATATGTTTTTAAGTTAATTTAACTCATCAAAATAAGTTAAGCAATTTCAACTTTTTAATTTAAGTTATACAAGTTTCAAGTCAAAATTGTAAGTCAGTTTAATGTAAATTGTAAATAGTGAGTTGAAATGACTTGTACTTTTAGGTTGCTTTAACTTAAAAATTTAAGGCAGCAGTGAAATAGGTTGAAATTTTTTACAGTGTAGTAGCTTTTCCACAAGCTGAGGTAAATACTATTTACTAAGAAGAAACAATTATTTTAATGAAAAAACATCAAATGCGAAGTGTCACAAAGGGAATTCTGGGAATGTCAATTTGCGGCTTTTCACTGTAAATTATAAGAGGACTGGTATCACTTTATATTAGGTGTCTTTAACTACTAACATTTAAATTAATCATTTGTTTCAATGCACATAGTGTGTACACACATGTTTTTACATTGTACTTATATATTTATGTATATTTTTAGAAATACCTGCATGTAAAATTACATCTGTAATTACTTTCTGTTATTGCATCACTGTTGACCCTTCCCTTACCCCTTAACCCACTCTTAAACCTAACCATACCACCAAACCTGTCGCAATCAGTCGCAGCACAAGTGTTTTGCAATACAACATGAACACAATAAGTACATTGTACTTATTTTTGGATGAAAGTACATAGTAGTTAAAGACATCTAATATAAAGTGGGACCAGATGACTTCTTTTTCACTTCTAAAAACTGTACATTTAACAGTATGGCTGTAAAATAACATGACATTTCCCTTTAGAACTTACCATCTTTGGTGCTCTTCGGTCATTTTTGACTGAAAAATTTTACGTTTAGTTTTTTTAGAATTTGTTACTTCATCAGAATGGTATGAAACTTGGTAAAGGTTTTGGCACTTGCTATGTGAAAAAAAAAAAAATCATGGACATGATTCAAAAAGGTTAAAATATTCCTGAAAAAATTGTCACACTTGTACCCCTTACGTATTGGAAATTAATGGAAGAATTTCATCTAGTGGAAACTTTTGGTACCGCGCCCAAATAAAATCTTACTGAAAGCTAATTTTTTGAGATATCAAGCTCACATTTGGAACACAACTTGTTTAGATTCATGGCTTTGATTTTCTTGCAGTTTTAGAGTAAAAAGTGTTAAAAAATATATATTTCATATAAAAACTGAAAATAGTATTTTTGTGCATTTTACATAACTGTGTCGGCCACCGTAGCTTCTCTACGTGCTTCGAAAGGGAGGGGTGAGCGTTGGACGGTTGCAATTCGCAACCTCACCACTAGATGCTGTTAAAATTTACACAGTGCACCTTTAAGTTTCTATGCTCAAAAAGCTACAGCATAAATATAATTTAGTATCATAAAATCCCCTGAAAATACAAAATATTAAATAAAAAACATTATCGAACTAAAATATAGTACATTCATTTTATTGAAATAAAAAAAAGGTCATTTTTGACCAACACGTGAAGAGCACCAGAGGGTTAAAAAATGAAACGTTTTTTTTACCATATAATTTTTACAATCTTTTGCACATTTTTTACAAACCCAAAATATAATGGAGACATGGGGTTTAGACTTTTTTACATGGCCCAGTAAGTAACCACTCAAAACACCATAGAGACGCATAGCTATAGCAATGCTCCCAATGCAAAGGATAATGCAAAAAGTAAACAGCATAACTGTGTTGCATTTCAAGGCCCCTTTTACACCCGCACATGCGTTTTCAATAAACAGATCATAATCAGATGCACCTAAGACTTATTGTTATCAGATAAGTGAAAACACATTTGGAAACTTATTTAAGTTGTGTAAATTCAAATTTTCGTTATCTGTATATTGTATGGAGCCCCGCACATGACATGCAGAAAAAAACTAGTAGGCTAAATCGTGCGCACGATTTACTAATTCGTTCCCTCGATTTGCTAATTCATGCGCATGATTTATAAATCGAGGGAACAAATGAGTAAATCGTGTGGACGGTTTAGCAAAACGAGGGACCAAAGTAGTAAATTGTCTGCACGATTTAGCAAATCGAGGGAACTAAATAGTAAATTGTGCTCATGATTTATAAATCAAAGGAACGAATTAGTAAATTGTGTGCACAATTTACTTTTTTTTACTTGCACGTCATGTGCGGGGCTCCGTAATATTGCTATGCCAAGTCAACTCACAAATATTTATATAGTGCTTTATACAAAACAGATTGTTTCAAAGCAACTTCACATTAATAAACATTAAAATATCCTATCAATATCCGAGCATTGTGATCGAAACTTTTGTATGGACAAACACCACTCTGAAAATCTATTTTTATGATACACGCACAAATAAATTTCATGCATTTGAACAATTGTATTTTTAGGTGTTCCGCAGTCACGCTCCCATATTAAATTCTATGATCTGATCGCATGAGTGCAACACTTTCATCATTTGACTGCCCCATTTCTCATTGTGTTGCTCATTCTTCCCTATTTTATTGCAATATCTCATCTCACCTATTAGATCAACAACAACATAGCAGCTTTGACCCAAAATCTTATCCATCCAAATTCATAACAGCTCATTTAAAATTAAAGATGAATACTTGATTCGTGCTGTCTGCCAACACGATCGAGATCAAGGCGAATCTGTCCGAATACATGAATACTGAATGAATGGTGGCAACAAGGAACTTGGGAAAACAGCCCATGGCTTCTTCATTCACAATTCAGGGGGATACTTGGCTGCTGCATGTGTGTGCTGTTCTGTGTGTTTTCTCCATGCAATTTCCAGCATGCTGCAAGATCTGACCTTGCTTTCCACTGAATTTGAAAGTATGTAGAGATAAAACGCACAGATAGTGACTGCTGGGTGCTTGCAGAAGCATAATGGGGCCAGAAAGTAATGACATGTATTGAGAGCAGTCTTCATGGTGATCCCTAGAGATGTCAGTGGAAAAACTCAAGGCGCAGGGAAGTTCAGTGGCGGCAACCCTCATACTCTGCAATTCTAAATGCAGAATATAGCTATCCGGGGACTACAAAAACCAATAGAACAGAAGAGAATAGAATTTAGATTTCTTATTTCCTTTCTCTATGGTACAATCTTTGAACAATGCTGTTCCAGGACTTACTTGTCGTGGTTTTCAAACCGTCCACCATGTCATTGTGATATTTTTTCCAGATGGATTGTTTTCCTCACCCCACAGCCTTGTGAAGGCATTCTGTTTCAAAACATACTAAGCTGTCTAGCCAGATGACAGTCTTCAGTCTTCACTGATAGGCATCATAGACATGCTCCTGAAAGAGTTTTGGTCACATTCTAAGGCAGCATTGCATGTGTTTTTCATAGATAAGTCAATCCCAGAATGCACTGCGACAAGCTCAGTGAAACAATTTATTCATGATTAAAAAATGCAGATTGTAAATATAGGTCTATGTATATTTTATTCTACTGAAGTATTAAGTAAGGAATAATTAACGACGGGTTGTTGAATTATTGAAAAACAATGCACACCCCGAGGTGGTAATGCAGCTACGATGCAAAGCAGAGTTGCATATCAGGTGTGCATTATTTTTTAATAATTCAATGGACTGGAGTCCATTATTCTGCTAGTAAAAAGGTAGTAAAAACATTGTTAAAATAGTCCATGTGACTACAGTGGTTCAACCTTAATTTTATGAAGCGACAAGAATACTTTTTGTGCACAAAAAAACTAACAAAAATAACTTTTATTCAACAATTTCTTCTCGTCTGTGCCAGTCTCCTACGCAGTTTATGTTGTTACCACAGTGCAGCACTTCCGAGTTCTACGTCAGATGCTGTTCACGTGAGCATCACGAAGCGTGCATGTGATGCTGACGCAGGAGCTAGCCAAAGGTGAGCCTCGGTTCTAATGTAGAACTCGTCATCACACGTCATCAGCGCGCTTCATGCTATGCAGAGTTAGACAGACGTCAGTCACCGAGCACTGCAACTGAAACAGCATTCACACCATAACTACTGTCATTTTTAAGAGATAGAAACCCGTGACATTATACTCGGAGTGGTTCGTGACTCGAATGTATCCATTTCAATACGTTCTGAAGGTAGGGATCTAATGCTTTCAAAGCTAGCTCGCTATTGCTAGCCTCTCTGAAAATTGCCTACCCTACCTTTAAGAGTGTATCATTTAACCTTAATTTGTGTGTGGTGTATTTATTATTTTTTATGCATTTACCCTTATTTATTTACCCTTATAGTACATGAATCTGATTGGTTAGTCGCGACATTGTGTGTTATTCCTCGATAACGATCGTCGTGAAAATACTGCCCATCCGGGTATCTGAAGTGTCTTTGTGTCTTATATGTCTCGTATCGAGAGCGGAAAGTATTGTAATGCATTAATAATGCCTTGTAAGGCACCTTATAATGCATTATATAATCTTATGAATAATTGAAACCACAGCTGTAGTACATTATAATACACCTTTACAAAGTATTATGCATTAAAACAAACAACCAATTTCTGATGTAAGGAATCTGTGAATTTTATAATGCATTTAATTATTTATGAAAAGATAATGCATTAATAACGTACATTACATTTTTTTTTTTTTAAACAATAAAACTACATTTCTTAAGTAGTGAACATGGGCATCATTTTTTGCCATATTGCAATTTTGTCCCCACGGCTTTTGGAAAGCAATTGAAAAAATAGCTTGCACAACTCATGTAACACAGAAAAGCATCTCCAAACCCTTAGGGCCAGATTTACAGACAGCTGGCACCAGCACAAACACTCCTTTGGCCTTAAAAAACTACTGTCAGGATTTACCAAAGACACGCATTGAAAAATAAGTGCTGAAAATGTATGGGAGGAGAGTATTTGAAAGAATCATGCAAGGTGATTTGCTAAGGTTTGCGCATCAATTTACTGGTATTTGCGGCATTATTTAACACATCCATAAAGGATATCTTAAATCAGACGCTAATTTGCGCTGCTCTTGGTGGATTGCGTGTTCTTTAATTTGCGTGTCATCAGCAGATCACACACACAACTTTAAAGCCCCATCAGCGCTTTTTATTGCGCGCTCACGCTAATTTGCCCTGTTTAGAAAATCTGGCCCTTAGTCTTCATAATTTAATTCATACATGTAACATGAAATTTGCGCTGGACTCATTCTTTCTGTGATCAACCGGTTTATTATCAGATCCGATGACATAGTGAGTCAATTATGAGGGTTCAGTTCTATTGCTGCCTTAGGCATAAAACAGCAAGGCAGCTCACTAGGTTTTGGAACAGAGCTACTGAATATATTTCAAATCCGTGTCCCGCTTTCTAGGGTCACCATCACTACATTAGCTTGCGCGGTATTGCCCCAAGGTCTCTTTATTCTGCTGTCGCTATGGAAATGAGACTTCTGCAGTTTTACTCTTTCCTGAGCCTCTTGGTCTGGCAGGAAATCTTCCGGGAGTTTTGGGATGAGATACTCTGAATGTTTATTTAGCTGTCACTGTTGCATTTCCAATTTTTTTTATCCTGATAAGGATGTCACAAAAAATATCAACAGAGCCAAGATAAAGACCGCATGACTCAAAATACTTGATGGATACTATTGCAGTGGTTGAATTATGGCTTTGAAGGAGAAGCAGATTGCTCCTGTGGGTGAAGCAATATGAGCACCAGCAATTTAGTACATAGGCAAAACAAAAAAAAGACAGAAAGAAGCATATTAACTTCCACAAAGAGCATTTTATATTCAAATTCATTAGAAAACCATCAATGCTCTGGTGCTTGATTGACCCCAGAAATCAATAACATTGATGTGAAGAAACATCAAGAGCATTTTTACATTTTTAAAGATCCATATAGCCATTCACGAACACTAATCAGCCAAAAATTGAGAGATGTTGATGAATGTTGAAGTGTTTTTAGAATATTCAAATACAAAAGAAGGTAGGGTCAGATTTGATTTTATCCACTGAGAATTAATAGGATTGTGGCATGGTCTTTATGGCCACGTTTACACCTGGTTCAATCGGATCACTGGTTCATTGGAAAGGGCAGATATATCAATACTTGAAACCATGATTAGCAATGCAGCAATTGGCTGGTGGCAAGACAACAACATAATGACATCATATTAAAGAAGAACATGTAACACCTGACGAAAAATTTATTCATTAGCAATTAATTTAATTTTGCTTGTGAAGCAGATTTACATAACAGCATTAAAGTAACTGTGCACTGTGTAAATTTTAGCAGCATCTAGTGGTGAGGTTGCGAATTTCAACCGTCCAACGCTCACCCCTCCCTTTCGAAGCATGTGGAGAAGCTACGGTGGCCGACACAGGACAAAGATGTTGTCGTCTGAGACAGCAGAGAGTAGGAGAGTAGAGGTAGCGCTCTGTAGAGCATTTTGTCTGACTTCACTGTAAGGGGACCCGCAGTGTTTGTAGATAGACTTTAGAATGGCTCATTCTAAAGTAATAAAAACATAACAGACTTTATACACCACTGAAAACATAGTTATGTATATTATAATGCATTTCTGTCAATATATCCTCATACATATTACACATTGCACCTTTAATTAAACAATAGACAACATTTTTAATAAGTTATCAACATCTCCTGCGCTGCATCAAGCCAGTCCCATAATAGCTGTCACCGTTTAAATTAATGCACTGCTTAGACTAACTGTACATCACGGATGTAAGACTCCAATAAAATGATTAGGTAATTATCCCCTCATGAATAAATCTCTCAATGATTAAAACTGGCTGTGTCTATATATTATGATTTAACCCAATAACACAAAATGATCCCAATTATAGTTTACGGACCTGTTGCTATGACTCCGGGGTGATTTTTGATGAACCTAACAATCCTGGATCATGTCAAATAATCAACAGTAAAATCCAGATAAATACATAGTTCTGTCATAAAACTCTAGATGGCGCAGGCTGATGGTTCTAACGCAAGCTGATGATAATTACAGCGTTACGTACTTGGCACAAGCTGATTAGTCCATGTTGCATTTGATGGCTGGTTACATGCATTATAGCAGTTGCAGCACGCTTCAGAGTTACTCAAAAATCCTCCACCTTCCCCAGCTCCACCTGTATCGATCTGCTATAGGTTATTGATATATGCTATTTGTGCAGCAGCACTACTCTTCTCTGTCTTACAGCAGCGCATTGGCGTATGTATTGGCAGTAGCAAGTTCATGTACTTGCTATGCAACAGCAGCAGCAATAATCAACAGCAGCAGTGATTCAGCAGCGTAGCAGTTTCTATTCCGCCAAGACCATAGACAGTAAAAGAAATGGACACAGCGACCCCATAGACTTCAACGGAGAAATATGAAGTCAATTAGAAGCACTCACTTCCTGATGGCTGAGCGTACTGCGCAGCCTCAGACTGAGCTTGACGACGTAGATGTGACGTGAGCAACCTGTCTGACAGTTGTAAGTCTTCTAGTAGTTGTGCGAAGTGAAATCTGAATCACCGAATCTTGCAGAGACGGAGAGCGTGAGCAGGAGCAACTTTTGGTAAGTATTTGATTAATTATTTAGTCATTTTGCATAGTATTTATTTATTTAAAAATTTAACGCCAGATTGCCTGTGAGCTTCTCCTCCTGTCTATACGGGTCTATACGTTAATTTCTCTACTGTGCGACATAGAGTTGCGTGGTTATGACGCAATCGTTAGCCTATTTTTACAAAAACTGCTTCTACGGGGCGATAGTGTAAGATACAAGGTAATGGAGCCTTTTATACATTGTCGTGTTTCTTTAGAAATAAACAATGGACAAATGGAGTCTTTAAACTTCTCAGATGTAAAGTTATTCGCTGTCAAAGTGATGCCAAAATGAATGGGAGTCAATGGAATGCTAACAGCAGGTGATGGCTTGGTTAGCAATGGCTGCCCCTATGGAAGGTACGCTTTCCGGGTGCTGGATTACCCCCTTGGCCAAGACCTGATCTGTGCGCCTCTCTTTAAGGTCTGTGAGAAGTCACACCTCCTAGGGTCGACTTGACCAATGGGATTGTTGGGATTTCCCAGCGGGAAATTCCTCTGTTGGAGATTTTATGGCTCTTGGTTTCAACAACAAACACACACTGCCTCCTATGAGGAAGTGACATACACGAAAGTGTAAGTCGTGAAACGAGCATTAATTTGATAGGAGACACAACATATATGAGGTTACATGAACTAGTAGTTTGCTCATAAGATATGCATAAAACGAAATACCATACAAGAGACACTTTACAAGACAGTTATATTCATACACACAATGTCCTGGGGTGCATGTTTATTTATAGAACAGTTTTTTTTATAAATTAATGCAGGAAAGTCTGTTTAAGGGTTATGGGTCTCCCTTTTTACATTCTTTCAAGCCATAAACAAAGTCTTATCTGATGGTAGCCCTGGTAACTTGAGACCTTTCCTGCTCTTTAGGGGAAGGTCCATTACTAAGCATAAAGCATTTAAAGCATATTTGTTAAATGTAACAAGTAATTATGTGTCTGATTTGTCTCAGTCATTACACCAGTAACCAAATCCAAAGTGGCAATGGGCTGTGGGTAATTTCAGCAGAGTGTGCATAGATCCACACTTTGAACATCGATTGGAAATAGTAGACTGTTTATCTGGGGACTTTTGGCATACTCTTTTCAACATACTATGCTTTGGGACACACTTTAGGGCTGTGCGATTAATGGTAATTGATTTTTGATTTTGGCTTAATGATTATGAAATAAGATAATTGAGGTAAAACGATTATTGTGCCGCTGCCACATTCCGTCCAGAGTCACAGCAGTGCGCCTTTGTTCCTCACTAAAAGCCCAAATTCAACACCCAAATCAGCCAAATAAGGGAGTGTTATAAAATGCTGTCTACTGTCGCTAAACTGCGAGATGTGTTTGGTATTAAATAGTGTTATTAAAAGTGGATTAAGCCGCAATAGAGACACTGTTCCCAGGCGACTTTCTGTGTGTCTGCTTCCGTGACGGAGCCGAAAGCGGGTAAGCAAATGGGCTTCGGATACGTGCCTAAACACACATACAAAAAAATTTCAAAATGCCTTTTTGGAGTGTATTCACATAAACACACTGGGTTATGTCTTACGTAAACATACACAGTTGATAAAAAATAATTGCATTTAATTTTGATTACTGTATATGTATATATAGTTCAGATTACACAATTTTTCCTGCAGTCTCATAACTCTCACTTTCCTTCACGCTCTTTCTGGATGTCAACCTCTTCTCTTGATCTCAGCAACCCGGCATAACATTTTTTTTCTGCGTATCTGCTCTTGCTTTATTGTTTAATGCCATACTATTTCACCCCCCTCTCCCTTCCTTTCTCTGCTTATCTCTCCTGCTCTCTCTCTCTCTTTCTCATAACCCCCTTCCTCCTTGTTGCCACACCGTCACTATTGGTGTGAACATTACAGCACAGAGAAAGAGGAAGGTCTGTCTCTCTCATTCATTCATTCACTCTCACACATGTGAACTGAACTCACAGAAGAGCATGGCGAATATTGGAGCGCTGCCTCAGAAGCACAGTACGTACCTTTGAACAATGTCTTGTTTTATCTCATCTTCTAATTGCTCTTTCAGTGTATGTCGGATCATATTCTCCTGATGTCTGTACTTTTTAATTAATGCATTCCTGATTTTGCCTTTGAATCCCTTGTGAACTGTTGCTTCTGGCATTTCTCTGCATGCTTGACATCATTGTGAGACAAATCACAAGTCTTTAAATGACTATATGAGACTTATGACCTGCAGTGAAGTTTTAGAGTCTGTGTGCTATAAATGAGTTTTCTCAGTGCATGATCTCTTCTACTAGACATCTTCATATCTCATATCAGTGACATTTTTGATTAGTGAAAAATGGGAGCGTGTTTAACTTCTGCACTGTTCACTATTGAATTAGACAGATATTTCAAAAATATTTGAAATATTTGGGGATTGTTCTTGTTTTGAAGTAAACGACACAATGCATGCATTGAATGGTTAATCAGACCATGCATTATTATTATTATTATTATTATCAATTTATGAGGAATAAAGACATGCATTTGGTATCTTAAAGATTGATTTCTACCTTTCCTGACCTTTAAAAATTACTTTCATCAATGTAATTTTAAATTCAGTTTTTGACTTTATTGCTACCATGCAATTTCTTAGAAAACGTACCTTTTTTTGCAATGCGCAGGGTTGAGGGATGTTTTCTCATTATTCCTAATAGCTGAAACGGATATGGCAGGAATGTTAACTGAATGAAGTCAGCCTTGGTGTTTGGAATGATGGCTGCTGTGGTATTAAGAGAATCAAAGATTTAACGTCGAACACTTTATCTTTGAGCTCTGTATCAAAAACCGCTTTTGGATCCAAATGCTCTCAGATCTTTCAGACCCCACAGATAACAGAGAATCTTGATTATACAGTAGGCATGTTTTCTACTTCACACAAAGGCACAAATGTGCTTGTTATAAAGTGTTTCAAATGTAATTACAATGTAATGATGATGGGTTGTAATACCCACTAACAAGTCCCAATGGCCACAGATTTTGTCTTTATGAGGAACAGGGATAAACAGGGTCTGCACGTCTGTTCTCTAGAACTACATAACATCTTAGTGTTTCAGCTCTGTGTATTTTTTCTGTTTGCCTGTGTCAGTTATAATCACTGTGTGCTAATTTCATGATAGAATTGACTGAAATAGAGCAAGAGAAATGTGTTACATCAATGAGCTCAGCCTGATGACTGTGTGTGCATATGAACCCATCTACTGTGAATGAAATAATTCACCCAAAAAATTAATATACTTACCATCATGTTGGTGCAAACCAAGGGTGGACAATCATTTTATTTATATTACATACCTTACAGTTGAAATGTTTAGTTGTAGGTTACAGTTGTACTTTATCTTATATGATTATTGTTTTTGTTTTTTTATGGATTTAAACAAAATATAAGATTAGAAATGAATCTGGCATCCGTGCAAAAACAGCTGCTTCATTATATAATGCATGGTTAAAAACAAAACATTTAAGGCTGTAATTCATTACAAATATGCTTGGATGAGCCACGTTCAAACACCTGTGACCACACATAAAACAGAAGTCCTTATATTATAATCAGTGAAGCTGACTACGCTTAAAGCGCCTGTCTGACACAGTTTACATAGTTGGCTAAAACAGATGCAGATGCATTGTCTGATTTTTAAAAAAATGTGCCGCAGATATACTGCAAAATAAACAGTATCTTTACCAGTTAACCTTTTTACCATCACACACTATATATCATCATACCATCAAGTCTTATTTCAAACTTGCTTGATTTTCTTCCTTTCATCTTATTCACTGAAAATATTTTTCTCTGCTGTATCTCTCATTCCCATTCGTGTACATAGAAACTTGGAGCATCAAGATGCAATTTTGATTCAGTTTAGGGCTGTTAAAAACTAGTCTTTGGCTTAAGAAGACTTGAAATATCGCACATGACTGCTTTTATAGTTATTGTTATCAAAAATTCCTTTTGTGTTCTGTGAAAGTCATTCATATTTGAAACGGCATGATGGTGAATAAATGATATAAATGTCTAATGTATACTTTATTGCACATATTTCACTTTTTGTAAAGTGGTATAATTTTGTTCCAGCAGCTGCAGAGGCCCATGAGCCAGAGAATATGCTATAACTTTTCTAGTGAAGCCAAATAATCCTACATACATTTATCTTAATACAAATAGCTTGGGTGTTGACAGTAAGCTTTTGATGCTGTAGTGCTTTATTGTTATTGCACTGTCAAACATTTGCATTATTAATAATTCACAGCAGCACACGGTTTTCTGCAGTCCACTGACTGTTAACATAATTGCTACAAATCTAGTACTAAGGATATAGTACATATTATAATCATCATGTGTATATGATGAGCTGTAAATACTAAAATATGCATTTCAAAGTAGTCTGATTATGTGTAGAACAACACAATATAGGCTTCCCTATAGAGTGCAGTATTGTGGATATATAGTGGATGTGCTTCTTGTAAGACAAGTACTGTGTGTTCTATTGTTTCAGGGGCTGTTTCAGCACCCGGTCTGTGGACAGCTCCTAATGGCCAACTGCTCACAGGATGATCCTTCATCTGAGCACTTTTAAGGATGATCTTTGTGAATCATTGCCTAAACCTTATGTCATGGTGAATAGTGCACAGATAACTCGTTTATGCCATGGCTTGTTAAGAAGAGTTGTGCTATTTCTTTTCTAAGAGAGCAGACTTTGACATTTTTAGCTTTAAATGGCCAGAAAAGGAAAGGAACCAAACTATATCTAGATACTAAAATATCATAGAGATTTGTGCTCTTTTGACTTGGAGCAGTAAGCAGCAAACCCAAAATTAATACTTTTATTCAGCAGGGATGCATTCATTTGATCAAAAGTCACAGTAAAGATATGTATACATTAAAAAGATTTCTGTTTCAAAATAAATGTTGTTCTTATTGACTTTCTATTTATAAAAGAATAAAAAATTATCAATATTAAGCAGCAAAACTACTAAAAGGAATAAATTACATTTTAAAATATATTTAAATAGAATATTGTTATTTTAAAGTGTAATATTTCATAATAATACTGTTTTCACTGTATTGTCGATCCAATTAATGCAGCTTTGGTGAGCATAATATGCTTCTTTTAACAAACTATATATATTATACACCAATCAGGCATAACATTCTGACCTGGTAACAGGTGAAGTGAATAACACTGATTATCTCTTCATCACGACACCTGTTAGTGGGTGGGATATATTAGGCAGCAAATGTTGTCCTCAAAGCTGATGTGTTAGAAGCAGGAAAAATGGGCAAGCGTAAGGATTTGAGCGAGTTTGACAAGGGGCAAATTGTGATGGTTAGACGACTGGATCAGAGCATCTCCAAAACTGCAGCTCTTGTGGGGTGTTCCTGGTCTGCAGTGGTCAGTATCTATCAAAAGTGGTCCAAGGAAGAAACAGTGGTGAACCAGCGACAGGGTCATGTGGTATATATTCTAATATTGTTTCCGATGAAAACTTTTCTAGTGAAGCCAAAAAATCCTACATACATTTATCTTAATACAAATAGCTTGGGTGTTGACAGTAAGCTTTTGATGCTGTAGTGCTTTATTGTTATTGCACTGCCAAACATTTGCATTATTAATCATTCACAGCAGCACACGGTTTTCTGCAGTCTACTGACTGTTAACATAATTCAAGGAAGGTCCAAGGAAGGTCCATAAGGTCCAAGGAAGGAACAGTGGTGAACCAGCGACAGGGTCATGTGCGGCCAAGGCTCATTGATGCACGTGGGGAGCGAAGGCTGGCCCGAGTGTTCCGATCAAACAGACGAGCTCCTGTAGCTCAGATTGCTCAAGAAGTTAATGCTGGTTCTGATAGAAAGGTGTCAGAATACACAGTGCATCGCAGTTTGTTGCGTATGGGGCTGCATATCCGCAGACCAGTCAGGGTGCCCATGCTGACCCCTGTCCACCACCGAAAGCACCAACAGTGGGCACGTTAGCACCAGAACTGGACCACAGAGCAATGGAAGAAGGTGGTCTGGTTTGATGAATCACGTTTTCTTTTACATCACGTGGATGGCCGGGTGCATGTGTGTCGGTTACCTGGGGAACACATGGCACCAGGATGCACTATGGGAAGAAGGCAAGCCGGCGGAGGCAGTGTGATGCTTTGGGCAATGTTCTGCTGGGAAACCTTGGGTCCTGCCATCCATGTGGATGTTACTTTAACATGTACCACCTACCTAAGTATTGGCACAGACCATGTACACTCTTTCAAACGGTATTCCCTGGTGGCTGTGGCCTCTTTCAGCAGAATAATGCGCCCTGCCACAAAGCAAAAATGGTTCGGGAATGGTTTGAAGAGCACAACAACGAGTTTGAGGTGTTGACTTGGCCTCCAAATTCGCCAGATCTCAATCCAATCGAGCATCTGTGGGATGTGCTAAACAAACAAGTCCGATCCATGGAGGCCCCACCTCACAACTTACAGGACTTAAAGGATCTACTGCTAAACTTCTTGGTGCCAGATACCACAGCACACCTTCAGGGGTTTAGTGGAGTCCATGCCTCGATGGGTCAGGGTTGTTTTGCCAGCAAAAGGGGGACCAACACAATATTAGGGTATAATAATGTTATGCCTGATAGGTGTATATATCTGTGTTGGGGAAAGTTACTTTTAAAAGTAATGCATTACAACATTGCTTTATTCCCTAAAAAAGTAAATAACGGCATTACTTTGTGGAAAGTAATATGTTGTGTTATTTTTGTGGTACTTTTTGTCACCTGGGCTAGGCTTTCTTGTTTGTTTTTTAGTAAAAAAAAAACCAAAAGTTATATTTTTGGCAAATGCAAAGGCCCTTTTCACAGCAAAGGTGAAACGAATAAGCCTCAAGCTGAAGGAAATTCACATTCATGCTTGTACAGTAGAGGGTGCAGCTCAAACAAACCTTTCAGCTGTGCTGCCATTCTGGATTTCAGAAAAAATAGGAAACAAAAGAAAAAAAAGAAAGACAAATCTGATGTTTGGTCATGTGAAGTAATTTTTGCTTATTGGTATGGTTGAATTGGATCATTGAATGTCAGCAGCAAAGACACTGGATAAAAAAGTGAGATTAAATACATAAAGGCCTGGTTTCACAGACAGGGTTTAGACTAATCCAGGACTTGACCTTAGTTAAAGTTGGACATTTAAGTAGCTTTTAAAAACATGCCTTAGAAAAAAGAAAAAAAAAACATTACTGGTGTGCATCTTGAGACAAAACAATGACATTATTTTAAGATATGTCAGTGCAGTTGCTTTCAGTTAAAACAGCTCAAACATGCACTTTATTCTGGGAGTAGGTTTAAGCCTTGTCTGTGAAACCAGGGGAAAGTATTATTGCAAGTTTGGGTAATATTCTGATCTTGTGTTTCACTGTTTTTATTCATTTTGATGCATACAGAATCTGTTTTCGTGCAAGTAAGATGAATGCATGCTCACATTAGTCTACCTTACTACAATAACCATCCTGTTTACACAGCGCACACAACGCCTCTGCACCTTTACTCCCGATTTCTCTCAACATGAGGACAGGAGAGATTTCAGTCAATAAATGGGAAAACAAAGTAACTTGCGTGTTGCGTTACTTGCTTGATAAAGTAACAGATATTTTGTTGCAAATGTAAAAGTAATGCGTTACTTTACTTGTTACTTGAAAAAGTAATCTGATTACATAACTTGCGTTACTTGTAATGCATTACCTTTCCCAACCACACATTAAAAAAACCTTGTGTGGACATTTATATCTTGACACACTGCATCTGAAAAAAAAAATGCATATACTTTGTCATTTGCATTATCTACCTTTTGTCCTCTTTTTCTATTATGAACTCATTAAATGAATTTGCCTGTGTATATCAAGCATGCGTAAGGAATACTTGCTCTTAATTTTCAAATGATCATGTCAAATGTTTAGCATGCAGCTGTGTTTAATTACTTGCATGAACGCACATGCACCACATTATTATTCTAAGATGCATATTATCATTTAATAGCACACCTCAAGCTTGCAACATATCTGAGCATGCAACTTTTTCTGTTTATACATTAATCACCACTTTTTTAATTAGGAAAATGGCATATTGCTGGTGCAGAGTATATCCGCTGGTGCAATGGTTATTAAATTTGCTTTTAAAAGTATCATCGCATCCGCCAAAAAAAGCAAAGCAAAGCAATTAAAACGATAAAGCTATGCACAAGATTCCACAAAAGTGGATCATCTGTCATCGTTTCAATTTAGAGCTATATTGCTTCCTGTAAGTATTAAGAAGTAAATTAAGCGTGCTGTCAGATTCTCTTTGCACTTGGAACAGCCTTTTAGAGAAGATGTTTCTTGAGCTCACACAGCCATGAAGCTAACGCAGGCACTGGGATTTTACCTGAAGCCAACTAAAATAGTGATAAAATGGTGTGATTTAGCTGTGTCTGACAGTAGCATAATCCGATATATGTGTGGGTTTGTGTAAAAGAAAGCCAGATGGGAATAATTATTTATCTCGCTCTAAAAACTGTCAAAACATAAACAGGATACAACATGACCTGTCTTAACGCAGGTGCTGGCTGATTAAACGGAGATGTTCTTGTACCTCGGGGCATTGTGCTGGATTGATAAGATGTTTCATTATCTGGCTAAAATTTATTGTAGCGGGTTTTGACCTCAAACGACAAATGAAATAAAAAGACATGAACGTTTTTAGAAACCTCAAGCCAACTTTGTAAATGAATCAGGGTCTGTTCTCCCTTGTTGCTGCAAAAACATCTCTGTCTTCCTTTATAACTATGTGATCTCATTAGTTTCTGTAGGTAATCTTATTTAAGGTGTACATGCACAGTTTTTATATTTTAATAGACATTGATATGCACAATATTAACATATGGAGAGCCTGTAAAATGCAAACCTTGTAATTTTAGAGACATACAAATGCCAACATATTGATAACACACATACACAAATGTTGGTTTTCATGTTTTGGGGACATTCCATTGACATAATGAGTGTATATATAATTGTATACTGTACAAACGGTACTGTATATTCTATTCCATTTTTACATTTTCAAAAAACATCACTAGTAAGATTCATAAGTTTCCTCATGGGGACCAAAAAATATTGCTATCTTTGTGGGGACATCTTTGTTTGTCCCCATAACATAGGGTTTACCAGGACCACACACACACACACACACACACACACACGTCTGGTTCACTATGTGGGGACTCTCCATAGATTCTCAATAGGTTTTTATACTGTACAAACTGTATATTCTATCCGCTTACACTAACTCTACCCCTAAACCTCCCCATAACAGAAAACTTTTTGCATTAAAAAAAAAAAAATCATTCTGTATAATTTATAAGCTTGTTTTCACATGGGGACCTCAATTTAGGTCCCCACGGTGACACATGTACCCATGAGTCAGTGTGCATTCAGATTGAAGTCCCCACTGGGATAGAACCCCCCCCCCCCCCCCCACACACACACACACACACACACACACGCACACACAAACAAGTGTCCAATCATCTGGTAATTTATACAGGTGAAATTAATGAAGAAACATCCAGATTATGTATCACCCCAAAGTAATAAGAAAAACAAGAAATTATATTTTACATGAAAAAAAATAAAGCACATTTAGATTTATTTCTTAAATATTATTGTTGTGACATTTTCATGACAATTAAGCACATGAAGTACACTTATGTAATGCGTAAAGAGATCTAATTATGAATGTAATGAAACACATCAATTAAGATTAAGATGATATGGCAGAGGCCTAATATTCACACATACAAAAAAAAGATATCACAAGGTGAAAATGCAGTTATTTCTTTCTTTTAGTTTTGGACATTTTTTTGTGAGACTCGCCTATTCATTTTTTTTTTTTAAACCTGCATTCAATTTTGTACTTCATAAATAGATGGATATTAAAAGGTTCTATTTCATGCCAGCCCATATCATAAAATTATTTTAAATATTAAAGGGATAGTTCACCCAAAAGTGAAAATTAGCCCATGATTTACGTCCTAGGTGTATATGATATTCTCCTTATTAAAATTAATTAGTTATATTAAAAACGTCCTGGCTAATCCAAGCTTTATAATAGCAGTAATAGTTGCATCTGTCCGTCAAATAACGTGCTCCACACGGCTCCGGGGGGTTAATAAAGGCCTTCTAAAGCGAATCGATGCGTTTGTGTAAGAAAAATATCCATATTTAAAACTTTATAAAGTAAAGTTCTGGCCGATCGCCTTCCGTATTCAACTTATGGAAAAAGTGTTGAAAGTGCCTCTGCAGTTCAAAAGGCTTACGTACCAGGTACGCTCGTCAGACGTAGCGTAAGCATCTTGAACTGCGAGAAGGCACTTTCAACACTTTTCAATGGAAGGCAATCGGCCGGAACTTTACTTTATAAAGTTTTAAATATGGATATTTTTCTTACACAAAAATCTGACGGACAGATGCAACTATTACTGCTATTATAAAGCTTGGATTAGCCAGGACTTTTTTAATGTAACTCCGATTTTATTCGTCTGAAAGAAGAATGTCATATACACCTAGGATGACTTGAGGGTGAGTAAATCATGGGGTAATTTTCATTTTTGGGTGAACTATCCCTTTAATTACATTAATTTGAAATCATTTTAAAATTGTACAAAACTATGTTTATAATCTCCATAAGTTAAATTAATCTATTATCCCCATATTTTGTTGCTTGCTTGTTTTCATTTCCTCTGCTTTGGATGGATTTTCTTCTCTTTGTAAACTACTTAAGAGTCAGGGTCTTAAGGGCATGTGTATAATTACCGATATTCTCACGAGTCCGACACTACTGCATCAGAACTCAGTCTAGTCAATATATTGTTTCTATTTTAAACAAGTTCTACTATATAAAAGCAACGTTGGGTTTTGTCTTTCATCTATTCAGCAACTGTAATCAGTCTATAAATAACAGTGCTGAATAGTGCAGAGATCTATTTATCTTAGTCCCAGCATTCCCGCTTGGATTGCAATCTTGTGCAAATTTTTTCCATTCATTAATTATTTTTTAGCACTCACACTTTCTCACTGGCTCCAATTTAATTGCCTTTACTTTTCATCTAAAATCACAGAATATAATAATTTTTACAAAATAAATAAAAGACAAACAATTATTCACAGTTATTATTAATGATACAAATTATAAGCAATTAATATACACAAAAAAGTTGGTGTAGAAAACATTTGCAGTCAGATATTGCTAGTAAATTTCACAAACAATTATAAATAAATGGCAAGTAACACATGGGGCCTATTATAATGATCTGAGCACATGGTCTGAAGCGCATGGTACAGGTGCACTTCTTTTGCTAGTTTAACGACGGAAAAAATGGTCAGTGTGCCAGGCGCATGGTCCAAAAGGGTTGTCCCTGTTCTCTTAATGAGTCATGGGTGTGTTTTGGGAATAACGTGCAATAAACCAATCAGAGTATCATCTCCTAGTCCCTTTAAAATTACATGGCGGAATTTGCGAGCGGCAAGACTGAACGCTTCTCCAGAGGAATCCTTTTATTTTTAATATTTGGCATGTTTGTGTGCTGATGCGCGTCTCTGTGTGTGTAAAAGCAGAGTGTATGCGTGTTGTGCACCCGCCTATAGGCACATATTATTAACGTGCCCTTTAAATAACAAAAAATACTGTGCTATTGACTTTAGACCAGGTTTTTGTTGGTCAATGGCGCAGTCATTTTCAGTTGCCTCAAAATAGCAATGGCCAATAATGCGCCTGAACACACTTCGCTTTCAGACCAGCACGCCCAATGGGCGAACAGATGGACACGAGTGCATTTGCTATTTAAAACACTTGCGTTGCGCCTGGTGTCGCATTGCACCGGGTGTATGATAGGGCCCATTGACTTCAACATGAAATTTAGAAAATAGAAAAACTGAAACTAAATTTTCTTGTAAAACCTACTTCAATAATCTTCAAAAATAATTGTATTTACTACCTAATGATGAAATAATTTTGTAATGTAGTAATTGTTTAAGATTTAAATGTAATAAATATTCTAGGATTCTTATTGAGCATTCTAATGGAGCTTCACAGCATATGATACCTTACTATAGTGGTCTTCTTAGATTTCAACTCAACGGGTTAAAGCTCGAGGGAAGACGCTCTATAGCATGTCATGAATTCTCAGAAACTCAAATATAGCCAACTCTGATCGAATCTTACTGATGTTGATAAATTCCCACTCTGCATATTATTTGGCTTTGACTATATTTGGCAAGCTAAGTATATTATGTGGGTAATACAGGAGGCTGGTTAGTCAAATGGATATGTCTCTAAAATCAATATATATTGATATATATAATCTATTTACAGTACTACACAGCTCTCTGAAATACTTGATTGTGATTGTTCAATAGCTCTTGTACACTGATGAGCCAAAACATTTTGACAACCTGCCTAATATGCTGTTGGTTCTCTGCATGCTGCCAAAACAGCGCCGACCCGCCGAGACATGGACACTCTACAAGGTGTCCTGTGTTATCTGGCACCATGACGTTAGCGGCAGATCCTTCAAACACCTTGTAGGTTGCAAGGTGGAGCCCCCATGGATCAAACTTTTTGGTCCAGCACATCCCACTGATGATCAATTGAGATCTGGGGAATTTGGAAGCCAGGGCACCACCTTGAATTCTGCATATTGCTCCTCAAACCATTCCTGAACAATAGTCCACCAGGGAACATCATTGTCATTAAGTGGTGTACCTGGTCTCCAACAATGTTTAGGTAGGTGGCACGTGTCAAATTTACATCCCAGGGTTCCCCAGCAGAAAATTGCCCAGAGCGTCACACTCCCTCCACCGGCTTGTCATTGTCCCACAGTGCATCCGGGTGCCATCACTTCCACAGGTAAACGGTGCACATGTACATGGCCGTCCTTGTGACGTAAAAGAAAACGGGACTCATCCGACCACCTTCTTCCATTTCTCTAAGGTCCAGTTCCGACGCTCGCATGCCTTTATTGCCATCGTGCATCGATGAGATTTGGGTGGTTTGTGGTTTGTCCCTCTTCGCATCACATTCCAATACGAACGTGCAGCTGGTATGGTGTATCTATTCGGCAGAAAATGATGTAGAATAGACACATGATACCAGCTGCGCTTTCTCTCTCTCTCATATCTCCGACACCGAGTGACACACAAACCCGCCTTCCTTCACTCACTCGTTTCATTTGCTCCGGATGAATATTGTTGGTGTTACAGGGCTTGTCAAGATGCCTGTCATGGCAAGTATTCACGTAAATAGCAGTAATGTACAGTAAGTGAATGTAAACAGAGTTGAGAAAGAAAACGCATGTGTAACAGTATAATAGATCTGTGCGCCAGGTCTTAAAGTGACAGCAGCCTAATATACCTGCTGCCAAATTATAAGATAATATAAAAATATCCATATGGCAGTTTGTGGCCAATGAAAATACTGTGTGGCTGGTAACTTTGGAAAACCACTAGCCACAGTGGCTGGTGAGCAAAAAAGTTAATGTCAAGCCCTAAGTAACAGTACAAACAACCAACCACATAAAGACGATACCAGACCAAGAAACTGAATGAACAGAGGGTTTAAAGACACAGGGAGATAAAGAGTAGAACAGAAACAGCCTAATAGAACTAATTTACAGCCAGGGAAACGAGTGAAAATGAAACTAAAACAGGACATAACAGAGCATAACTGTTACACATACATTGTGTTAATTTATTAATTTATTTAGTGAGCAGCCATGTAATAAGCAGATTATTGTTAGCTTACATTGCATCAATAGTTAATGGAATCTGTGTGCCCCCCACTTTTGTCTATAACATAAAACCACAAACCTGCTCAAACAGATTTCACACAGTGCTTGTCTGATGTGATATTTGAGTTTTATATTCTCATTCATATGGCTATACAGACAACACTGTATTCAATTAAAGCCAGCTCAGATGAGTCACTACATTTACTATCCATAAAGTATTTATGAAGCCAAGGCTAATAAGGTTTTAGAGAGCATCTTTGTGGCTTTTGGCCTTTCTGCCAGAGCTGGTTTGCCTCTCTATGTGCTGATGTTAACCCACACTCAGTGTACAGAAAGGTCAAGGCCTGCTCTGCTACAGAAAGGTCAGTGAGCTCTTTGAAGGTTAAAGCTTTGAGTTAGCATCAACAATGATGTTACAAGGGAGTACATGCCATAGAAGTGGAAACAGTGGCGGAGAACAGAAACGCTGACTTAGACATTTTGTGTTGATCAAAGTTACAAAGTTAGGTTGAAAACCTCCCCAAAAGTACTGAGAGAATCATTAACGGAAAAGATAACCTAAACCCCCAACATTCTTAAGAATATCTTCTTTTGTGTTCTGCAGAAGAAAGAAATGCATACAGGTTTGGAACGACATGTGAGTGAGTAAATGATAACAGATTTTTCATTTTTGAGTGAACCATCCCTTTAAATAATGTATGGTCATGATTTTCCATGCAATTACAATTAATCCTTTGTGGAAAAGTACACATTAGCATCATTTTAAAAAGAGTACTTATTTCGTATATAATTTAAAATATATACTTACTCTACGTGTGAACTGAATGTAATGTTTTCTAACATTTAACTGCATGCTAATTTCAATTAAATTAAAATGTATTATAGTTTAACTTGAGTGCTATTTTTAACCAAAAGTCCTTTTATTTCATAATTACTCCTATTGTCTTTGAAATATGGTTGAAGTGTACTGCCAAATATACAGACAAGCATTTAAAGTATATATAAGTGTATCATAATGTCATTTCTATTGAAACTTAATTTTAAACATAAAATAACACAGTACAGTTAAAATTGTAATCAAGTACTTTACATGTGCTTTAGTATTTTAGTCGAAATAAGTGTACTTCTTTAAAGCATAACGAAAAGATTATTAAAACACAATGGTTTAAAATGAAACCTTTAATTTGACATTATTACAAAGTGCACTTTTTAAAAGTGTACTTAAGTGTGTTAAGAAACATAGTCATGAACAAGGCCTCTCAGACTGTCTCTACAACAATGTTATAAAATATATAGTAAAATAATATGTGAGCACTTCTGTGGATATACACTCACCTAAAGGATTATTAGGAACACCTGTTCAATTTCTCATTAATGCAATTATCTAATCAACCAATCACATGGCAGTTGCTTCAATGCATTTAGGGGTGTGGTCCTGGTCAAGACAATCTCCTGAACTCCAAACTGAATGTCAGAATGGGAAAGAAAGGTGATTTAAGCAATTTTGAGCGTGGCATGGTTGTTGGTGCCAGACGGGCCGGTCTGAGTATTTCACAATCTGCTCAGTTACTGGGATTTTCACGCACAACCATTTCTAGAGTTTACAAAGAATGGTGTAAAAAGGGAAAAACATCCAGTATGCGGCAGTCCTGTAGGCGAAAATGCCTTGTTGATGCTAGAGGTCAGAGGAGAATGGGCCGACTGATTCAAGCTGATAGAAGAGCAACTTTGACTGAAATAACCACTCGTTACAACCGAGGTATGCAGCAAAGCATTTGTGAAGCCACAACACGCACAACCTTGAGGCGGATGGGCTACAACAGCAGAAGACCCCACCGGGTACCACTCATCTCCACTACAAATAGGAAAAAGAGGCTACAATTTGCACAAGCTCACCAAAATTGGACAGTTGAAGACTGGAAAAATGTTGCCTGGTCTGATGAGTCTCGATTTCTGTTGAGACATTCAGATGGTAGAGTCAGAATTTGGCGTAAACAGAATGAGAACATGGATCCATCATGCCTTGTTACCACTGTGCAGGCTGGTGGTGGAGGTATAATGGTGTGGGGGATGTTTTCTTGGCACACTTTAGGCCCCTTAGTGCCAATTGGGCATCGTTTAAATGCCACGGCCTACCTGAGCATTGTTTCTGACCATGTCCATCCCTTTATGACCACCATGTACCCATCCTCTGATGGCTACTTCCAGCAGGATAATGCACCATGTCACAAAGCTCGAATCATTTCAAATTGGTTTCTTGAACATGACAATGAGTTCACTGTACTAAAATGGCCCCCACAGTCACCAGATCTCAACCCAATAGAGCATCTTTGGGATGTGGTGGAACGGGAGCTTCGTGCCCTGGATGTGCATCCCACAAATCTCCATCAACTGCAAGATGCTATCCTATCAATATGGGCCAACATTTCTAAAGAATGCTCTCAGCACCTTGTTGAATCAATGCCACGTAGAATTAAGGCAGTTCTGAAGGCGAAAGGGGGTCAAACTCAGTATTAGTATGGTGTTCCTAATAATCCTTTAGGTGAGTGTATGTCAGTACACTCAACACCATAGAAAGAGAAACTGCAGTGGTTTCATATAGCAGTGAGTTGTCATGTTTCATTGTACATTAACTGCCATTTCACTCTGGAGACATAAGAAGAACAGAGGCAGCGAATCAGCTGGCTGCGTTTCTTTCATGCAATTGATCAACAGCTGATTATGAAGTTTTCCAATCACCATCAGCCTGTGACATGCTTTTGTTTACAATCAGTGACATATAACAATATAACACGTTAAACGAAAAAACATGTTGTGTAGTGTACTGTAGTTCATATGACAAAATTAGTATTCTTTTAAACATGCTTCTGTAGTTTTCACAACTCATGGTTAAATAGTGTTTTAATTTTTCTATACATTGTGCTAAAAGTCATATTATGACTGTGTGAAACAGACCTCACTTACATGCTTTTTAAGGTGAAATATTGTTAAACCCATGTTTATTTTGACCGTGAGCAATACAAGAAAGTGTACTCTGCGCAGAAAAGATTGCAGCACTCCTGCTTCTGCTCTGATCCTGCTATGCAAAGTTTCACTGCCTCAACATTTTGATGTCCAGTGTGAATGACTTAAAAATGTGGAGGGGTAGTGCAGGGGTGTCCAATCCTGCTCCTGGAGGGCCACTGTCCTGCAGAGTTTAGCTACAACCCCAATTAAACACACCTGAACCAGCTAATCAAGCTTACTAGGCATAAAACTTCCAGGCAGGTGTGTTGAGGCAAGTTGGAGCTAAACTCTGCAGGACAGTGGGACTAATGTAAAACAGGCCTTAGTTTTGTTTAGTTTTTCCAGACTTTTCCATTTTTTTTATTAAGAATCCCAAGATTCTATCATTTGAAATATTGACTTATCACACATTACTTACCACTACATTTAGAGAGATTGAAGATTTTTAGCTCACTGCGCTTCCGGCAGTAGACTGTCCATACCTGAAATTGCCTTCAATGTTTATAACATTTCATATTATCAAAGTTCTTCAGCCAGCCATCATATTTCTAAATATTTACCAAAGATTGCTTTAGTTCAGCCTGAGGTCTTTTTGAAGTTACGCTTACTGGGGCAACAGCAAACACCTTCAAATACAAGCCTCTAAATACTCCATCATGTTTATGATTTGAGTTTCCTTCAATATGCAGTGAGCACAAGGGTGCTTCTGTAGCAATAGCAACGCACAAATAATATAAATAATAATATAAGTTTCGTTTCCAATAAAAACTTGATAAGGAAACTGCTGGAGATGTTAAAGGGATAGTTCAGTTAAAAATGAAAATTCTGTCATTAATTACACCCTCATGTGTAATTGACTCTCGTTCATCTTTGGAACACAAATTAAGTTCTTTTTCAAACAATCGCTCGGTATCTCACAATGGGAACGCCCACCAGGTGTGATAGACCGTGAAAGCACCAATTATACCACGTCTGTCCGAAGGACAGACCAATCACAGCTCATTACAAGGAGCCCACCCCCTCCCTATATATATAGCTGTGATCCCCCGGAAACAGCATTCTTGTTCTCTTCCCCGTGAAGACTTTCCTTCAGCACCTGTCCTGCTTCAGTTCAGAAACGTACCATCAAGGTTGACGAGTTTTTCTACTCTGCTTTTGTTAGCAGTGTCTCTTATTCTAGCTAACGCGTTAAGGCGAGTTAAGATTACAGGATATTCTACTCACTATGTCTGTGTCCAAGGTCGCAGCGGGGAAAAGGAAAGATGCCTTTTCGTGCTCGTGTCCAGCAGCTTGTGGATTTATGATCTCGGGCAGGGATTCGCATCCGATGTGTATCGCGTGCATGGGTGTTAAGCACGCTCAGGCCGCGCTGGCGGATGTGGAGAGTTGCGCGCCGTGTAATGTTGTCGTGTAATGCCGGCCAGGATCTTAGAATGAACGCTTCTGGTGGCTGCATCTTCTAAAGATGATCCGGTTCACTCTTCTGATCCTCATTCAACAAAGGTGGTTCAACCCTCTTCCTCGCAGGATCTTTCTTCGTGGGGGGATATTGTGGATTCAGAGTCACCTTTTAGTTTACGCCGTTTTTCGACCAGGAGCTACTTGCGGAAGGCGACAAGGTGGAGGAAGACGATGAGGAGAGTGAAGAGATGTTAGCTCGCCTCCTCCGAGATGATCCGGATGATGAGGAGGATGACGCTATCCTGTCTGCAGCACAAGTGTCCAGGCCCGTGAGCGCATAAATCGCCGACATGGCGGCGACGGTAGTAGACTGTGACCTAGTGGAAGTTTGTAAGCGTGCGGCAGCCAAGCTTGGCATCGCTTGGCCCGTAACTCCTGGGGATCCGTGTGGAGCAGAGATGAAGCGATTGTGGGTCAAACCCTTTTCTCACCCTTTTCTCTCCTCCCAGGGGTCTGGGAGGAGATCTGCAACATAACAGATCTCAATTTACGCACCTCACGTGGCGCAGTGCAAAGCTGCGACCATACCATGGCTCTTGAGGGCAAGAGGTCCCTGTGGCTAAATCTCTTGAGCGTCGGGGACAAGGAGAACTTCTATTTTCTCGACGCTCCTGTGGATTCTAGTGGATTGTTCGGCCTGGCCGTTGCGGCGAGGAGACAGAGGTGCGACCTGATAATGATAATCCTAATAAAATGTTAGCTAGCAAAAACAAGACAGAAACTTGGGAGACTAGATAAAAAATAAAGACTAGAACTAGAGTAAAAACTCAGGGGGGAAAAAGTAGAATTTATCAAAAAGGATAAAATCAGACAAAGAAAACTAAATCTAGCACTGACTGACAAGATGAAGAGAACTGCACGCGCACGATAAATGCAACGAACCAGCAAAGACATGAGGGAAAGGAGCACAATATAAAGGGACCAGAGCACATGAGGATCAGGTAAGCACAATTAGTGAAATGAGGACTAGACCGGACTAAACAAGGGGGCGTGGTAACAGCAAACAAGGAGGCAAGACAAACAAAGAAACATTAAACAAGGACAAAACAGACAAGCCTGTCAGGGCAGGATCCTGACACAGAATGCATGAAATAGCATTAGACCCCCCTCCCCTTTTTAAAAAAAAAAATAGACAATACCTTATCATGAAATCTCACTCAAAAAAAAAAACATTTGTATTCAATAGAGCCTTATCCTGTACTAATATCATCTGATATTTTTATAATCTTATTGAGAAGGGTGACCTATTGAAAAACTGAACAAGTGAATTGGAGGAGATGACCTTAGCTGTGCACAAATTTCAGCAACACCTCTTGTGTTTTGATGTTCATCAGACTGCAAATAGAAGGGGAAAAAATAATAAATCTGTGAAATATTATGGTGCCTAGATTCTCTTCAAAATAATTGTATTAGGTGCTCTCTATGGATTCGAAGATGAATAAAATAGGCTAATGTTTGTTGGAGGTTTCTCTGCAAATTTTGTCTGTTCAAACACATGCTCTGCAGCTGTGCTATATATTTGAGGTTGATATTTCTGCCAGTAAAAGTGAAAGCTCATGCTGTGTAATATATTAAACCTCTGCCTGGTTTGCAGAGAGGCGAGAAAGCCACCTTTAAAGAGGCCGTATAGCTGTCTTCAATCCTGCGCTGAAATGGATTTGAGGTTTTGACTCCCGGTGGCAACACTAATAAGTCCTTGAATAAGGAGTATAATATATTCTCATTCTCATAATGATGGAAATTTAGCTGAAATATGGCTTGCTTGTTTGTGTCGCCTGAAGTCAGTGTCTTGTATTTTGCCTACTGATGCATAGCTCATCTGCAATGGATATTCTACAATTACTGAATTTACTTCTATCTGGTACGATTTTTAACAGTGTTTGTTCAGTCAAGCATCACTAATACTATTGCACATGCTTCTGATACGTTTAGACATCAGTTTTAATGCTGGAAGTCGCCAGTTGGATGTACTGTTGGTAGTAGTTGCCGTTTCTACTGCTAGATGCTCTAATGTTATTAGTTGCCTGTGTAACTGGCCTTAGCTTTTAAATATAAATCTACTGACTGTAAAAATAATCTGATTCCAATAAAAAATAATTGTAATATAATTCAAATTAAAATAATTGGAATCAGATTTCTTGCTGCTACAACACTCTGGAGGTGAACATGTTTAATATAAATTAATTGATATAAAAATTGTTTTGATGAATTGCAATAGTGTCATTGTTCACATGACGTATGTCATAATGCTGGACAGTATTACAAGTTTCGCCAGGCAGATGAGAATGTCATAGAAATTTGAGGGTGGGACCCTAGCACCACCTAGCAACCTGCCAGAACACCTTAGCAACTCACAAGTGGCATCCACAATACCCTAAAAACCGCATAGCAACCATTCAGAACACATTAGAAACCGGAGTGCAATGCCCTAGCACGTTTTGATTGTGACTTTTGCAAGGAAAAGCACCGCTCATGTTTTTTTCATTAATGCAAAATCTAGTTTTCATCTCTTTGCTGTTGTATAGGACAAAAACCCAATTTTGTGTTTTTTTTATGCACTTCCACCTTGATCACTAGGGCAGAAATGTGTGAAAATTAATCATGTGGTTGCGTGTGTTGTGTTGCATCTTATTGCAACAATATTGGTGTATGCTGTTAAGTTTGGTGCTTTATCTTCAAGTATTTGTTGTCTTTAGTGTGTGTATATTTGTGTAGGACGCTGTATCAACAAGCAGTGTTCGCTCCAAAAATCCCTATCTGCCCCCTCTTTTCATTAGCTTGTTCTCTCTCAAGAGAGAGCCTTGAAAATTCAGAAAGAAGTGTGTATTTTGGGGGATCGCTGATGAATAAATTACAGCTCCAGCGGAACTTCAGGACTCCATAAATGATTCACATTCAGCATTAAATGCTGAAAGACCGAAGGCTCTGTGGTGCAGATGTTGACATTGTACATACATATGTTCAACTAAAGTCAACCCCACACACCCAGTATCAGTCAATGCATTTTCTAGAGCTGCCAGCTTTGATTAGTGCTTTTCCTCTAAGCACTAAACCACAGATATTCGTTTCCTTTTGCTTTATTTCTTAGTTTCACAGTAATGGGAATTATTGATTTGTAAATTAAATGCATTTTAATTTGTTGGAGCCATGGCCTAGCAGTCACCCTCACCCAATATTCATAAGGGGCCAAACTGGGGAAGGCCTCTGGTGGCACAATATTAGCTGTGCATGAAATTAATAAGAAAAAAGGTGCATGGAAAGGTTACCCGATTCAGGGATTTGAACACGTCAATCCTTCCAGTGTTGTCTGGGATCTCATCCAAATCCTACTACCTACATGCGTTTCTGTGATTAAAAGAGTTCCATTAGCTTATGAGTGTTAAAATATGAATATTCATGATTACATTATTAAAGCATATTAACAATGCAAAAAGATTTATATCTATCTATCTATCTATCTATCTATCTATCTATCTATCTATCTATCCATGGTAACTGATTATTATTAAAATCAGTTATTGCTAACTATACTATAAACCATGGCAACTTGGTATTATTCACAATTAATCACCTATTTCCCCCCAAAAATGGTATGAATGTATAATAGTAACTGTGCAATAACCGTGTAATATCTATGTATTAATAGTAAAATGTGTGCCTTAGAGAAGGCAAAAACAAAATTACATAATAGTAACTAAGTTATAACCATGTAAAAACTATGTATCAGTAGTAAAATTGGTGTCTTAGAGAAAGCTATGTTCCCCATGGTAATTTTTTTTTTACAATGGGGTTTTTTCTAGAAGCTGGGCCATGTTCTTCAAATGGATCTTTATGATGTACATCAATTTATTTACATAGCACAATACTAGTGAAGTACACAATAGTAGTGAAGAAATTATGCACTGCAGCTTTAAAATAGAGTGTATACAAACTAAAATAAATGGCACACCTAAGGCTGAAATTATCCACAAAAAAATAATTATGTTAAGCAGTTTGAGCTGAATTAATTGCACGAAGTTTTGAACAAGAAAAAGAGGAAAAAGCAAGAGGAACTTACTTCAGTGCAATGCTGCAATATAATGACATGTTCACAGACACACACACAGAAAACGAGCTATTCATTCCACATTCTCTCATCTGTCTTCGGTCAGGTCTTTAGTTATGTGGGTGACGAGTAACAGACTCCATAGTTTCTGCTAATTGCTCTCATTCAGTATAGCGGTGCATAGCAGCACTGCAGATGAATTATACAACCCTGACAGAAATATCTTCTCTCTAGAAACCCTGTTCTCCCACCACAGCACTAATGAGACTTCCTCTGGTCATCTGTGTAGTGGTTTTGGCATAATGCAGCGGTAAGGTGCAGCCGGATGTCAAGTCTTTGCGCTTGCAAATGTTTAGGGGCTGCTGAATGTTTGCTTTCATTGTGTACTGAATTACTGACTGTCCACTTTAGTCAAGGTCTCTTGCACTAAAAAGTGCTAATTTAGTTTTTCTGAACCAATTTACAGCTTCTTCCTGACCTTTACTCTGTGCCCTAACTAGACATGATGCAAGAAGATTCCAGTGGCAAGCAATTTTTCTGTCAGCAAGACATGACACATTGCAACAAAATCAGTCATATTCGCAACAAAAATAATAAGTACTAGGATTATTAAAGACAAGAAAACAGCCATTAATAAAAAAGGACAAATAATCAAACTACAAGCAATATCACAAACAAGCAATATCACAAATAAATAAATACAATATAACAAAGTAAATAATCAGTGCTTTTCAGGTAGGTCTAACAGTAGTTTTCAGTTGCAGAAATGTAATAAAGTAATCAAATGTAAAATAACACTGCATATAATCTTCACTGTATAAATTAAATAAAGATTATTACTTATTAAAGTTACAAAAGTTATTCAGTGATGAGCAGTGAGTGATTTCTTTGTCTTTTGTATATTCCTGCTGCTGTCACTTTAAGACTAATGCACGGATCCAATATACTGAAACACGTGCATTGTCTTTCTCTACTGTTTAAATTATGTTTACTTAAGCCATAACTGACTATGTTTACTAGGATTCTCACCAAGGTGGGCATTTTGAGATAAATTTGTGTGAATTTGTCCGTTCAAGCGCAAGGACACGTGAAAGAGAATTAATTTTATTATTTGCACGCTGTCTGAGATGCGCAGCTTTCTGTGTACGCTCACAAACCTTCTTACACCACACACACAAATTCTCTTTGCGCACCTTCTTGCGCTTGAATGCTTAAATTGGCAAGGCTTAAAAAGCATTCAAATTATAATTTTTCATGACCATGCTGCTGTCATGGTCATTCTGTTTAGTATAGTTCCTGTCGTGCTGCATGCGTTCTTGTTAGTCAATGTCTAATAGTTGAAATATCTGTTACCCTGAGACTCAGTAAATGATACAATCTTTGTCATGGAATACATTTTGCTTACACGGAGTCTACAGTTTGAATGCTGCCATTTTCTTTATTTTTAAGATGTGAGGGACATGATCAATTTTCTCTTTCATAATGGCTGTTTAAGTCACAAAAAATTATACTCAACCTCAAATAAAATCATTTTCATACTATACCAAACACAATCACCTGAGCTGTCAGATCTACCAGTTGGTGCTAAAATGTGCCACACTAACTGAAATCATCAGGGATCTTGTTAAAAGTTTACTTCAGCAACTTATTTTTAAAGTAGGATACTTTCGATATTCTCCTTCAGAAGAATACACAGAGCCAAATGTTTCCTGTTCTCCATGAATCATCCATGGTATGAACCCTTAAAGATGAAGTATGTAATTTATGCAACACTAGTGGAATTACAAAAACTTATTTTGCAAGCACCCCTTTTGCACGTTGTGCCTCCCCTAACTCAAACAAATACAGATCTTACGGGTGCTTGTGAAGGCATATCCCAACAGATAAAAGTATGCTAGATATTACTTTAAGCTGTGTTGCTATGTGACATGAGTAAGCATTTGAGTAGAAAAACACTCTAAAGCGAGCACTTTAGCAGTTCAGTTAAACCCTGTCTAACGCATCTGCACCAGATGTATTTTTTGACATGATGCACCACAACTATTTGAGGCTGTCTACAATGGACACATGGCTTGTTTCCACCGAGCGGTGTGGTTCAGTACAGTTCAGTACGGTACGTAATTTTTGACGTTTCCATGGTCAGAAGTTGTGAATGGTACCCTAATTTAGAACTGTACCGCACCACTTTTTGGGAACCCTTCCGTTGGGGTACCTAGCACAGTTGTCCGGTACTAAAGGGTGGAGCTTGACAGAGAATCGTTTTCGGCTGTGAAACTTGGCTCAAACAAAGCGTCTTCTTCTTGTGACAAACAGCCACATGCCGAGAAGCAAAAACAAGATCTGCTGTATGTTATCCATTGTTATTTACTGTGTCACTTTCTTCTTCGCGCGAGAATGATGTCGATCACTACACCATGCCTATCATAAGGGTACTGTTGGCGGTGGAAACACAAGCCGGATCAGGGTTTGCGGTCCCGAATCGTACTGTACTGAACTGAACCGTACCGCTCGGTGGAAACAAGCCAAAAGTAAACAATATAAACTGCAACATAATGAAATGGCTGTTGTAGTGCGTTGCATCGCAATGCCCCGTTCACTTTGACATAATCATGACTTTGATCTTTGAAGGTCTAAATGCAGCAAAATTTTACTTGCACTCCTGTACTCGAAGCTGAATGTCTTTTCCCATGTAACACATCAGCCATAGTCCCACACTAGCTAAACACCATCTCGCCACGCTCCAAACTCTCGCCAGTGGTTGAACTGGAAATAGACTGACAGATCTGAGCAGACTGCTCTCAATGTTTTGATCGTGCCTTAATGTTTATACTTTTGGGGGAGAAAAACCCATGAATTGCATATTAATAGTAGTCAATGAACAATAAAGTGGGTTAAAGGGATAGTTCACCCAAAAATTAGCCCATGATTTACTCACCCTCAAGTCATCCTAGGTGTATATGACATTCTCCTTTCAGATGAATACAATTGGAGTTATATTAAAAAAGTCCTGGCTAATCCAAGCTTTATAATGGCAGTGACTGTTGCTCTGTTTTTGAAGTCCATAAAAGTACATATGTCCGTGATATAACGTGCTCCACACGGCTCCGGGGGGTTAATAAAGGCCTTTTGAAGCAAATCGATGCATTTGTGTAAGAAAAATATCCATATTTAAAACTTTATAAAGTAAATTATCTAGCTTCTGGACGATCACCTTCCGTATTCAACTTACGGAAAAAGTGTAGCGCCTCTCAAAGTTCAAAATGCTTACGCTATGTCTGACGAGCAAAACTGGTGTGCAATGTCGTCAGATGTGGTGTAAGCACTTTGAACTCATTTTTGGGTGAACTATCCCTTTAAGAGAATGTATTTTAACCAAAAATCTTACATACTTTATCTTTTATAAAGATGCTACAGCTTTATATGCCAACAGTTATTGTGACTAGTGACGGGAGGATTCTCAGTACCTTGTGACCCTGTTAAATTGGTTTCAAGATGGTAGAGCACAGTTTCAGAGATATGATTACTAAAGGCGAAAGTATACTATCTCACCCTGTGCCCTTAAATCACAGAGTAAGTGATTTAAGGGCACAAAAACAATGTCCACTAGCGTGCAGGTGCCAAATGCATTTAGCCATGCTCACTGTCAGTAGAGTATACTGTAGTTTGAAAGCGCTCTAGATGGAATGGAACTTGGAAAATTACCTATAGCATTATATTTCTACCTAAACTCAAAACGTGGCTCTACCTACATTTTTGCAAAACTCCAAAACCATACTTATAAATCCAAGCAGATTAGATTATCGAATAATGAAGACTTATTTTTGCGTGGTTCCTTGCATTATGTTATGATGACCTCAAAATACATTTACCACAGTGCATGATTTGTAAACTAATACGTTTGCACCAGCTCCATAAGTATGGCTTTTCTGATGTAGTAAGCTTGCTCGGAGGCTCAAACGTGATAGAGCATTACCCTCCACACATTTCATTTCTGAATGATTGTGATACATACTACAGCCAACGTAATAAAAAGGTGCCAGATTCATAATCTGAATGCATTTATGCAACCACTCAATAGACATTTCACTGTCTAGCAACGTGCAAGAAGCAACGTAATATCATTTTGCAAAAAAAAACGTTTTTCCAATGAGCCTGTGTTGCTATACTCAGGTAAACAATAATTTGTGTAAACTAAATTTTCTCTACATCCTTAATTCTAGCCAAGAACCTCTTAGAAAGGAACTACAAATTATAGTCCAGTGCCTTATAAACACAGCTTTGTTTCCTGTCAGATTGACTCCCCACCTTGAATTGCTGGGTGGGTTAAAACCATAGACTGTAAAAAAATATGGACGTAGTGTCCATGACGTCACCCATAGGATTCTGAAGAGCAGTTTTGAAACGGAAAGTAGGGTCAAGCTGGCCGTTGCCATCTTAGTAGCGCGTCATCGCACGTCACTCTCGGATAACAGAAAATGGGCAAAGAGGACGTGGGTGGAGCTGAGGTGACGCGATGACTAACAGACAGCAGATAAATGGCTATCCACCTGTCACTCAAAGTGGCCACGCCCTTAATTATGCAGAACTTTAAGGCTTTATATAATGTAAACGAATGAGCTATAAAAAATTCACCCCCCTCCACAGTTGTCACGAAGGGCAAAATTAGATTTGTACCAGGCTGTAAACATGTTTTTTTCTGCTGTAAAGTTGGGCATTTTAACATGGGGCTCAATGAGATTCTGCTCCCTTCTGGAGCCTGTCTCTAGCGGCCAGTCGATGAATTGCAGTTTAAGTCACTTCCGTATTGGCTTCAAGAGAAACTGGGGGAGGTTGCCGCTTGGTTAAAACCTGTGCATCATGATGCCATTGGGTAGAGTTTGCCAATCAGTTCAGAGCTTTCGAATTTCAGGCCTTTTTTTGTGCAAAATGTATCTGATTATCAGTGAAGGACTGTGAGACATTTACAACACACTTGCTTCCATCACATCCAAAGGCTCTTCATCCCTCCTTAAAAACCTCTCTTCATAAACATTACATGAAAAAGGAGAACTGACAGTTATTTGAAGGAAACTTCTCATGCTCTGGCGATTTGCGCAGGGTTATTAGATATCAGATGTATGTTTCTCTCTCAGCAGGCAGAGGTCTGTAGGGATGTTTCACAGTCCATTAGTGTTACTAGACCGTAGAGTATGTCCGATCTGACAGCTCATCACCTCGTATTAAAGCAGCTGTTGAGATGGCCATTTCTGAGATGTCAGCTAATGAGCTGCATCTCTGTTCTCATTCAATTCACATGTGCTTGGTCTCAGAGGATCCTGGTGTTCATAAACCTCCACGCAGGTCCAGTTTTAATGGCATTGCTTCTATTTTCTATTTTCTCTCTCTCTGCCCACCTCCATTTTTAACTTTCTCCATATGTCTTCAGGATAAACAATCATTCCCCTAAATAAGGCTCGGAATTGCACTGACCATATAATTTTCTGTATTTGCCCCTCTCTCCGGAGAATAGAGGTAACCCGAGAAAAGACAGAAAGGAAACAACAGAAGCAAAGGAAGCAGATACAGAGAGTATCTTCTTTGTCTTCGTGTCGCCTTTCTCTTTCTCAAAACACCATCAGTTCTTCTGTAATGAGTTGACTGTTGACACAAGATCTGTTCCAAAACCTAGTGAGCTGTCTTGCAGTGTAATAGTGATAGGTCGATATATCTTTTTAAATTGGCCATTTTGAGATTATTACATGGTTAAATAACCATACCCACTTGGCCAATTAACCGAAAATTTAACTCTCTCCCGTGTCAGTTCCAAGACATACTTCAGTGGATAATGAAAACTCGAAGAACAAAACGGCCTCAAACGAGACATGATTTGATAGGGTACTGTATGAACCGAATTTAGCAAATAGATAATTAGGTAAATAATATCTGTAAAATGCTAGGCAATGCTAGGTAGGCATCTCACTTTCTTTCGTAAGTTTCTTTCGGTTAGTTTCTCGCCTGCTGCCTGTAAACTTGAATCTCATTAATGTTCATTTTAGATGAATGCAGGTAATAAAAGTGAATGTGCGGTCCCAAACCGTCCCAGAAATCTCATTTACAGTAAGTCAGCTTTATTGCGATGTCATATATGCCTAAAGTGTTTAAAATGCAATTGAGTTCTAACTAATGAGCTTTAAATGGTTGCTTTCATATTGCAGTGCTACTAAAGTAATAGGGATGCTGTTTATACATCAAATGGGCCGTGATACCATTAGAATCTTCACAGTAAACAACCTCATTCGGCTCTGTGAATCAGACTGTAATGGCCAAGCCACACCTCACTGATAGACGCCAACCAATAGCAATGGACACTTTGTTGAGTTTTGTCGGTTTGTCGATGCTCACTTTCATGTAATTCCAAACCTGTATGACTGTTCTTCAAAAGATGTTTTTAAGAATGTGCAAGCTGCTCTTTTCCATATAGTTAAAATGCAGTGCCTAAAACTAACAATGTGAAATGTGAAGCTATACAAATACTGTATATACAGTAATGTTTGCATTAGAGTTTCTTGTGTTCCGAGTCTGTTTCCATGTTTTTTCATTGATTGATTAAGTTGAAGACCTGTTGATTGTTTCTTTGGTTGGTTTGGTTTTTCAAAATATTGCTTTCAGTTTATCGCGTTATGTTGGTCGTTCTGTTTGTTATTCTGATTGAAAAGTACTGGGTTAATCGTGAGTTTGTTAATAATCTTAAACACTGCTGCAATTAGGACCATCTTTATTTTTCCTCTCCGCATCAACCCATAATCTGGGCGTAAATGACAAAAAATATATACATATATATGTTTGTGTGTGTGTATGTGTATGTGTGTGTGTGTGTGTGTGTGGGTGTATACACTCACCTAAAGGATTATTAGGAACACCTGTTCAATTTCTCATTAATGCAATTATCTAATCAACCAATCACATGGCAGTTGCTTCAATGCATTTAGGGGTGTGGTCCTGGTCAAGACAATCTCCTGAACTCCAAACTGAATGTCAGAATGGGAAAGAAAGGTGATTTAAGCAATTTTGAGCGTGGCATGGTTGTTGGTGCCAGACGGGCCGGTCTGAGTATTTCACAATCTGCTCAGTTACTGGGATTTTCATGCACAACCATTTCTAGAGTTTACAAAGAATGGTGTGAAAAGGGAAAAACATCCAGTATGCGGCAGTCCTGTGGGCGAAAATGCCTTGTTGATGCTAGAGGTCAGAGGAGAATGGGCCGACTGATTCAAGCTGATAGAAGAGCAACTCTGACTGAAATAACCACTCGTTACAACCGAGGTATGCAGCAAAGCATTTGTGAAGCCACAACACGCACAACCTTGAGGCGGATGGGCTACAACAGCAGAAGACCCCACCGAGTACCACTCATCTCCACTACAAATAGGAAAAAGAGGCTACAATTTGCACGAGCTCACCAAAATTGGACAGTTGAAGACTGGAAAAATGTTGCCTGGTCTGATGAGTTTCGATTTCTGTTGAGACATTCAGATGGTAGAGTCAGAATTTGGCGTAAACAGAATGAGAACATGGATCCATCATGCCTTGTTACCACTGTGCAGGCTGGTGGTGGTGGTGTAATGGTGTGGGGGATGTTTTCTTGGCACACTTTAGGCCCCTTAGTGCCAATTGGGCATCGTTTAAATGCCACGGTCTACCTGAGCATTGTTTCTGACCATGTCCATCCCTTTATGACCACCATGTACCCATCCTCTGATGGCTACTTCCAGCAGGATAATGCACCATGTCACAAAGCTCGAATCATTTCAAATTGGTTTCTTGAACATGACAATGAGTTCACTGTACTAAAATGGCCCCCACAGTCACCAGATCTCAACCCAATAGAGCATCTTAGGGATGTGGTGGAACGGGAGATTCGTATTACACTAGATATAATTTTTTACTAGTGGGTGCAGGACACTATAGTTCATTTATGTAAGTGAGGATAGCAAAATTAAGTAAACTGTGACACATTATACCCAAAAAAATTTCATACAGTAGACTACCAGTAAAATTGATACAAAAATTTGGGACCAAAATTAATCAGACACTTTGACCTGACCATGTTTTGCTGAAGTGTTTTTTCTTTAATTGCTAATGCGAACTTTTACACCACAGACTGAACAAAATTAAGCATTGCTTGGTCATTGGTTGACCTAAATTGGTATTATCTAATTACGTACTTAAATTTAAATTTAGCTGATTGGTTGATTGTAATCCATTACTTACCTTTCTATCAAAGTTATCTGAGTTTGTTCTGACACAGTTTAACTCTGAGTTCTTGCCATATTTTATTACCATTTTCTAAACTATAGCGAATAAACTGATAATGTGAGAAAATGTTGAAGGTGTCTGAATAAATTTTGGTTTGACTGTATGTATGTGTGTATATTGGATGTAATGCCAATCAGACTAGCAATCCAATACCCCACTACTCACATATATAAAACACTGAATACATTACTACTCAAGCTAGCGTATATCCAAAAGTGTGTTGTGATAACGTGACTTCAAAAGCACTCAGCTTGTTACATAATATCAATGTCTGGGGCAGAAACCTCACTTTTTATCTTAACCATGAGCTATGCAAACTCAGAGATAGACTGCACATTGAAGTCAGTACAGTTTTACTATCTGTAAGTTGGAGATCTATATAGGATCCTCATCTGTACAGTATGCCACTATTAAGGAGTAAGATATTCACCAAGTTGAATGTATTATTTTTAGGGCTGTCAAAATTAACGCGTTAATAAGCGTGTTAATTTTCTGTTTGATCCGTGGCCTAGCCCGTAGTTGGAGAAATCGACGCAGCAGCAAACAGAAATAGGGAAAGAAAAGGGCTAACATTAACATTATTCTGAAACAAGTGACGTTATATAGCCTACATAAGCTACCATTTTTTCTGTTTAACTTTTATTAGACTCCAGATCGAAATAAAAGAAAAGGGCGTTTTTACACTGAGCATGTTTGCTGCAGTCCATGTCCGAGCGCGATAGTTCTCGGTTTCCCCCGCAACGCTGGTCAACTTGATTCTATTGAACCCTGGTGCATTTGCATGCATCTTACATAATCACAGACATGCACAGCGCATGATAGAAAACAGAACGCGGGTCAATATATTGTTTTTTTTTATAATTATTTTTAATTTAGTGCTATTATGCGCAGCTGAGTTTTGACATTTGGGTTTACTGTAGGCTATGTGTGTCGGATGAAGGGGGCTTTCTGTTGCATGCTTGCAAAGGGACTCTGAGGAGATGCGCAATGCACTGAATACACTGAAAGCTCGCTCTCGCTCGTATCTGAGCCTCCGAGCTAAATCATTAACACCATCACCACTTACACGTTTTGTTGAACTAAATACATTACAATCGGCTAAAACAAACGCGTAGGTTACTTTTCTGGATGAGCACTCCCGAGTCCATGTTTCTTACACTGTTCACGCGAATCGCGGCACAGTTCGAGTGCAGTCTAACTCAGAGCACCTCTTCCGGGTAGGCTCGGGTGTGGTATGCTGGTGCGCTCCCAGATCCGCATGACAGCTTTCACATTACCAATTTTTCATGCGAACCATGCCGTTCTGAACTAAACTGCCAGTGTAAAAACGCCTATTTCTATTTTTAAAATAAGAGAAAGTACTGCTTATTCTGAATTTTTAAGTTTAGGCTTAAGAGACATGAGCAAGTTCTTTAAAAAAAACATGTATGACCTTTGATACATGTCTACTCTTCATGCTCTTTTGAGTATGGTTTCACTAATAATAAATCATGCATATTTGTCCATACCCATGTCGATTAGAGTATTAAAAATGTGAAACGTATTCATTTAAGGTACATTTAGAACTGATAAAAATGTGCGATTAAGTTGCGATTAATCGCGAGTTAACTCATGACAATCATGCGATTAATCGCAATTAAATATTTTAATCGATTGACAGCCCTAATTTTTTTCCATTATTTTCCTAGTTAAATTTATAACAGATTACATTTGAAGAATGGTTTCTGATTATCATGAAGGAAAATTAATAAATTAATAACGGTAATTAATACAATAAATTAACAAAAAATTAAATTACCAAATCCCATTCGCAAGCCGCATTATGCTGTCAAAGGGGCTAATTTTATTGGTGTTAAAGGTGTCTGCTGTGTGGAATACATCAACACCTTGTTATCAGCTCTTTTTTAACACATTCTCTTTCCTCAGAATGACAAGCAGGTTGTATCTCAAGCAAATCCTCACGCTAGAGTCTATTTTAAAGCAGCAGCCCTCTAGAGAGAAAGATCCTTGTTTGCCCGCAGCCCATTAGGATGGCAGTGGATTATCTGAAGTACTGTGTGTTTCATTTTACATCAGAAAACATGCAGTGTGTGTAGCATGTGGAACGTGTGTGCACACCTTATTGTTTCTTGGGACACTTCAGTGACCAGACCATGAAACCATAGCTGACATACATCTGTTTACATTTCCTTCAGTCTATCTTGTCTATAGAGGAATGTTTGGAAAAAAATACAGTAAAAATATTTAATAAAACAATAAGCCACTTGAGGACGTGTGACAAAGTGATTTTACCAGAGTAAGGGTCTTCTTGGACCTGAAACCCCCTTAACTGTAAAAACACTGTAACACACGGCCTCAAGTGGCCTGTTGCTTTTATAAAATGGCAGCAGCCACAGTTTTTAAAAAAATAAAGATTTGTTCAGTGAACCAAATTAACAAACTTAAGTTCCTATGTTAACTAGCAATAGCACATGTTAGTATGCTAAAGTCAATTTTGTTTATTATTATATACAATATAAAGAATGAGCAAGTAAGAAGAGTGATCTCAGAACTGGCTTTAGCACAGTTATTGCTCAATGAATGAAGAAACCCACATCATGGTTGTCATGTAAACCCCACAGCCTAAGCACCACTCAAAAACATCTTCAACTAACTGAATATTAAAGAATTTCTCTTTACTAATAAACCTATAAAATAACACTTAATTTTAAAATTTACTTTCCTTATCTAGTCCCATGCAAAACATGAAGAGAACTACAGATTCACTGCCCAGTTAGTTACATCAACAAAAACGAACTGTGTAGACCTAACACAAAATGATTAAGTTAACTTCCATTTAACAAATATTTAAGTGGATTTAACATGATTAATTTGTGACAAAAGTTTACATTCAATAATTTAGCAGATGCCTTTATCAAAAGCAACTTACAGATGAGGAAAACAATAAAAGCAACCAACCCGACAATAAGGCAACAATATGCAAGTGCCATGACCAGTCCCAGTTAGTCCAGCACAGTACACATAGCAAGTTTTTTTTATTTTTTTTAAATAAAGATATATATATGGTGTATATATACTATATATATATTAATAGATACACCGATCAGGCATAACATTATGACCACTGACAGGTGAAGTGAATAACACTGATTATCTCTTCATCACGGCACCTGTTAGTGGGTGGGATATATTAGGCAGCAAGTGAACGTTTTGTCCTCAAAGTTTATGTGTTAGAAGCAGGAAAAATGGGAGCCCGATCACACGAAAATGCGTATCAATAATACGAGTGTGCAATGTCGTGGAATGTATACGCCAAAATGAGTCTTGGCGTGCATATGATACGCACTTTATGGCAGTGGCCGCACGTGAGCCCTGCCACAAAGCAAAAATGGTCCATGAATGGTTTGAGGAGCACAACGAGTTTGAGGTGTTGACTTGGCCTCCAAATTCCCCAGATCTCAATCCAATCGAGCATCTGTGGGATGTGCTGAACAAACAAGTCCGATCTATGGAGGCCCCACCTCGCAACTTGCAGGACTTAAAGGATCTGCTGCTAACATCTTGGTGCCAGATATCACAGCACACCTTCAGGGGTCTAGTGGAGTCCATGCCTCGACGGGTCAGGGCTGTTTTTTTTATGCCTGATTGGTGTATTAATGTAATGGTTCAAGTGTTGCCAAAAATCAGCGGTTTCTTGTTCAGCTTGCTGTTCGCTGTGGAGGGGCTCGAGGAAGCAGCTTCAACTCGAGCTTAGATATACCCCCCAGTGGGACTACTAATGCTTGGAAGATGAGTATAGTAGCAAAATGCCTAAATTATGTTGGGGGAGCTGGGGAGGTGGAGGGATGTCAAAACCGCTGATGCCAGAGCAAGGTAAGTGGCTGCTTATATGCTCCGGCAGTTATTTGAAAGATTAGATGGGTTCACTCCTCCCGAAATTACGTTTAGGAACTTGTCCCTTAGATTACAAAGAAAAAAGCTTATAAGTGTTCTTAATGCATCATAGTACCACTCATAATGTCAAATAATACAACCTAATTGTTGTAAGTTCTCTTAATAATTGCAAGGAACATGAAACATCTACACAATGTATTGATTTCAACTTGCGAGCTACCAAACAAAGGCTCTTGTAGATGTGTCTCTAGTTAAATAAATGCTGTAGGTAATAGGATTGAGGCTCGCTGTAGCTGATGCATCTGGATCTTAATTGCATCCCTTAAGTTGTGGGATCTGCCTGTACTATCTATGTTCAATAAGAATGATTCGGAACTGGATCAACACTGCAGCAACACTGGTTTATAAGGAAGAATTCCTGCAAGTCAACAATAGTAGTGATTTATGAATTTGGTTTCTTTTTCAGTAGTGTTCTGGGAATATTGGCTCATTTTGAACTGGGAACATTTTTATTCTGCAGTAAAATCACCTTAAGGCATTTAAGTGTTCATTTTTCATATTTATAGTCTGATTATAGACACAAATATACAATCTCAGCTTTTTCAGTTTGCTTCAGTTCAGTTCTAACTTTACATTTAAAAGCATATTAAGCTGAGAAAAATCATTCCAGTTGCCAATTTGGAAAAGATGATCAGTGAAGCATGGAACATGATAGGACATGCTGATGTGACGGGCATTCAGCAAAACCAGATTGTTATAAAGATCCAGCACTGGCACAAAATCAAGCAATGATGAATGATGAATTATCATTCACTCGGTCTCACAACACACACACAAATACGCACACACCAAAATGGGGACATACAATATTGGTTTTATGTAAATTATAGTAGACCGTTGCTTAAACCCTAAACCTCAAAGAAAACTTAGAATTCAAAAAATATATAAACCAGTTCATTTAATTCTCCAACATGACAGTACATTAATTTTTGAAGCATTATTCACTCCATCAGTCATATATCATTTGCATTATAGTTTAGTTTTGTTATTTTGTGACTGTCCAAAGGCTTTTCTACAATGTTTACAGTGTATTGAGTTGAAATATTCCGACTGCCAACTTAACAAATACAAACAAATGCAGCATTTTGTGCAGAGCCTCTTTTGTTATGCCTGAACACCCATGAGACTCACTTTAACTCTTATGTAATGTTTGGCTTCTGTGCACATATGCCAACATATTTACAATAACATATGGAGTAGATAAACTATAAATATAAAATATAAATGTGCAGAAAGTCGCCTGGATAAACAAATAGTTCTCTTATACATCAAATTAATTGCATAACATGCTTTATAACGTGTGATTTAAGACATGCAATCACCAAATACATGTAGGCTAAACTACTGTAGATGAAATGGTGTACAAAAATGTCACAGTTAAAGATAAGGGCATTAGTTAAAAATTACAGCTGCTTCATAAAAATAGTATTCTTTTATTGCTTGCTTGCAGTGCTTGTTCATGTTTGTTCATTATAAGACTATAATGACTCCTTATGATTGCTGTACACATTTCCAGTGCTGTTTTATTATTCTTTCTGGCTGCATGTAAATGCTCATACGCAGTATGATTCTGCATAATGGCTGAACAAAACACAGCTGGTTACCTTAAACCTTCTGTGTGTTGTGTGTATAACTGCATTATACTATAAAAGAATATTTGAGGGATATTCTTTCTTTTCAGATCTTCTGAACCTTCACATTGCATGGGGATTTTATATTATCTGGACTCCTGCAGCCTTCATGCCTTCCACCCCATTACACTATAAAAATACTGATGTATTAAATGTTTATGTCTTTTGCAAAATGTCATTCTTTACCATGCAGTTTGTGCATTTGTCTTCAGCATAGTTTAAATATTCCAAAATAATTGAGTTCAGAATGAAATCTCTGCCAGAGCAAATATTTACACCTCTAATATTCGAATATACTATCTCAGAAACTGAAACTGCAGTAAATTCTCCACCAAAGTGCGATAGAGAAGGGAAAGCTGTTATTGAAGGTTAAATTGAAGTCATGGATTGTGATTTGGTATGTGAGATATTCAAGGAAATGTGTAAATCAAGCTACCTCATTTTCTCATCCATGTGTGTCCCTAGACACGTTGTCGGCAAGCTCTTTTTATACTGAGAATTCAACATGGACTGAAAACCTGGCCTTGAAATGACTGTATCTTTCAATAGTCACTGCTGGCCTTTCAATAGATGAACAGTCTGGATCCTTCCATATAAGGGATTTTTTACATTCTTTACATCTTTGTTATCATTCCGGGAAAACAATTCGCAATACATTGCTTTTAATTGAAAGTCTATGACATGGGCATAAATTTCATCTAACAGTTGGGCGGACAATAAACATCAAATTTCTCAAGGGCAATTTTTGAAGGGGACACACATAATACAGCCAAAATTGTAGTGGCGTTTTGGTGCACTGAAAAATTACCTTATGTCTGTTTTTCTTTTCTCTGTCATTTTATCTGGCCAACAACACAAAGCAATAGTTGTTTAAATATGAGTTATAGGTTCACCACGCAGTAATATAATTGTTAAATTATCTTGCTTTCACATAGTATTGAGCAAAACCCAAAACAGTTGTAGATCTATAATATTAGCCTAATATCAGTTCACACATATGCTTATCGCCGTGTTAGTTGTAGTGGGTGACTTAAAACAAGCTGCCAAACAATAATCGCTAACATATCAGACTCATGGATAAATACATCAGATATCATAATTTTTTTGTCATTGCTAATTTATTAATAACTCAGCGTCGTCTGTATTAAAGAGAAATAAATCACTTCATCCGATGTTTAAAGTGAATAAAATAGCCTTAACAGCCTGTAAGCCTGGAAAAAATAGCAAATGTCTGATTGAGGAACGATCACTCCCCGAGAAGACAAAGGACACCTTCTGGAAATTAACATCTGAACTGTCTCTTACGAAATTAGCATCACCATTCGAGACACAGGTCTCACCTCAGTATCATCCTATTCGACATCTTTCTCTCTTGACCCCTCTCCCCCCCTCACTCCTATTCTTTCTCATGCTGAGATCGCCCGAAATTCACCCAAAAATCTATATGGTTTAATGTGAACAAGTATCATACAGAATTATACATGTTTGGTATCATTTGAAATGTCAAATATGTGATTGGTACAAAAGTCTCATCCCCACAGAAGTAAACCAAAAGGTAATGAAGGTTTTAAGAGTTTAGAGATATTTGGCTTGCAGTGGATCATGCAAATCATCCTCTGTCCCCACTAAGGTGTGAAATACCCACGTCTGGGACAGTGATTAATGTAAATTCCCATTGTTAACACGTGTTTCTATTTGAAAGAGGTTTCTGTCTTGGTCTGTGTATTTAAGGAGATGTTGCACGGGGCTCAGGGCGCGATTCTGTAAACAGATCAGCCCGTAATGCTATGCATTATGTATCCTATTTCTTTGAAGTCAGGTATACATTTTTTTACTTCAAGAGCATTTGATGTATGTATTGATTATCTTTGAATTGATTATGTAATTGGCATAATACATTACCTGATGAATAATAAATTGTTACATTGATTTATTTTGACTTGCTCTGAAATTATTGATTTTAGTGCATTATGATGAATCCTTTGTTACCGCAAATCTGCGACCAGGGTTAAGTACATACTAGATCTCGGATTGTATGGAGCATGGGGCACATGGCGAGATTCTAGATTTCTGACTAACTGCACGACTTTAAGTTGTTATGCAGTCACATTATAGGGAGCCAGGTAAAATACTATTGAGATAGTATTATAACCTCTGGTTATTGTTTCAGCTTTAACTAAGTTGTTATATAGGTGACTGCAGGGGGCTACATGGGTACTTTTTAACAATAGTGAACATGGGCAACATTGTTAAATGGCTTTAGTCATAACCTCTGATTAATGATCGGACTGGCGAGTTTGTGATCGTGAGCCCGCATAACGGCCGGTGCGAGGACCCTGTGCAATAGAATAGAATAATCAAATGTGTAGTTAAATTGTTATACAAATGAACTAATAACCAATTGGCATTCCAACCTAAATTCGAGGACATGATAAAATGGAGTCAGATAAAGGTAAATTGAAATTAAATTACTTTGCCCCGCTGAAAAGACCAAACCCAAAAGAAACCTTTACCCACCAACCGTAAGCCGTCATTGGGACGATTGGGCAGGTCTTACACAGCCTGGAGTTCCACAACTACTGAAGAACTTTGTTCTCTCCCCACAGGACTTGAGTGTGTAGGTGAGGTGTGTGGTGGACTAAACCACTGTGAGGCAAGAGAGGGGGGACTCAAAATGTTTCTAAACTTAAAACGCATTTGCGTTTGTATTGTTTTACTACTTACACTGTAAGTATATGTCATTATATTATTTACAAAACACAAAGTGTTTTTAATTATATTTTTACGGGGGACAACCCTCAGAATATATATATATATATATATATATATATATATATATATATATATATATATATAATATATGTCATATATATATAAGCAATTATTATTATTATTATTTTTTTAAGTTTAAATTTAATTTTCATGGCCCCCTAGAATATTTTGTTGTGTGAATATCTGAACATGCATATTTCAAAGGAATTAACAGAGCCTCTCCTTTTAAACAAAAAAAATCAATTTTATTCTAGCTTAATGCATTCTCTTTTTATCAATGTATAATGTGGGTACCTTTCATAAAAAGCAACATTTTGAGCAAAAAGCTGAGAAAAACGTGTTTTTATCAAAGACCACATCCAGATCGGCAGTTTTGATTTATATGATTACATATGCTATCGCTTTTTTCTGCTTCTTATTCACCTGTGTTTTGATCCGGAGATTCTGTACTCATTCAGAAGATGTGTCATAGCGCCCCCTATACAGTGAAAACATGGAAAGCCGGATTTTTTTGTCAATGGCGGAGAAAGAGTTAAAGGGTTAGTTCACCGAAAAATAAAAATTTGACCATGATTTACTCACCCTCAAGTCATCCTAGGTGTATATGACATTCTTCTTTCAGACGAATTTTGAAAGCTTGAAAGAGCCAGGACTTTTTTAATATAACTCTGATTGTATTCATCTGAAAGAAGAATGTCATATACACCTAGGATGACTTGAAAGTGAGTAAATCAATGGGTAATTTTCATTTTTGGTTGAACTATCCCTTTAAGATGATAATATTTTTTTTTGGATTTTGCAGACTCTTCCACAGCAACTGCAACCAATTTGATTGTGCGAGTTCCTGGAAAATCAAATCAGTGACTTTAGCATGGCTAGCCATGCGCTATCGAGGTACAATTACTGTAGTAAAATCTCAACTATCTATACTCAAAGTGCAATTAAAAATAGGATGCTGGCATAATGTTAATCAAAGGTCATCCTTTAAACTAATATAAATAAGAATATTATTAAAGGTTGTATAGATGGTACAGACCCTTAACTACATTATTATTAAATGTTTGTATTTATTTTATTTTATGTTATTATTTTATTTTATTCATTTATTTACTTTATTTATTTATATATATATATATATATATATATATATATATTTTTTTTTTTTTTTAATTCTATTTTATTTTAAAAAAAATTAGTAGGTTTGTGTTTGGGCTGGTGACCAACCTTATAATTTTGTCCCGGGCTCCGTGAATTTGAGCTACAGCAAATAACTGACTTGCCTTGAAGGGACTGTGATAGAACCACTGTCAAGTTATTGCCATACCTCATTGAATTAGTTTAACCAGGCAAGCAAACACTTAAATGTCTTTGTAATCCATATTATTGATTAAATGAATTAGAGAACTAATGAGCATGAAACAGCGACTCGGCAGAACACAATCAGTCTGATGAGCCGTAGCGTTGAGCACTGAGCTCTGCCTTATCAGCTGAACATAACAGCATCACATCACTCTGAGACTCGCTCCAGCCGTGGGCTGATCCTCACGCTAGGGATGTGTGCAAACCCTATTATACTGACATACTCACCATGTGTGGCACCATCCTAAATTAGCCTGTTCTCTCCGAGAGCGAGCAATTACAGTAAACGCCTAAAGGACTTGTGCTACAGGAAGGCCAAGGGGACCTTATTCAAACCTGAAGCACTACTGCACTCTTCACCTAGTCAGTCCTGTGCATTTGCTCTTGTCGTCACTGTAAATAGCTTCACTGATAAACAACTGTTTGAAAATATTAAAATCAATAGATTTTCACAAAGCTAATGATGTAAAGAACATAATCATAGTCTATTCACCCTCAAGACAACAAAATCCCCAATCTATTTTACATTAATAAAACAGGATGTATATGGACAGGGCTTGATTTTATGCATCAGGAATTGACTGGATTAACCGTGGTGTTTACGTATAGCAGAGTTTGGCAGTTGCCTGGCATTCAGACAAAACAGGGGAAATAAACAGCACATGATGCTGCCCGTTAGTTCTATTGCTTGAATTGGCCTTTGGCCAAGTCCTAACCAGACTTGATGCGATAAGATTTCCAGCGGAAAGACATGTATCTGTCCAAACCAGACTCGACCCGAGATATGACAAAATCAATCAAAAATCACAGCCAATCAGAAGAGCGTGTGGGCGAGTTCCTTTTTGCATGCGCACTAAATTCTCAACTAAATGGATTACATTGCCTTAATCTTACAACATTTTAGCATGATTAAAAATACTGAGTGACTAAAACATTTATTTTTATCATAGAATACACTTGTTTGTTCACCTTGAGTTGACAGTTTGAGCAATTTGTTTTGTTTCATTTATTTTCAAGATCTGAGGTAAATTAGCCTATCCATTGTTGCTTTAAGTAGGCTATGTCTACAAAGGTCACGAAAAATGATATTCAAACTCGCATTCAATTCTTTTTACATTAAATAAAGCACATAATCAGCACCTGAGATTATCATTGTCATACTTTGCATATTGTTCTAGCCGCAACGACGCAGAAATAGAAATAGTTTGTAAGATAGAATTGTCACGAATCACCGTTGCGACTGGTTACTACAAAAAACTGGATAATATGGAAAATATCTTTTTTTTTTTTTTTTTTTTTTTTTACACGGTGTAGGCTTAGGGCTGTTGATTTCCTATTGTTGTTAAATCTGTGCATGTCTGTGGTCCATTCTTTTAGTATGGTGGATTTTTGTCCACATTTTGTTTAGATGATTACTTGGAAATGTCATTGTATGGCCAGAAGGAATCATGCCATTGCTTAGATTTTTGTGAAACACCACCACTGCTAGACACTCAAACCATGAAGTGCAGGTTTCAGGCTGGACCAGCCAATGCACATGTGCAGTCATAAGTGCTTGTCTCAGAACAAGCAACCGGAGCTTCTAAGGGCAGCTGCAGTGACGCAGTGACTTTACCAATTGACGATTGGCTCTTTTGTTTAGAAGACTTATTCAGCAAAATTGCGCGTTGCACTTTCTCCCATTCATAATAAAATGAATGTACCCTCTTTGTATATCTAAAGTCTTTGGTGTTACATACAGAATGGTGCTGAAAATGGGTTGAAAAATATGAAGGACTGGTGATGTCATCCCAAAAACGTCTCGGTTACGTATGTAACCCTCGTTCCCTGAAGGAGGGAACGGAGACGTACGTCGGAACTGACCGACGAATTGGGATCTGTTTTCAGAGACCAATCTACTTCGAGTGATTAAAAACGAGCCAATGGACATTGGCATGCGGTTCACGCATTCCACGCACCGCCCCGCAGCGCGGGTATAAATACGGAAGTGGAACACCGCATCATTGCTTTTCAACTGAGGAGCCGAGATAGGTGACTCGGCCTTCAGCTGAAGCACAGCACCTGGCGACGGGACGTACGTCTCCGTTCCCTCCTTCAGGGAACGAGGGTTACATACGTAACCGAGACGTTCCCTTTCAGTCGGTCACGTTCGACGTACGTCGGAACTGACCGACGAATTGGGATCCCTACTAACACGCCAGAGATGCTGGCCCTTCCAGCGCCCTGACCGCGCTCGCTGGACCACACCTAGGTTGGTGCGGAAGTCAGGGCTCCAGTCAGGGAGGCCAGTCACTGCTGTTCCTGCAAGACCCACTCAGCGTGACTATTGGATAACGCTGGGAAGCGTGCCCGTCTCAGGAGATGGTACGCTGCGGAGCCACGTCCTTCAGTGGAAGGAGAGGTGGAATTACTCATAAGGACTAACCTAGCAGGGTAGTGCTACCTATGGCAGTCTCTGGGGTGGATCCAACCTGGTCCCAGGGGGGAAAGAACACCACCAGAGACGACAGAGGGAAAGGGAAAGACACGGGGCTAGCCGAGTAGGGTAGCTGGTACCGTGGAGAATACACATATGGGGTTGCCGTTAGGGAACCGCTACATATGGAACCCAGCCTAACACACACGTTCCACAAGCATACGGGTGTAGGCCTGATGTCAGACGGCCGCAACGTCTGACACCGAAGGGTGACGGAGGAGCTCGACAGGGTTAGCCGTTTCCGGGGAACACAACTGGAGACAATAGACGCACGTATCCGGCCCGGAGGCGGGAGTGGCGTATGCAAGCCGACACTAGAACGGGTACTTAACGCTACTGGCCACTGGGGGCGAGGACGCGGGAAGATACCGGCTCTACACGGAGGCTATAAAATCTAGCGAACGTGTTAGGTGTCGCCCAGCCCGCAGCTCTACATATGTCTGTCAGCGAGGCACCTTGAGCCAGCGCCCAGGAGGAGGCTACACTCCTAGTGGAGTGAGCTCGCACCCCGAGCGGGCAAGGCACGTCTTGGGACTGGTAAGCCAAGACGATAGCATCCACTATCCAGTGGGCTAACCTCTGCTTGGAGACAGCCTTTCCCTTCTGCTGGCCTCCGTAACAGACGAAGAGCTGTTCTGAGGTTCTAAAGCTTTGAGTTCGGTCCACGTAGGCGCGAAGAGCGCGGACGGGACAGAGCAAAGCTAGGGCTGGGTCTGCCTCCTCCGAAGGCAGCGCTTGCAGGTTCACCACCTGGTCCCGGAAGGGAGTGGTGGGAACCTTGGGCACGTATCCAGGCCGGGGTCTCAGGACAACGTGAGAGTTGGCCGGCCCGAATTCTAGGCACGATTCGTTGACCGAAAGTGCATGCAGGTCCCCTACCCTCTTGATTGAGGCCAATGCAATCAGGAGCACTGTCTTCATGGACAGGATGTTTAGCTCGACTGACTGTAAAGGCTCGAAGGGAGGGCCCTGGAGCGCTCTGAGCACCAGGGCTAGGTCCCAAGAGGGTACCGAGGTTGGCCAAGGAGGATTTAGTCTCCTCGCACCTCTGAGGAACCTGACGATTAAGTCGTGCTTACCTAAGGACTTACCTTCAACTACATCGTGATACGCCGCTATTGCGGCGACGTACACTTTGAGGGTGGAGGGAGACAGCCTTCTCTCCAACCCATCTTGTAGGAAAGAAAGCACGACATTAATCGAACACCTTCGGGGGTCTTCCCGGCGGGAAGAACACCATTCAACGAACAGGTTCCACTTCAGCGCATAGAGGTGCCTTGTAGAGGGGGCTCTAGCTGAAGCGATGGTGTCTGCCACTACCTGTGGCAGACCACCTAGAACCTCCGCGTCCCGTCCAGGGACCAGACATGGAGTCTCCAGAGGTCTGGACGCGGGTGCCATAGAGTGCCCCGCCCCTGAGAAAGCAGGTCCTTCCTCAGGGGGATCGGCCAGGGAGGGGCTGTCGTGAGGAGTGAGAGTTCGGAGAACCAGGTCCGGTTGGGCCAGTAAGGCGCAACTAACAAGACCTGCTCCTCGTCCTCCCTGACCTTGCACAGTGTCTGTGCGAGAAGGCTCACTGGGGGAAACGCATACTTGCGTAGGTCCCGGGGCCAGCTGTGCGCCAGTGCATCTGTACCGAGGGTGCCCCCGGACAGGGAGTAATACAACTGGCAATGGGTCGAGTCCGGAGAGGCGAACAGGTCTACCTGCGCGGCTCCGAAGAGGTCCCATATCAGCTGGACGCTCCGGGGGTGGAGTCGCCACTCTCCCGGAGGTGTCGGCTGACGAGAGAGCTCGTCGGCTGTCTGGTTCAGCGCACCTGGGATGTGAATGGCCCGAAGCGACCTCAGACGCTTCTGACTCCACAGGAGGAGATGGCGGGCGAGCCGGAGCATGCAACGGGAGCGTAGACCACCCTGACGGTTGATGTACGCAACGGCCGCAGTGCTGTCCGTACGGACCAGAACGTGTTTTCCCTGTAGCGGCTTTTTGAAGCGGCCCAGGGCGAGACGTACTGCCAGAAGCTCTAGGCAATTGATATGCCAACGCAGTTGGGGCCCCGTCCACAGACCCGCAACTGAGTGCCCGTTGTACGTGGCCCCCCAACCCGTGGAAGAGGCATCCGTGAAGACCACAGCATGCCTGGACACCTGTTCTAGGGACACTCCGGCCCGTAGAAAGGCAGGGTCCGCCCACGGATTGAAGGTTTGGCGACAGTAAGGAGTAACTGAGACCCGGTACTGGCCGCGCTGCCACGCCCATCTCGGGACTCGGTCGTGAAGCCAGCATTGAAGCGGTCTCATATGAAGCAATCCGAGCGGCGTTACCGCGGCTGCAGATGCCATATGCCCCAGGAGCCTCTGAAAGAATTTCAGTGGGACCGCTGTCCTGCCTTTGAACGTATTCAAGCAGTTCAACACTGACCGGACTCGCTCCTCTGTGAGGCGCGCAGTCCGGTTGACCGAGTCCAGCTCCATACCGAGATAAGAGATCCTCTGTGTGGGACAGAGTTTGCTCTTCTCTCGGTTGACCCGAAGGCCCAACAAGCTGAGGTGACGTAGCACCAGGTCCCTGTGTTCGCACAACTGCTCCCGGGACTGGGCCAGTATGAGCCAGTCGTCGAGATAGTTGAGAATACGAACGCCGCGTTCTCTGAGCGGAACAATGGCTGCCTCTGCGACTTTCGTGAAGACGCGAGGCGACAGGGACAGCCCGAAGGGCAGGACTTTGTACTGAAATGCCCTCCCCTCGAACGCAAAGCGAAGGAACGGTCTGTGTCGAGGGAGAATGGAGACATGAAAGTACGCGTCCTTCAGGTCGATCGCTGCGAACCAATCCTGGGGACGGATGCATTCGAAAATGCGTTTCTGCGTTAGCATTCTGAATGGGAGCTTGTGCAGGGCCCGATTCAGGACACGCAGGTCCAAGATTGGTCTTAACCCACCCCCTTTCTTGGGCACAATGAAGTAGGGGCTGTAGAACCCCGACCTCATATCGGCTGGAGAAACCGGCTCGATCGCGTCCTTCGCCAGCAGGACATCGGTCTCTGACCGCAAGACATGGGCATCGCTGCTCCATACGGTGGTGAAGAGGATGCCCCTGTACTTGGGAGGCCGGCAAGCGAACTGAATCGCGTAGCCGAGTCTGATGGTACGGATGAGCCAGCGAGACGGTCTGGGGGACCTAGCCAGGCCCCCAGAGACCGAACAAGCGGGACCAACGGCACCACAGACGTACCCGGGGTGGGGCAGCGAGGTGGAGTACGCAGACCCGACTCGGGAGGCCCGGAGGCGGCCCGGAGTGTTGCCTGAGTACTCCAGGGTGGGGCAGAGTGTGGGTGAGAAGGCCCGGGGGCGTTCTCGGTGCCCACACTGCTGCCCCCTGGCGAGGGGGAGAGGAGAGGAAAGGAGCGGCAAGGCCCGGGGGCGTCGCACACTGCCAACCTGGCCCTCTCGGGGCCCAGGAAGGGAAGAAACTGCTCTGAGAATGTGGGTACCGCTGGACTCCGGAGAGCCAGCGGCAGGACCGAAACCAAGGGAGGGGTGTGGACACCGTCTCCCAAAGAGCAGATCCCCTTTTCACTGGGCTGCCCGTTTCAGGGCCGCTTGCCCTTGCGCTTGCCAGCGGACTTCGCGGGACCCTGAACGGGTTGGGCGCCTCCCTTGCGCCCGGCCACCTGCTGCCTAGGTGGAGGCTGCTGCTTGGCTTAACAGAGGCAGACGCAGGGGGACGCCCTCGGCGACAAGCAGGCGGAGGCGCTGCTTTTTAAAAAATTAGTTTGTTTTTTTTTTAATTTTTTTTTTTTTTTTAAAGCACCTCCGTCCGCCTCTGGGCCACCAAGAACTGCTGGGCGAAGTTCTCGATGGCGTCGCCGAAGAGGCCAGCCTGACAGACAGGGGCGTTGAGGAACCGCACTTAGTCGGGCTCACGCATATCTGCCAGGTTTAGCCCCAGGTGACATTCCTGGACCACTAGTGTGGACATCGCCTGACCCAGGGAGCGTGCAGTGACTTTCGTCACCCAGAGAGCGAGGTCCATCACCACACGCAGTTCCTGCATAACCCCTGGGCCGGGACTACCCTCGTGCATGCAGGACAGAGGGTAGTGAGAGAGGGAAAAAATTTATACAGTTTATGGCCCTTTTGGTGTTCCATATTTTGACACCAAATAGTTCCACACTGCTAAACTTTTCCGATGCACATCTGGGAAAAAGAAGGCACAGGGGAAGGCAAGGCGATTTACGCGTTGCACTACGCCTCAGCCGCCCAGGAAAGCATGGCTGTCAACTCTGAATCTGATTCAGCACGAGCACACACTATTATAGTGTGAGACTCAGCATTACCATTTCCAGCGCATAACAGCCCTCTCTCCGATGCAGCAATTGACATCTGTCCTCTGCCAGAGCCCCAAACGAAACGCTGGCCCCCCTTTTTTTTTTTTTTTTTTTTTTTTTTTTTTTAGGACCAGCAATCCCATCTGTAAGCTACCAGCAGGCATGTGAGACAGTGAGCGTGGCCGTCAGACGGCACACGACGCGCTGAACAATCAAGCCCCTATGAAAAAAGGCAAGATGAACAACACGCCGACGTGGCCATGTTCTCATGAGAGAACATGAACCACCCACGACAAAGTCTCAGCACGCACGTGATGCGATAGAGGAGTGGGGGCCCGAGGAGATGTACCCGGCGGGGAAGCCCCACTGTAATCCTCAGGTCACCAAGGCTTATTAGCCGAAGTAGCCCTTTTCTGGTGCACCAGAAAATAAACTAGATCGGGGAATAGGCGAAGGGACTCAACCCCGTTTGAGGTTTCATAGTCTTGACCGCGCATCTAGAGCGCCGAGTGACGCGCTGGGTTGCCGTGACAACCCCCGCTGTCAGCAGGCGCTCGACGGCACACGGCGCGCTGAACGCTCAAGCCATTACGAGAAAGGTGAGACGAACAACGCGCCGACGTGATCACGTTCTCCTGAGAGAACATGAAATCACCCACGAACGCAATCACACATGTTTATATGCGAGAGAGATCGTGGCCGTCAAATGAGGACAGGAAACAACCGCATCCAGAAACACACGGTTTGAATGACATCTTGAAAAAGACGCAGGGTCAAACCGTGTTGCTCTTTTAGAAGGAAATGCTCTTTTAGAAGTGCTGAAGCACTCAGGGAGATGGCCGCGGCTCACAGCAGTCCGATTGCAAGCCTGCGTGTGAGCACTCAAAGAACGGTAACGCCCAGCCAACCAACACAGGAACAAGTGTATGTTGCAGCGGCCACTCGCTGACTCGCGCCGTCACACCAGCACCTAGGTAAGAGAGCGATCCTCCTCGAGACTCGTCTAAACACTCTTCGTAGAAACAGCTTGATACAGCAAACCGTTCGGCTCCGAAGTTAAAAAGCAATGATGCGGTGTTCCACTTCCGTATTTATACCCGCGCTGCGGGGCGGTGCGTGGAATGCGTGAACCGCATGCCAATGTCCATTGGCTCGTTTTTAATCACTCGAAGTAGATTGGTCTCTGAAAACAGATCCCAATTCGTCGGTCAGTTCCGACGTACGTCGAACGTGACCGACTGAAAGGGAACTGTAGTCAGTAGTTTCAGCAGTGGAGCAATTTACAGTTAAGCAAGGAGTGATTATTAAAGATTATGAAGACAAGACAAACCTTTTTCTTTGGAAAAATGTGCATTGATGAATCATTCATTACAAGATCAGTAATGTGTATTAGGATTAAAATTTCATGTTGGCTTTATTAAGAAGTAGATTCTTGGGGCACTTACACTTATTTTATTGCCGCCTTTCTTGTTTCCACTGAGAAACAGGCCAAAGATTAAATTAGATTAAAGCAGGAAGAACATGTTCAATTTCTTGCATTTGTGCACCATGTGGAATAGAATGAGTGCACTCGTTGTTTCTGTGAAAAATGAGACCGGGGCCATGGTCTCATGTTCAGATTCAGGGTTAAGATCACAATCTCTTGAAATGGAGAATTGAGGTGCCTTCTAGGTCACACTGCTTTTTTTAATGAGGGTATAGCTGAGAAAGTCAGGTGAGGAAGTCTCAATTCCATATTTGACTCTTAAAGGAGTAATTCATCTCAATATAAAAATATTGTCATCATTTTCAACTCCCATGTCATTCCAAACCCGTATGACCTTCTTTTTCTATAGAACACAAAAGTAGATGTTTGGAAGAATGTTCACACTACTCTTTTCCCAGTATAGGTGCAAAACAAAAAAAAAGTGCAAAACTCGAAAAACATACCTACAACACTAGTGGCAGTAAAGCACCAATAGCTTTTCTTCCATTTCACACAAATTAGGATTACAGGGCAAATTATCAGGTAATAAAGACTTATTTTCACGGATTTATATTGCATGATTTGTAAACGAAAACATTTTTACTCCACTCTTCTGATGTAGTAAACTTGCTCAGTAGTTCCCCTGGTACATAATTTCACTTGCAATGTGTAGTGTTCTAGCGCATGAGTCTTGAGAAACATGAGTAAAAGAGCTCAAAAGAGCTCAGTAAAAGAACTCAAAGACTACAAAATGTGTTTTATCTCACATTTGGTTTATCTAAAGGCATTGGTTAGGTTTAGAGTAGGGTTTAGTGTGCGGTTAAGAGCATTAACCTTTTAGCGCCACTCACCGGACAAATCATTTCCAAAATGCAGCAATAGGTACAGCAACCAATGTAATAAAACATTACTTGTTTCATATTCAAACTGAACATGCTTTTAGCTCCACTCTCTGCACATTACTTCTGAAAGTGTCACAAAACATAATAAGCGACGTAATATAATTTTACAGAACTGTCTCCACAGGTATGATTTTCCAATGAGCCTGCGTTGTCCTTTCCGTACAATGAAAGCGTATAGTGACCATTGGCTTTCAATATCTAAAAATGACAAAAAAGCACAATTAAATTACCATAAAAACAGTCCATACAACACATGCATGATATTTCAAGTTTTCTGATGTTATATGGTAGTTTTGCGTGAGGAACAGATTGATGTATAATTTGATATTCTTGGAAATTCTCTGTTGTGCTGTATCTCATTCACACTTTCACATATTCATTTACATTTACATTTATTCATTTAGCAGACGCTTTTACCTAAAGCAACTTACACATTCAAACTTTATACCTGAAGACGAGTCATGGCAGATTTGACATCAATGGTGCCAAATTTCACTTGGTGTCTCATAACCAATCACATTTGAGAGCTACAGAAAAGAGTTTTTTTCTTCCTTCACTGATAAAAACTAAACATCCAATAGGTTTTTGGGTCATGTGTCAAGAGCTGCTGCTAATGTACCAAATGCCATTTTGACATTAAACACTAAAAGGATTTTAATCATTGACACTGACTATAACTAAAAACGTTGAGGTATACAGATGCGCACTGCAGCTACTTTTAACAGAGGTAATTTGCATCAGAAACTTTAAAGGTACAGTAGAAAAACGGCCTATTTAATTCTAAAAGTTAGAGAGAGGGTGTGAAATGGTAATAAACTGCATATGACCCCTTTATGTGCTCCATGTTTGACTCCTGCTCTAATTCATTTTGTTTCTCCGTTCAACATTCACCTTTCTGAAGTAGAGGTCACAGAAACGTGGCTGCAAATCAGTGGTGCTCGTTAGTCTTCTCTCGTTCTTTCTCCACTGAAAAGGTATTGTTGCAGTTGCAGTGTCATGAGTGTGTGTGCTTGTGTGTGTTTTGTAATTGCCCAGGTCTTCCCCTGAGTTCCAATTAGCATTTATATCTGTGAAACAGGTATGACCCAGGGGTTTGACAAAAACTGATGATTGTGGTGAGACCACAAACTGGCTGCTGTATGCAAGCAAATACTACCAGTATTATCATCATAACCCATTACAGCTTGGTATCATATCTATGTGTTCAATTTACCTGTTCAAGTGGGTGGAGATAATTGATAAATATATGGTTTTTGCTATTGATTTATTCATGTTTTGAAGAGGCATATTATGCTGCCTTTCTCTCTAGGATGTAAATGTTGTAATGCTGTGAATACTCATCAGCACTCAACAGAAAGTAGTCGCACATCTCTGGTGTGAAGGTAATAGCGATTTTAACTAGATTAGATTTACATTTTCAATGGTAGGTTCAAGATGTATCCAGGAACATGTTGTACTTGGTGAAATCATGTTCTGCGTAGGGGCATTTTGGGTGGTTGCCAGGGCATTTCTATACAGTTGCTAGAGTGTTGCTAGGTGGTTTGTTCAAATCTCTAAACATAAGAATGTGCAATAATAATAGTGATGCTTGCCTTAGCCTAAAAAATTGTTAAATATTCTGAGAATTATCTCAGTGTTTTTTGTCCATAAAATGGAAGTTAATGGTCACCAAACGAAATCTTCAAAATTTCTTTTGAAAGCCATAGGTGAAATATCCCTTTAAATACTGTAACTAATGACTATAGCTTAAACTTGAGATGCATCCAGTGCATCTAGTGTCATCTAGTCCATATGTTTCTCCTCCTTTTCATCTCACCTCTTTCTCTGTCTATCTTTCCATCCATCCCCTTTTGATCCTCCACATCTTTCTTGTCTTTGCTCACCAGGACTATTACGTTATTCTGTCAGTGCAGATCTTCACAGGTCTGCTAGCTTATCTCAGCTCCGTGGCCGTAACCATTCAAGCCCCAGAGGATATTTCTTGCTGAACTCTTGTCCATCAAAGGATGTGCTTGGGCAGAGTAGTGCTGACCAGCCAAGCCTCATTACCTTATGTTATGCTGTCACACGTGACCCTTGCCCTACAGTGTGTGTCCTCTCTCTCTCTCTGATCTGATCATCCTTTGCGTGTGTTATTTTCAGTGACTTGCTGCCAAAAATATGCCACTTTTTGAATTTGAATTTACTTTGTGACTGTTAAAAAAGTATGAATGTGTGTAGTATGAATGAAATTTGGACGTACTACATCTGCCAGATTGTTACTGTCGTATGACCGATCAGCAGTTTTTCCACTGGACTACTTGTCTACTTACATTACCTATTTCCTGTATTTGGCCGAAGTGTTCAAATAAATAAATAAATAAGTTGTTTTGTATTGACTTACAGTTCAAAGAAAGAATAAATTATACTGTGACGTGTTTTTTCACTGCTTTTTCCAACTGCCAAGACTCCAAGTCTACATCCAAATGAAGTGAAAAGTAAATCAATAATTGCTAAACAGGTTCATATCTTTCCATTATTCATATCTTGTTTCCTTCGTTGTGCATTCTATATGCATGACAAGCATATAAAAGAATTGAGATAAATATGAATGTAAAGAACCCGTTTAATTTAACCCCAGTGCCTGGGGATAAGCACTGGGTTATATTGGATCCTTCTTATTTATCTGGCACAGTGAGCATATTTTGTCTTTGTCTGTAGTATATCAGCCATATCAGCTTCTGTGGAACTCATATAAATATTACAACATAGCCAGCCAGAGGCACTTTAACCACTCATTATTTGATAATGCAGCTTTGACAACAATGCACAGCTTTTCTGTGTTGGGGGAAATACAGGTCAGGTTGTCACCAAATGTGTCTCATTTTGGCTCTTCTGGAAGAGAATCTACTGAATCTAAGCTTAAGATAAAATTGACCTGGTGAAAGACGCTATTGTTCCCTTTTCATCTGTTCTTTTCACTATTCTTCATCTCTTATCTTCCTGGAGAGGCTGTGAACCTATAGGATCCATCGCCAACAACTTTGATTGATTAAAACCGCATGGACTGAGGTAATACCCAATTCAGATTTAAAGGATTTAGAAATGGCCTCTGAAATGAGATGAGGATTATGGGAACTGAACAATATTTAAAGCATTTTTTTATATACAGTATATGTGATCTTTTAGGAAACTAGAAGGTTATATTTTATTTCGATAGTCTACTTTAAACATTCTACTAACCAGGGCTTGACATTAACACCCACGTACCGTGTAGCTCACACACTTTGGCAGGTTGAATTTTATATATTATATATACCTTATTTTAATAGTCTTTTAAAAAGGCATCTGAAAGAATAAACGAAGTGCAATGTAGTGTTTTCGATTTTTCGATACATATCGATACTGAAATATCTGAAACTCTTCCAACACTCATTTTCTGCAGAATAGATACACGATACCAGCTGCTCTTTTTCTCTCTCTCTCATCTCTCCGACAGCGAGTTGACACACAAACCTGCCTCCCCTCACTCACTCGTTTAATTTGCTCTGGATGAATATTGTTGTTGTTACAGGGCTTGAATTTCAGTGTGGGATTGCACATCATTTTACTTATTCCCACAGATTTTGTGCTCACACCCAAAGTGTGCGCACATAAAGCCGCCTCTCAGTACTAAATTTAGTTATTTTTCACTGCTTATTGTGCTTAGTCAAATGCACATGAAATAATGTCAAAATGCCATTTTGGCAAGTATTTAAGTAAACATTGTCAGTTATGTTTTAAGTGACTGAACAGTTGAGAAAGAAAACACTTATAACAGTATAATGGATCCATACGTCAGGTCTTAAAGTGACAGCAGCCTAATATACCTGCTGACAAATTATGAGATAATTTTATTGTGGCCAGTGAAAATGCTGAGTGGTTAGTAACTTTAGAAAACCACTAGCCACAGTGGCTGGTGAGCAAAAAAGTTAATGTCAATCAAAAGTAACTACATGCCAACTAACTCTCATTAGAGTATTAGGATTAGGGTTTGGGTTAGTATGGTCTCAGCCTCAGACGTCACACCCACGGACCGTTGGCTGAATGTCTGATGCATAAGCGACACATAGGGCCCTATCATTCACCTGGCGCAATGCGTGTTTTTTGCTAGTTTCAGCCCAACGCAGTTATCATTTTCACATCCAGCGCCATGTTGTTTAAATGCACTCGCGTCCATCTGTTCACCCATGGGCGTGTTGGTCTGAACATGAAGTGTGTTAAGGCGCATTGTTGGCTCGTTACTATTTTTAGGCAACCGAAAACATTGACCAACAAAACCCTGGTCTAAAGTCAATAGCGCAGTATTTATTGTGTTATTTAAAGGGCACGTTAGTAATATGCGACTATAGGCGGGTGGTGCACAACGTGCATGCACTCTGCTTATTACACAGACAGAGATGCACAGCAGCACACAAACATTTTTAAATATTAAAAACAAAAGGATTCCTCTCTGGAGAAGCTTTCCGCTCGCAAATTCCGCCATGTAAATAGTGAATCCGCCATGGTGCAAGCGCAACCGGCTTTTAAAGGGAATGAGAGATGAGACTCTGATTGGTTTATTGCACGTCACGCCCAAAACACACCTATGACTCATTAAGAGACTAGGTACAACCCTTTTGGACTATGCGCCTGGCACGCCAATCGCAAAAGTGGATTCGGACATGCCCTAAGTGCACCTGTGCCATGCGCTTCAGACCATACGCTCAGATTGTTAAAATAGGGCCCATAATGGGAAACACTTCTGGAGTTTTAAAGTCGTCATCTACAATTCTACTACAGGGTTCAGGGAGATGTGTGTGTCGCGTTCTTTAACGGTCCGCCTGGTAACAAAGCCATCTTGACGCCAAACCCCCTCATAGAATAAGAAAGCCGTTGTGTTTACAACTGTGACAATGAGTGCTTATCAGGATCAACTAAACGCTGTTTTTTCAAAAGTATGTGAAGTTCACAGCATCATTGTTGCAGTAAACTTGCATAACGTTCTTGAATCAATTATTTATTAGATGCACACCGGTCTGTTATCATGAGGACATCGACTTTACATCTTCACACCACTAAACATGACACAGAACAAAATAAAGTGTTAGCAGATTTTAAGCAGACAGTCTACTAATACTCTAATGACTGGTAGTTGACATGTAGTTGGAGAGTTACTTATAGTTAGTAGAATGTCAGTAGCTAGATTTTTACATTTTCCAAAAAAAGGGTGCTTGTCAGTACATTGCCCACTGCAGTTATACTGTTCTGGGTGGTTGCTTACTGGCCCAGGTCAAAAGCGCCCACCTCTAAGTCTCTATGATAGTCTTGTCTCTATATCAGTTCCCTTCTTTAGTTTAACAGTGTTAACAGTGCAAGACAATTTGACAATGGCTAATCCTGAATAAGCAAATAATAATAATTCTTGCCTTGGCAAACACCACTAATTTCACATTTACCTTTACAATTCATGCATTGTAACGCATTTGCTATTCTAGAGAATGTAGTTTTATGTACCTTTTCAGATGTTTATGTAATTAAAAATGAAATATGAATTTCATCCAGTGCATTTAGTCAAAAGTGTTTGTCATCAGTTGAGTTAACAAAAAGCTATTTCAATGCACAGATGGTCCCGTTCAGTACAGTGTGCCTGTTCCTTCCTGTTGGTCTCTTCTGACCTACTTTCTTTGAGCTAAGGGTGATTCCCATAGGCAGACTGCTGGAGCTGTCAGGACCACGGACAGCTCCTGAATGCAGACGCACACTCTTACCGCACTTCTCCTGGGCTTTGCTTTCCATCTTTAGAGTAAACGCATCCAAGCATCCTGGGTTCTTTTAAAAGCAGCAGCAGTCAAAAGTACACTCGTTCTGTTCTTGTGGTTAATTGCAATTAGGGGATTTCTGAGTGTCTTGTTCTTGACACCATCCAATACCCTTCGTTGTGTTCTTTTTGTTTCCTGGCCTGTTCTAGTTAAGAGCCATACATGTAGCATATGGGATTAGTCTTCTGTTTGTGGCTTATTGTGGATAAAGCTTTGGTGATAACTTCTCAGATAGAGGCGAAATGATTGCCTTTGACAAGATCTAAGTCCTGTTTGTTCTTGACAGGATAAAAAGATGTCAGTGCTATTTCTTTGCTGTCATGCCATATTTCTATTCATATGGCATGTTTTTATTTTGTGTTTTGTAAAACTACAATTGGACTTATTGTTTGGAAAGAACAAAAGCTAACACTGTATTTGAAGCTAGTATTGTGCATTCTAGAGCTGTATGCCTTAAAATGCACTTTATAATGTTTAATGCATTTATTATTTTCATAAATAATAATTATTAATGCATATTATATATAATGCTTAATATATATTTATTGCAATTTTTAAGGTGTTGATCAATCTGTTTTTACAAGCTGTACACACAGCTTAATAATGTATCAAATTAAATAAATTATAATGAATTACTAAGTATATCTTTATTTTGTAGTGCATCACATATACACGCTTCAAGTAAAAATCTTAATTTTTAAGATTTTTAGCTCTGTTTAAATACAGATTATAGATCTAATTTCTAATCTACTTTTAAGCTTCTGGCATTTAAATAAAAATTCTTATGACATCTGATGCAATAAATGTCCCCCCCTAAAAAATATGAATGTTCCAACACCATTTTAACAATGACATAAATTGCATTAAAATTCAGTTTTGTCTAAGGGAGAGAAAAAAAAAAACTGGCAGCTTTTATTGTATTCTTCGATCAAATGTGATGGATTATGCAAAATTGTATAAGTGATTCTTGGTGCCTTGTGTATCATGCATCATTGCATCATAAGTGCACTGATGTTTCAAAAATTGAAAGTTTTTTTCCCTCTATTGTCTGAAAAGCTTTTATATGATGCATCCAACCCATGTTTAGCAGACAAAAAAACATTATCAACTCCTAAAGTACTTAAGTGACAGAATGAGTCTCATTGTCATGCCATTCAGGGTGAACTTCTTTGATGTGCTTTAAAAAGCTCATTCTTTACACACTTTTTATCATTTTATGTAGTTTTACCTAGCTTTTATGCAGTTGTTTTTCATTTCCCTAAAAGCGAAAATAATTATTCTGTCATCAGTTCCTCACCTTGATGTCATTTCAAATCTGTAAAACTTTTTCTTTCATGAACTCTAAAGAATTTTAACTTCAATTTCATCTGTTCATCGCACAAAGCATCACATGATTTCAGAACTCTTGGAATATAGTGAACATAGACTGTTTTTTTAGTCTTTTTGGAGCTTGACAGACATGGATTGAAGTGTCATTGTAACAGAGCTATAAGGAAAGTTCAAAAGTTCCCCTTTTTCTGTGTTTGACATAAAAATAACAGCAGGTTTGGAACAACATGAGCAAATACTGACAGAATGTTTCTAAAATTCCCTTCACATTCCTTCAATCTTAACTTCTTCCCTCTCTCTTCACTTTCCTCTGTGTCCCTGGTTTCCCTTTCACCTATGTTTCCAAAGCTTTCTTTCCTTTGCAGACGCACCCATTCACTCTCCCTGAGCAGAGCACCACTGAATAAAACATGAGATGGAGACAGAGACACTCCACTTCTGCAAATCAAC